>OY978010.1:12198784-12754368 GCA_963854515.1 Pandemis heparana
ACATACAGAGATAATAAACCTATTTACAAAAAATCGGGCACCCAAAGCTATTCATGCCACGAGTTATAAAACCTTATTGTAAAACTTAAATTAAATTATGAATAAATTAAAAAAAAAAACAACCAGAGAAAGCCTCACTCGTTATTTTTTTTATTTCATTGTTGGTAGGTACCTAATGAGTAATACCTAAAAATCTAAATAAAACAAAAGTACCCGTTTTTTGTGCAAAATGGCCTATTTACTAAAGATTTTGTTAAACGAGGCGTCTTAGAATTTTTCCTGAATATTTCAGCGGGTGGTTCAGTTACTTTATCTGTATAGGTACTCATGTAAAAAATGTTCACAATACAATAACTCTTTATTGAACACCACATTTAACAATCAAAACAGAAAAAAGGTATACAGAAGTAATGAGGTAACAATAGGCGGTCTTAATGTTCATCGTAATTTTGCACTCAAAATTTAGCCACTTCTTTGACATAGTAGCGTCAAAGAGGTGGACACTTACATACACGTAGGTACCTACACTTTGAACGTCCAAACCGCCTAATATTGCCGCCTATTGTTATCTTATTACATCTGTATACATAGACATAGACATAGACATAGACATAGACATAGACATAACTTTATTCGACATCAAAAATACACAGACTCTTAAACTAATACAAAAAACATAGTGAGTTGATGATGTCGAAAAGGAATTCGACTCAGCATTGCTGCAGTAGGTGCCTGCTACAGCGCTGGTTTTCAGTCAAACCCTTCACATCCTTGCATCAAACGCGTTGGACAGGAATCAGTACAAATAAGTTTGTGTAGGAAGAGTGTGTAATAATAATAAAATAAATAATGATTTCATAGATTTACCAAAAACAGTGCTATGTACAATCTGTTTCTATCTGTGTTTATACCTTTTTCTGTTTTGATTGTTATATGTGGTGTTCAATAAAGAGTTATTGTATTGTATACCAAGTATACCAAGTGGAGTCCCACTGACTCAAACCGGCGGCCCGGTAGACCTAGACGGCGATGGCGGGACGAGTTAGACGCCTTCTTGAACGACTGGATACTTACCGCAGCAGACCGGGAGCAGTGGAAGAGTTGGGGCAGGCCTTTGCTCAGCAGTGGGACACAATAGGCTGATAAGAATAATAATAATAATGTATTGTATTGTATTGTATTGTATTGAACGTCGGTGGATGTGTGGAAACCTATGTCGATCACAACACAACCAAAAAATCCTGAAAAACATTTACAGGGTCGTATTATAACTACGAGTTTCAATTTACAAGCGGAAGTCTCTTTCTGACCCTATGTATTAGATAGAGACTTCCGCTTGTGAATTGTAAGTGTAGCTTTATAAAATAGGGCCCAGGAGTGTTTTGTTCAGTCATACTAAATATGCCTTGATTGATGTTTATTGAAGTATGTCATATATTGTGGCTAACTATTTGGAATTTTAAACTGACTTTATTGATTAAATATATCCATTCAAAGGTTGACTGGTAGAGATCCCTTGGATTAGAGGGATGCGTTCGCTTATGTTTATCTCAAATTGTGGATGTACAAACATATCTACCTAATATATTAAGCAAATTCATTCCTCGAACGAGTTTTAAAGCATTAATATTACAATAACCGTTGTTTAACTTGAAGTCTGGGAGTTATTACTTAAAGTCCCTGTTAGCATTAACATCTCTTAACTTAGCGAGCAGCCAGTTTTGTTTAATGTAGGTACTTAAATTGTATGGGATTGAAATTAAATTAACTAAGAATACCTATATTGAATCGTAGTGAGAAGTTTATAACTTAAATTAATTGACAACGCCAGCTAGCTTCTGTGCTGACTGATTAGGTAGGTACTTAATAATAAAAATCAGTCAAAATCAGCTTTAGTGGTTGATTAAATTTATATGAAAAGCTATGACTACACAATCCATTTAATTATCGTGCATTTGTGGCCAATTTTAATGGGGGTTACTTTGGTTTGGTTTTCACCAGCAAGGCACAAAATACTTTTGAAAGAAATGACTATAGTTTTAGACGAATCTGTTGGTGAATTGGTTCATTTAATAACAAGAGTCATCCGGCATCCAGCATAGCAGAATTATAAAACTACTATTCTACTTCTACCCTCCGGTATCCATCACGCGCGGCGCGCGACTGAACGCACACCATCACACTCCCGCCCAAAAAGAGAAAAAGAAAATTTAAAAAGCGAACACTCCCATTCCAAACCGAGGCCCCGCCCTCATAGGCCGCCCGCGGATGGGGTGAGCCAATCGGAACGCGTGTACGGCCGAGCGGCGGTTGGAAATGCCGAGTAGAGCCGAGAGAGGCCGATCGTGCGCGAACAACAAAAAGTGTTGGGACTGGTTTGGTTTAGTGTCGGGTCGCGTCCCATCGACGCTGCTCCCGTCGTCGCTCGCCGCGCCGCGCAAGCGCACACCACACTGTTTTGTGATTCCCACAAATCCAAATTACGAACGGCTCAAACAAACCCCAACATTCTTGGTACTTGTGTGTGATGAATTTTAAAATGAAACTGCCAAAGGCATGGAGCGCATGATTTCAGTGTGTTTTCAATACTCAGTGATAACTAGTGATTGTGATCGACCGAGTGATACGCTATTGATAAGGAAAATTAAGGTATTTATGTTATAAAACTTATAATTGTGTGTAGATTGAGTGATGTTTCTTGTAAGAGATTTTATCTTCTGATAAGAATCAATAACAGCTCTAGGAACACAACTAGATGACAGATCTACATTTTATCAAATCTGCATGATTTATCATGTCGAACTTGAACATTATATTTCACTCAACAGCTGAAATATATCTATTTTGGATTAGATTTTAGGATTGAATCGCATTTTAAAAACTCTAAATACGGCTCTACATTTTAGCAGCAACGTTAATTAAATACAAATACACAGGTGTATCATAAAGTATAATAAAACTACGAAGATAATTCATTAAACTATGACAATCAAAAGCGATACAATGGATATTTCATAATATCATAGAGCCGGTTGATATTCGCCATTTTAATTTTTAGGTTAGGTTGAGCGATCCGACGGTACAAGGCGCGTTGTTCATTATAAAATAATGTAAAGCTCAAGACGGCTTATTATTATATTAGAAACGTGTCGTAAACATTATTATTTTGAATAAAGTACTAACATAATTATGGAAAAATTGGGCAGAAACATAGAGCGACATTTTAAATATATACTTTTCAACAGAATTCATCATTATTTACTTTCCGAATCATTAGAATTTACGTGTTAAGATGATTTTTCTTTTAGATTATTATTGAAGTTTGAAAATATATTTATTTACTTAATTTACATAACATTTAACTTTTAACAACGTGAACTTAAACACAGATACAATCTTTAAACTTTTGTGAAAGGTAAATAAACATAATTCATAAATGTACCTACAGTCCCATTCATACCTACCTACTTCAAAAAAAAATGTTGTTGCCGTAATTGTAGGACATGGTTTGTATGAAGGAAAATAATGAATGAATTAAAAATAATTGCAACTGAGGCAAAGTCGCGCGGCAGGCTACAGTTAAAGATATTAAGTTAATTTTAGAAAATAGCTAGACATGGTAATTGGATAATATTTTTCGTTTTATCCAACGACAAGACAGATAATCAATTGTTCCGACAGCCAATGAGAAGCACGCTAACAAGTGCAAAATAGATAAAATAAATCCTTTTATCTACGGCTACATCGGACAAAATCACGGCGATATAAAGATAACTATTTACGCAAATAGATTATCGGTTTAGTGAAAAACAAGATAATGTGTGGAAAAAGCCTTCAAGAAGCGAAGAAGTTAATAAATATTGGTATAACCCATATTTACTTTTTTGTTTCAGATTTTTTTTTATTAAATTCATAAAAAACTAAAATAGTCATGTCTACCCAACTGGAAAAAAGTAGCTATAGTAATTAATTATAATTATCTCTATCAAATAATTTTACAAAAATATGTAAGATTTGTTTGGTTGATGTAGGTATGCAAGTTAATATTGATCTATACCTCTGACTATCTATTACGAGTGCCTACTTACTTTGTATTGTACTTATTTAGTAGTATATACCTAGATAATAGTAGTAGTAACAGTAACGAAAAACTTTGTTAAAGAAATTCAATATTATCTTCCGTGACCCCTTCTTGTACCTAGACGGGTAGGTAGGTATGCTAGACATTTATTAAAATTTACTCCTATACTTTTTAAAGAAAAAATATGGTATCTACCTACTACTTATGCTTTGTCTGACAAAATCATACCCAGCAGGTTAATATAAACCTAACTAGCACTTTGTGTAAGGGTCTTTGGGTATGAGGTACCTAAGTAGGCACACTTTAAAATGGCCTACCTTAAAAATAATACAAATGAGATATTTGAAGCCGAAATATTAACTAAAAGTTCAATGCTTTAAGATTTCACTACAAGCATGAATTTATATTTTGACGATATTATAGCTTGTCACTGATAATTATTAAATCTGATAATGTTAAATAAATAAATAAATAAATGACTACTGTTTTCTTATTTTTTTCTCTCCGTTATCTATCAATCTAAACTTATTCGGAAATTGCAATAAATATTGCTGGCTGTATTTTTGTATGCGTCACAATCATGAACTCCATAGTCATTTCAGCATCAATTTATCGATGATCAATCACAAGCTGAGTTAGTTTTCACTGGTATTTTCTAGATGTAGCTTATCTCATCTGATGAAATAAAGTCACTGGATGATCAAGGGATAAAATCGCATTACTAATGATTGCACAATAGTAAGATATATTTCAATGCTATGTAAATTTTACTATATATAGATAAAAATAATAAACGACGGCAATAAAAGCTAACTGTATTTTTTGACTCTTGTACAGTCTCTTACGCGCAGTTCTCAATTAATTTCATCTAAGTGGGAACTTTTATGGTATGGTTTATTTAAGTATAGTCAGCTTCAGATATATAGAAGGTGCTCTCAAGTCCTTGGGATAAAAGCCTTGTCCTGACATATTTGGATACTTACGCCGCTATGACTATGATATTATAAATATATGACGATGACTGACCTACAAGGACATTGGTAAAAAGTTTTTTATATTTTTATCCTTATCTCATACCTCTTATCCATATTGACCTAATTCATTTCACTTTTCACTTCTGGTACAGACATTTTCTCAGCCTATCATTTTATAACGAAATTCTTACGGGAACGGGAAAAAATCGGGATTTAAATACTCCTGGTACACACAAGCGAAGCCGTTGGCCAAAAGCTATTTGTCCATAAATGAAGTCTACGCGGACGAAGTCGCGGGAAAAAGCTAGTCATTTTATAATCAGGTATGTTAAGGAAGGAAGGTAGAAATCAATACTTGCCTACTTTAGCGCAATAATTTGGGCTCTACATTTTGCTATGGAAGTTTGTCGTTGAGGATACAGTGCATTATGTTATAGGAATTTAAAAAAAGTCACTAGCTGGAATAGTTTACTAATCGATAATACATTTAGTATAGTGATTTGCATTTTTCCATATCCATAAACATAATAAAATTATGCCAAATGAGGTCTTTTATTTTGAGCTTGACGGGGGGTTCACAGTAGGTTTCTTAGTCTAACATCTGACTGATCAGCAACAGCAACCATACTTGCAGATCTTTTTTTCTCTGGCTAATCCTATTGTGGATCTAAACTAAAAATGAAGCTTTGGATCTGGTTCGTGGTATTTTTAATAACAAATGCAAATTAAAATTAAAATTAAAAGAAGGTACTAAATCTAAAGATACTGTTTTTTTATAAATAAATAGGTTAACTTCAGAAAACAGGAAAGCAAATTAATCATAACAATTTCAGTGTAAGTATGTGTTTTTCCTAACTGATTAATCAGCTTATGGATTACGAATGGTATTATGAAAAATAAATTGTTCAACAAATATTTACCTTTCCGTTTCGTAGTCACCTACTTAAAATGTCCTTAAACAATTGTAACATGTAGCATTTAAAGATTGTCGTATTATATTTATGGTGTTTATTACCTATTATAAAAATCAGGGAGAAATATACCTACCTACACAGTTGATCATCGTTGTTCAGTAGAAAGATAGAGAACCACAGTCATACCAACATCTAGAAGCTTTCGCCTTGTACAATTCGAAATATTTGTATGCCAACAGCGAGTCAGATATAAATAAACACTCGATATGTAAAAGCTATATCGAATGCCAATGTCAATGTCATCCCACACGGTTTTCCGAGAACCCGGTAAGGTTCGAGCTCTGGGATTGGTCAGCGCTGGAGTTCCAAATTTGAATGCGCCGCGAGATGCGCAAACGCCGATCGATTAGATTACGATAAGCTTGTGTGTTATATAACGTTTGAATAAACGTCCGCCGGATATAGGTACATACTATGTATTATGAATACTGGCCGCTCATAAAAATAGTCGCCATCGCGGTTTATAAAAATTATCGACTTTACTTTTTTTGGGATTTTTATTGCTATTTAGGCACAGCTTTCATTTGAAGTGCAGAAGACTTAGAGATAACATTGTATGGATAAAAATATAAAAACAACTCGATTCCTCTTTCCTCCTAACGCCCATAATGCTAAACAGCGTTTAGGTTTTGTTACCTTAGGCTCTGTCTACTCCGTAAGGGATGAATACGTGATTTATGTATGTATATTAAGTTAGATTACTTACGTTAACCTCACTCACTAAGTGACAGCGCAGGATTGCCTCAACCTGTCAAGTAAATGGTAATATTTTGTCATTTTCCACTTGAAGACTCTAAAGTGATTGGCCTTGCTTGCCTTGTAAGTAAGATGTTAATACGGACTGACATCGTATTAAGACCTGTGTTTGTAAATCCTTCTTAATTGCATACAAGTGGTACATCAAATTCTTGGGTCCTAGAGTTTTTTTTATCAAAGTTATTAAGCGCATAGAAAATTACAATATTTTTTGTTTTTTAATTTATAATCAATTGTTAAGCACTAATTAAACATTGGATTAAGGGGATCCCAATATCGGAAAAAATCACAGGTATAAAAAAGCCTTCATCAAGTTATATCAGTATAGTTTCGCACCGCAACTTAAAACAAATTATCAACGAGAGATAATTTAAGTAGAATTTTAAGTAGTAGTTTTAGTAGTCATTTTCGACCAATCCTTACTTAAAGTACAGATTTTTAACACAATAATAAATTAATAATTCATTAACCTCTGTGGAACTCTGCTATACTAAATTGTGGCAATCGTTGGCAACGAGTTTTTATACAAATTGATTTAAGCAACTTTGTGAGCAGAAACACAATGAAAATTGAAATTATACCTTATGCTAATTTTTATACACAGACCAACTACACAATTTATTAGTAAGTAAAGTTAAACTGAATTTATTATTAAGGTAATCTTAATGTTTTCGGTGAAAATTGTTGGAATCATGTCATAGGCGATGCGGCTAGCAACCTATCACTATTTTGATATCCCTTTCCACCTATACGTCCACAATCATGCTAAACGTGGCCATTAGGTTTTGTTACCTTAGGCTCTGTTTACTCCGTAAGGGATAAAGACAATATGTATGTATGTATTAATGACTTTGGTGATGTTTATATTTGTGTCAGAAGTTGTTTATAATTTATAATTTATGTTGACAGTAATTTGTAGGTAAGTTTGTGAGTGATTTTTTTATGGTTTACGAATGCGACTAAAAATGCTAGTACAAATACGTATCTGTATTTCTCCTTTATCTTCAATTGTAAATACGATAAAGTTCCACATTGGCTCAACCGTTATTTTATTGCGCTCTTTCCAACTTTTAGAAGCTTTCACTAGTATTGTCGTTTTATTTTAAAGGATAGTGTTGGTTAAGAATTAATTCACATTACTTGAATTTTGACTCTACAATGGCTACGCGAAGTTAGGTATATTTCATTTCCTAATCTATTTCATGAATAAAATACTGTGATTATTTTTGTTCCTTGCATAAATAAGATTAATTTAGATTGTTTGAGCTATTTAAAACCATATTATCATTTTAGAGAAAGAAGAGAAACAGGTTTATTTTATAATTATTTCGTATTTAAACAACATAGGTAATAAACAATTCTAATTGTGAAGAAACATCTGAATCTGATTTGAGGCGTATCATTACAAAATCTCTACCACAAAACTGGAAGTGTATGATAGTCTATTTTTTGATCCCGTGTCCGGGAGGTCTGTGGGGGATCAATTATCTTAATTGGAAGTTGCCCTAATCTTAATAAGATACACACGTGTCGGGCGCGTCAGTTAAGTGATTTGTAACTTTATGATCACAATATTTTGGGACACCCTTGTTTTAAATACCTGTGTAATTGATTGGAAATAGGAGACCGAAAGAAAGTTTTGCCAGTAAAAACAGGGTGTGCTTACATGTGCAATCACAAACTTTCTTATAGTAGTTCCAACCATTTATCCTCTCGATGACAGATCTATTTGATAGTTACGAGTATAAGTGTTGTGACCAAATAAGTATCAGTAGATACGATATCGATCCAATTTTACACGAGTAAAATTAATTGATATTAAATTCTTTATTTGCATAACATTATGCCCATTTTATAACATAACATTATGGCCCTCCGCCATTTTGTGTTTGTTTTAGCCAAAGATTGCGATTTTATCAGCGTTGATAGTGAGACTAACCGAGACGACAATATTCGAGACGCTTTTATTACTGGCATCTGTTACTGATTGATTACCTATCTATACTTATATTACTAATATTATAACTAAAAACTACTGAACAAACGGACAAACAAAAATAATTTCACCATTAGGAACGCTACATTATCACTGAGTAACATAGGCTGTTTTTATTCCGGAAAAAAAATTGCAACAAGGACTTACAAAGTCGTGGGAACACATCTAAGTTATATACAATACCGATACAATATCGATATTTTAATCATAACATCACTATGTGTATTGCCATAGAACGTAACTTTATTAAAACGTTTATAGTTTATCGTACTTAAAAAAAATACTGCATATATGGACTCAATTATCCTCAGATGAATATTATATGGGATCAAGGAATAAGCAAGTAAGTTTTAAGTAGCGGAGTAGCAAGGTAAATATTTTGTGTTCATTGAAATGGACCTCCGCAAAGTAACGCCTGATTCAATAAAATTAGGCAGTTGTCGTATTTTTTATACCTCGCATTTAAAAGTTAATTTTTGCGTAACTAAACGCAGTTACATTCTACGGGAGCCGTCATCGAGAAGATAAACGGTTGAAACTACTATAGCTGATCATTCGTGAATCTTATGACAATTTGTCCTTTATACTGTTAGTGACTTTGTGTTGGTAATAATGAATTCTTCTAATTTAACTTAAATAGGGACCAACATATTTGTTTCAAAATACATCATTCGAAAGTGGTAAAAATGTGTGTATGTAGCTAGAAAACTAAAGATCCAATTACATTTTCGTCTAGTTGACAAGATTAATAATTAATGCTGTATTTTTTGCACTTTCCTTGATTAGATTAGATTATTTTAAAACAATTTTCTAAAGATGTGCTTTAACGAATTGAACATCAGTAGTTCTTACTGCTATTTATGTTTAAGGTGTCTCTTTTTTTTCTAATATTCTCCGAGAAAGTCTCGTCTTTAGCAGTGAAAATAAATGCACCTATGAACAAAATAATAAACTTACGGCAGTGGGTGTAAAATCACAATGTTTATCATTGTATCGGGTTATAGGCAATCAACGATGATTTATGGAGCGAGATGGGCTACTGCTTGATCACGATCACATCCCGATAGCGTATCGTGCGCACACGCATCGATCACTGAACGACCGATAGCTTTAGCAAATAAAGGTATGGAGGCTTTTACGTGGTCGCGGGCTTAAATGATTGGAAGTTAGTGGGTGGTAAGGCCTTGTGCAAGGTCCGTCCGGATCGCTACCATACCACCATCTTACTCGCTAATCCTGCCGCTAAGCAGTAGTGCTTGCACTGTTGTGTTCCGGTGTGGAGAGTAAGACAGCCGGGGAAATTACGTGCACGGGAGGCATTTCATCTTAGCCCTCTAGGTTGGCAACGCATCTGCGATCCCTCCGGGTTTGCGGGTGTCTATGGGCAGTGGTGATCACTTACCATCAGGTGACCCACTTGCTCGTTTGCCTTCCTATTCATATAAAAAAAAACTGAGTACTTTGTAATCATATAAAAGCAGACCAAGAGAAACTCTGACTAGCAAGCGAAGGGTTCCATACCACAAGAAAAATGCGTATTCCTTTAATTTATTGCTTTATTTTTTTTGGCTCCATTGCTGGTTTGAGAGCAAAGAAAAAACATAGAATGTACCAGTTGCTTCTCTTCCCGTGCAGATGGTAAAAGCCCATCGCGGGAATGGGCGAAAATCATAGGAATCATGTTATAGGCGATGCGGCTAGCAACCCATCACTATTTTCCAACTATACCTACGCCCACAATCATGCTAAACGTGGCCTTTAGGTTTTGTTGCCTTGGGCTCTGTCTACCCCGTTAGGGTTATAGACGTGATTAATGTTAGGTATTTTTTTTATTACTCATTGTTATAGCGGCCACAGTAATACACATTCTGTGAAAATTTCATTACAGTTCAAAGGCTACAGACCTGTGGCAGACAAACAAACAAGGAGGCTTATTTAGTACTAATAGTGGACATCTTTCATCTTTTGGGTAGGCCTGGTAGGGAACTTGCCGTCTATCCAGAAAAAATAAAGCATTTGAGGAGACTGGGAGTTTTTATTTGGTTATTATGTATGCAGGCATCAGCGAAAAATTCTTGGCTAAAATTGTTTTTTTTTTGTTTATAGAAAAGTCAAAGTATGATATCCACACACGTATTTTTTATCTGAAGCATTGAAATCAAACTTTAACAACATGAAGTAATTAAAAGTGAACAATTCTTAATATTGCATACCTACCTAATTTCCTTTTGATGCAGCATTTATCAATATTATCAGAGATATCGCTACCAAAAATGTAATTTGCGATAAATATGTGATTTCTTTTTTGTTTATCTTCAAATCCATTTTCAGTCGACGGTCAGATAACGTTTAAGTAGGTTGTGATGCGGTGATTTGATTTTGGTTTAAATTGTCACTGGTATTAGATTTGTCTGAGTAGTTACTTACATTAAGTCGTCTTATCGAATCTTAGTAATATTGGTGAGTTCGATTGACTTTATCTATAGTGTATGTCTAGTTATATGTCCTTTGTGTCAGTCAATAGCCTAGGTATTTATTATGTTAATCAAAAATTTCTTGACTAAAGGTGATATTTGATTAAAATGCAAGTATAGGCACTTAATTAGGTATTAAAGTTTCGTTTCTTTTGTTTTTATAAATTTTAGTCATAAATAAAATGACATATGATAGATACTAAATTAAAAAAGAGGCCTGGAAATACTTACGAACGCAACTTACTGTCTAGAGCTTTATATTGGTTTATATTCATTAATTAAATCTAATTTTAATAATAAAACTATACTCGCGGGTCTTCAGGCAAAAAGACGACAAATCTTCTGCATATAAATATACTAGTGTTGCCAGCGACTTCGTCTGCAAAGAATTCGTTTATCGCTATCCCGCGGGAACTACGCAGTTTTCCGGGATAAAAAGTAGCCTATGTGTTATTCCAGACTTTTTTCTATCTGTGTGCCAAATTTCATCCAGTTCCGTTGGGCCGTTCTGGCGTGATTGAGTAACAAACAAACCTCCATCCATCCATCCATCCATACTTTCGCATTTATAATATTAGTTAGATTATAATTGAATCAAAATTTGTTGTCTGTTGTTCTATTAGGTACATACATATACAGAAAAATCGAAAAGTAGTTCATTTTTCATAATTAGCACAATCACTAGGTAATTATTTTACGTCGTGATTCCGTCATTGCGTCTCGCTCACACTCTTTGTTCTGGGTTCAAACTCCGAATCATTTTTCAGTTCTTTAATTACTATATTTTAATGTCTAAATCAATGCAAGTGTTAGTTGTGACCTGTTGTATGTAGTAGTGTACAGAACTGATGGGACTTAAGTCATTTTTCTAATTTGGAACGTCAATTTGTCTATTCACACACATTACTTATTTACACTTACAACAGGTCAATTACTTAAGTTTTTCACCTCCAACAAGTAGGTAAATACATAAAGCCCAGAAAATCACTTTTCTCCGATATTTTTATGTCCACTGTTTTATTATACATGTCTATTTATAGATGTATATAAACTTGTGATTACAGCGTAATGTTTTGAGTGTACAAAAGATATAGCCATGCAGCATACAGCGCAGGCTTATAAAATCTCGTAAGAACTTTGTGGTACGGAACCCAAAAAAAATTTCAATGGACGGCATACTTATCACTGTGCGCACTATTTTCCTTCAAGGAAAAACAATTTTTAATCTATATCTTTAGTAGTATCTGCATCGCGTGCGCACAAGCTCATGACATCCACATGTGCGTCAATAGTCATATCGGGAGCTCCAGATGCGTTATCTCCTGAATATAAGTATGTTTATGGATGTTCGTGTGAATTTTACCTTCTACACCTACTCATATGCTTATCATAGATAAACAAAATAGTTAAAATATTCGACTAGTAGCTGCCCGTGACTTCGCTCGCGCAGAGTAAAAAAATGATGTATTCCGTGCGTCATTTTCCCGATACTTCTGTCAATTATCCAGATCCGTTGGGCCGTTCTGGCGTCATTGAGTAACAAACAAACATCCATCCATCCATCCATCCATCCATACTTTCGCATTTATAATATTAGTTAGATTATTCTGTAAATTATGTACCTAAGCCTTCTTCGTGTATGACTACATACTGGTGGAAACCACAAGAAAATCTGTTCAGTTGTTTTCTAATTTATCGCGAATAAACAGACAGACAGACAGACGCGACAGATGATTGCTTTATTTTTATACCTAATATTTAGTGATAGTTGGGTATCGTACCTCTTTTGATCAATTTATTGTCCACGTGGGTTTTTGACTGTCATGTCATCTATATATTCTCAGGAACGGATGGGAACGGGTTGAAATGTCAAGTTGAAATTAACATTGAGCACTTGGGTTAGGTCTTTTGGAAGTGTATAAATGAAGTAGGTAAGTCGACGCGATGAAAAGATAGTTACAACTCTTTACTTAAAGGCGTAGTTTTATAAAAAACATGGGTATTAAAATTCATTTATAAAATAACACAAATTTATAAGGATTTTTTGCAAAAAAAATAACTATATCTAATGAGCATAGCGTATCATTTAATTTCGCTTTGTTTTTCAAAGTAACTTCATAGCATTTAGTTTTGCTTAGTAAAAAAATAGTTTTAAATTGCCAAAAATTGTTGGCGGCCGATGCCTTTAGTAATCCATATTTATCTTATCAATGGCAATAGTTTTATCTTCAGTAAACAACGCTAGACGCTGTTGTCAGGGTGTCTGCTGGATTATCAAGTGCATCAGAATTTGATTCACAAATAGTTTGTTCATACATACCGTCACGCCTCTTTCCCATAGGGGTAGGTAGAGACGTACGCTCGTCGGCTTCGGGTACTCTTGACGTGTAGGCTTACGCTCGCAATCGCCATCGTGTTCATTTTGACAGTTCTTGTATGAATGTGACAGCTAGCTGATTCCGATGCCAATTGTCAGCCCATACATGAACTGTCAAAATGAACACCATGGCGATTGCGAGCGAGTTAGACAATAAGCCTACTGGCCTTTTTCCAAAACGTCCCCAATTTGATCACGGAACGTCCGTCTAGGCCTTTCCCTCCCAACGCACCCATATAAACTGTTTAAGTCAATCTTAGAAAACAAAAATAAATAAAAAGTTTAAAATTTAGTTAAATAGTTTGTCGCATGCATTATTCTACACTATGGTCGGTATCATATTTTACAAGAGCTAATAGAGACGATTAAAGGACCCCTCATATCAATACTCCAACTGAAACCCATCTAATCTAACTTCTAACTAATATTATAAATGCGAAAGTATGGATGGATGGATGGATGGATGGATGTTTGTTTGTTACTCAATCACGCCTGAACGGCCCAACGGATCTGGATGAAATTCGGCACATAGATAGAGAAAAGTTGCGTAGTTCCTGCGGGATAGCGATAAACGAATTCTTTGCAGACGAAGTCGCTAGCAACAGCTAGTTATTTCATACATTCGCAGCGGGGTCATTTATTCATGCCCTTCAAATTTTATCTATACTTTATTTAATTTAGAATGAGAAACCACAGTAATATTATATTGCGTCTGGTCAACTATTTCTTACCTAGCAAATAGTACAGGGCAATAGTTTGGCAGCCGCAAAATAAAACTGTTTTAATGTCACTTTATTTGCGTGTCGTCAATTGTTACTCTAGTACAAATTGTAAAGAGATTACAGTTCACGAGCCGCAATATAATGTTGTTGTGGTTTCTCATTCTAAATTAAATGAAGTATAAATCCATCCAACCATTTTAGCGTGAAAGAGTAACAAACATGCGGACAGATTACAAACTTTCTCAACTTTAATTTTAGTAGGATTTATAGAACTTGTATTAGCTCTTCAAGGCGCATTAAATTTTCAAAGTATTTTGTTAAAAAACATTGTAAATTATAAATATTTACAGCCCATTGTATATCAGCCGTTTGCTCAACTATTTTAATGGTTCATGTACTGGTGTGTAGAATTCTCGTATATCATGAGTTGAGATGCATTTTACCATAAGTAGCGAATTCCTAATGCATGTTCTCAGTTGTGATAAAAAAAGTGAATAATTCAGTAGTTCGTGTTCAGTAAAAAGCGGCCAAGTTTGAAACGACTCATGCACGATAGGGCCCGTAACACTTCAAAACGGCTATTTTTTTGGTTACCATAAATATTAAAATGTTCAAATTTGGCATAAGTTACACAGTTTATAACTATTTTAAGAATTTTCCGGAATTCCCAATAGCTGTGGAATAAAAAGTAAGTACTTTACACTAGCTGAAAACATGTAGCTATGAACTAGAAATGACGCTTGATACATTTTATACTAGAAAATGATGGGATAGCGATAAACAAATTTTTCGCCAACAAATTTGTGAGCGACTATTAAGTAGTATATTAGTAGTATTGATTTTGTTTATTTTATAACTCTGAATATTATTGAAGACTGATTTTAATTCAACATTAGAATGACTTGTCAGTTTTATCTAACCAAAATTTTAAAATTTGCATGCTCAGCTAAGAAATTCAGGCTAATAGCTATCATAACAAGTACGAGTAGTATACCGCCTAATATCATTTTCTATCAAACGAGCTATTTTCGCACGTATCTATAAAAGTATTTGTGTACGTATGTTTTGAAACTCAAAAACAGCTGTATTTTGATGAATTTTCCTACGTAGGGGTTTTAGTAGGCGAGAATACAATCTGACTAGAAGTCTCATCTTTGTAAACATCGTTTTAATTGATCACGCAGAAACTGTCATATAAATAAGTAATAATAAAATGTATACCTACTATTGCCTTGAGATTGTCTAAATATAAATACTCATCATAACATAACGTGAAAAAAATTGCTGTGTGTGTCATAATTTTATTGAATTTCACAACAGCTGTTCCTCCCGTTTCCATTAGTTTTAAATACACATTTCCTTGGAGACCTGTGCGACCACACCAGTTTATAGAGCTCGATGGGTACTACTTGTCCTATTGTTTGAATCTTTCCAAACGTTTCGTTTGGGTTAGTGGCCAGTAAAACGTTAATTGCTTTTAAATTGGCGTTTAAAAAACTAAACTAGTTCACTAACCGAATCAGCATTACAAATTCCCTTCGCCCACAGATATCTCTAGGAATTTAGTGGTAATAAAAATCACAGCTCGGTTGGCAAACACCGTTTAATGCGCGGTTATCGCTTATCGTAGCGATATCGAGTGTTGTTCGCGCAATCAGTTAATCAAAGTGCGACCGAGTCGATAGCGCTGACGACTTTCGATAGCGCACCTGTATTATCTTAATTGATAGTCTCTTTTTGTCAAAAAGCCGACCCGTGGATTATATTCAGTTTCCTTTGAAGTTGCGCAAAGCAGCAGCGAGCAGTTACATAAACGAGTGATATCCTTTGTTTCAGATACGCTCGGACCGGCCAGTTTCGTACCACGTGAACGATGTTGACACTGAGCTCGGTCGCGATTCAGTAATCGACTTCGCTATTGACTGTTGAAATGCGGATAGGGGAGCGGACTTATAGTGCGTGAGTGTAAAAGCGATGCATGGTTTGTGAGGTCGGAGCAGCGGTCATGGACATGAGCGGAGAGGGTGGCGGAGCGGGCGCGGGGGCGGGCACGCTGCAGCAGCGGTGGTACGAGAGCCGCGTCAACGGCAGCCCCGTGGCTGGCGACGTCAACTCGGGCGGCGACGGCGACGGCTTCTTCCACTCGCCGCTGGAGGGCGGCCACCACAGCCGCGCCCGCTACTACCATCAGCAGATGCACCCCTCCTATTCGGCCGCGGTCAGCTCGCATGGTAAGTTAAAACATAATACCTACTATTGCTTTGCCGTAAAACCCCTTAAAACTTATACATCTATCTCAGCACTCTAGCTTAGATTCGAGGTGTTTGCATTATAATGTATGCATTTGTTGAGTTATTAAAAAAACATTTTTAACGTCTGTAGGTACATTTTTTAAGCCGTAATGTAGTTTTATATTAAGTAATTAATCATTTTAGTTAGGTATTAATTGTGATAATGCGGTACCTACAATATTTTACGTCCGGCATCATCAAAATTACAATAATAAATGTTGTTTTTTTTTTGTATAAGTAAAACTAAGACTGTAGTGAGTGATTCATTCATTTCCGAGTTCTAACAAGAACTGTCAAGCTACTCGCATGGAAGTTGCAAGCTTATAAATATTTGTTCGACCTCCAATTCGCGAGGAGCTGTCGTCAGCAGGTAGCTCGCTCCCATGAACGGAAGGCACCGTCCATCGCATCTTATCGTCCATCTGACTATATCTCTTCAAAACTCCACAATTAATTCAACGGGCCGGACAAGTCAAAATCGCCATTCTGTAGGTGACAGGTTAGGTAAACACGATCTAAAATGGACCCGGGTCCCTTAAAAAAAGATGCGTTTTGTTTTTTCTTTTGAGGTTTAATTTTATGGCGGCTATAAAGTTTTTCGTGGAGACAGGTGGCTCTTCTTTATAGTTTAACGAGTGGCCGGGCGCGGCGGAAAGTTCATCTAGAGCGGGGTCCTTAGGGGTCAGATTGGCGTGCGGGAGGCGAGGGGGCGATTAGAATTTATTTAGCGGGCCGTCGGTAGTGATGTGACAGTTAAGAAACTGTGTCAGTTCTCAGAATCGGAACTGGGAATTGATTTCGTCGCGTTCACAGCAGTTATGTGTGTTGGTTTATGCGGGGCGGGGCTGTTTGTACGCGTTATCGTGTAGTGTCAAGTGTCTGGCTCCTTGTCGCTCTGATTACATCTGGATTTGGGGGATTCATTTGTGAAGCAACACCGCTGACTCCATTACACGTTACGTCGCTCGAAACATTGATTTCCACGAACCGATTACTTCAAATCCCGTTTAATTAAACCCTTACTGTGGTCACGGTCAAAATGTCTTTAGATTTTGGATTATGCCATTGGTTATTTTATTTGTCGGCTGTAAACCGTAGTTTTAAGTGTACTGAGGTGCACATAAACTTGTTACGATGACAACAGGGATCGTTTTCACCGCGGACATTTTACGACCGCGAGACGCGCCGACGCCGGCCGCCGATTTCAACCAGCTTTATTTATACATATGTTAAACGTAATATTATTACGGTAATTGCCACTTAGGATCATAAAACATAGGAACTAAACTGAACTAACCACCGGTTAAATTTAATTGAGGCGTGCTCCAGCTCATCCATAAAAAGCTAGACTTTTCCTGTTCCTAATAGGTAACACTTAAATTTTTTATCTATTGTTAATTGGTACTCGGCTAAAAGAAAGTAACGCCAATGTGCAGCTAGGTGAAAATTACAGTTATACCTTCAGTGAGTTGTAAACTTCATCAATTAAGTCTCGATCGTTTAGTCAACTGCTCTAACCAGTTCCAGATATCTTTGTAAAGTGGTTAGCTACTTATCTAGTATTAATGTCTTAATTGCTAAGTTCATAGTACTCAATCGGCATTTTTGCTGCCTTTGCACTTGGTGTTAAGTACCTACTAGTCTTAAATAGTCTCCGCTCTGTCTAGTATTAAATACCTACGACTTTATCTGATTCACTTGAATACAATATTGTTGTGACTAAGCTAAGCTGTTTGAGTTTAAGTCTAATTCCCTCAAATAAGTCCAACTAAAGGAGGACTTTGGGACCCTGATGTGAAAAGATGTAAGTGTATCATAAGAATAAAGAAGTACCTAAGAAACTAAAATTTAAAGCCAGCAAGAGTGTTAATCGTTTCCAAGTTGTCATGGGAACGGTCCCTCGGTAATTCGATACGAGTCCTCCATTTGACACGTTCGTTTGATTTATAATGCAGCCACCCGATTGATCATTTGGTGGATAGGTATTTGTTTTTTCGGTTTACGATTCACTTTATTGTTACTTTTTTTTCTTAGTGTAACTGACACGTGACACCTCTAGACTGTTAAAAGAGAGACTGTAGTTTACGTTGTGCCAGCGTCTTTATGATAAAAAAAAACAAAATACAAAATGATACCTTGGTGGTACTTTTATATAGGATCCGCGCTAGTACAATTTTAGGTACTTACCTAATTTTATTTTCTTTAAATTGCCTGTAAATAGTGCTGTTCAAATGTTCAGGGGCCCTACCATGACGTCTTAATGCTATTCAATTTAGGTCCGCTCGCTGTCAGATTCATACTAAAAGTGACAGCTAAAACCTGAACTGAGTCGGAATTAGGACGTCATGGTAAGGCCCCAGTTCATTTTCTCTACACCTTTAAAAAAGTAGATGGGTAAGTACTCCAGAACTGGCACCATAAAAAACAAAGAAGAAAACTCAAATTGAGAACTTCTTTTTTATTTGCGTGCGTCTACGTCGTTGAAACTAAAAGAGTGAAAACAAGTGACGATCGTCGTTTTTTTAAAACCCTGAACAAGTTTGGGCGACTAGCTAGACGGCAAATGAGATTTTTCCAATTATCCCGTCTACGATACAAGACAGACTGTCTGGCTCATCACCGTCGTTGGCTTACTATTTGCAGCTGCACACTGCATGACTTTGCGATCTGAAAATTAATAGGTTTACATCAGTTAAATTAAGTATAGGTACTATTTCGATATTCGTTAAAAATAATTGTCTCGACTCCTTTGCAATGAAATGTGAAGTTACATGAAGTGAAACCAGTCTTTTGAGCTTTTAGAGTTTTTCCAGTCAAATTGACAGTCACAAAAAACTTTGTTAACAAACCGCTATTCAATTATCCAAACATTCTTTAAATTTAATGTATGTAATCTAAATTCGGAGCCTCTCTTTTGCCCGAATTTCATATGCCATAAAGTAATGTTTGCCATAATGATCATTTGACATAACCCTTTTTTTCTCTGAAACCGTATTTTTTTCAGGAGCATTGTAATGGCAATCCTGTAGAACTCTATAGGTTAGGTTAGGTTTGTTTCATAACAATCCCGAATAATTAACAAATATAGAGAAAAAAGGGTTATGGCAAATGATCATTATGGCAAACAACACATTTATGGCATATGAAATTCGGGCAAACGACTCTCAAATTGTATTCCAAGTTAACTAAACAAGCGGTTGTTGTGTTGCGTTCCCCACGACGATGCAAATCATCAATTAACTCAAATGAATCTCGACGTCGAATTAAAATGCCCTCTTGGGCCGCTTCTAATTCCATGCAAACTGGTCTAAATAGGGCACTAACAATGTACCATTACATAGGACCATCGTGGGATCATGAATCCTAGCTCCTTTGTGGCCGTTTGGCAAACGTGCGTGTCACACGTACATGGTGCGTGTGCTCGTGTGTGCGTGCGTACGGACCCGCAGATTGGTGCAATTAGTCCGGGGGGCGGGGCCTGCGTGCGCGCAGCGACATCTCCTCCCTGGCTGGCGCTGTGTGCGTGGAACGCTAAATTATTTAAATTAATCGAATTTCGTCCGTTCTACACGTTATACACAATAAAATTGTGTCTCTTTTCAGATGTGTAGGTATTACTACAAAAGTAAGCTACTAATGTGCGACAGACAGATAAATGTCTTATTTATTTAAATGTTTGTCGCGTAGCATACTCGTAGGTGAATTGTATTAGAGACTGAGTCCATGAAGTAAGTACTCTGTTTAATCACAACCACGAACAAAAACATGTTCGTTCGTTTTCCAACATAATGTTAATTCCAGTTCTCTGGTCCGTAAAACGAATAGTGACATTTAATCTACTAAAATAATAAATTCATGTTCCAACTCCCCAAGTTTCAAATTCATAAATCACTTTAAATTAATCCCTCGACTGAAAGTATTCGTGTTTGGCATGCACAAACAAAAGACGGAGTGGCTAAAAACAAAGCTGAAAGTGTAATGAAATAACACGAACCTGCTAAAACACATGTACTTAGGTAGAAGTTATCTCGACAATACGCACCAATGCGCTAAACTTCGCCAATTTATGGTTGTACTGACGCGAAGGCAGGTGCTAAAAACAAAACACTAAATACCTAATCGAGCTCTCCTTCATAGATACAGAAAAGGTTAAAGCTTCCGCTTCTAAATTAAAAGTATTAGAATTGAAGTATCTAATTTCATGATTAATTCAAGTACTTACTTTATACTTTTACTTACTTACCTACTTTTTTTTACTTACTTTGTACTTTTTTTTATTAAAATTGTAATTAAAAAAAAAGTACTTACTAGTACTTAGGTGTATGATACGGATGACTGGATGTTGAGTTGTTTAGGGAAGCTGTCTCAAAGGAAAAATTAAATCTCGATTTAGTCGCTAAATCCGGTATAACATGGAGCTTGAAAGTATTGTTCATTTTGACACTACTAAATCAAGATTTAACTTTTTCCGGCAATGCGGCCGTAGTTTCTGATAAGTGACAGTATAAAATCTTTAAGATAGAGCCAAAACCATACTGTGAAATTCGGCATACAAATGCTGGCAGCATTGTTTGTAATCATAATCCATTATTCATTGTTTTGTCTTGGCCGGTATGCAATCTATACTATGTATATTTATCTCTAGGTACCTACTATTATTATAGAAATGTTTATGCGTTAGCAGTTTGAGTTTGTTTTGATGAAGTCTGTTATGGATAATAATTTGTTATTTTAACACTCACCTATATTAATTAAAATTGTATTGGGTTTAAATATGTTAGAGTTGTAGATTATTTTTAACTAAATTTGGATGTAGGAATACCTACTCAATTATCCAATTTTAAAAATCCTTCACCAGTAGAATGCTACTTTTATCACTGCAAATAGGCATTACCTTATCCCAAAAAGGCGCAAACTTCCCACGGGAGGCGAACACAGTTGCGAGCAACAGTTTGTGTAAAATTATTGTTTTAAGTCATAATTTCTAAGCACTGGTGTTCTCGCCGGTACCAGCATAGCTCACGCGAACGGAAATGGGGTATTGCTTAACTTTCCAGACGCAGCCGAATACTGCTCGCACCAGACGAACGCAACCTTTAAAACTTCTGCTGAATGTGGAAACATGCTGTGGATCGGAGATATTAGTACAATCTCTGAATTTCTGTAAATAAACATTCATATATCTCTCTCTCTCCCTCTCTCTTTCATTACAATATTTCAATGCTCAAATTGCTAGCAGAACTTTAGTTAAGAATCCTACTAATATTATTAAATGTCTAAACGTTGTTGAAAACTGGACGGACACACAGTGAAATCCAGATAGTAAAGCTATGGCCGGGGATTGAACCCGGATCCTCAACATTCCGTGATCGTGCTATGAATGATGAGGATCGGGATTCGATTCCCGGCCATAGCTTTACTTTTCGGATTTTTCTGTGTTCTAGTTTTCAGTGTCGTTTAGAAATTTAATTTCTAACGGGCAAAACCGTAAAAATAAATAAAAAAATTAAAAAGTAAAATTCTTGATTCATTTGGTAATATTATTAATGCAAAAGTTTGGGAGAATATACGTATCTATAGGTGTTTGTTATTTTTACACGCCGGAATGGCTAAATAGATTTGAATAAAATTAATAACACATAGGCCGCTTTTACCCCGGAAAACGGGGTAGGTATATCCCGCGGGATAGCCTTCAAAAAATTCTTCACAAAGTCAGCACCTACTAGTATGGCAACAAAATGAAAATCTTATACAGTTAGTTTAAATAAATTCGCTAAGCTACTGCGGCAGACTGCATTCTGATAGGCTGGTCCAATACCAAGTATAGATCGAAAGCGGGCAAGCATTTTATGATCGACATCGATATTTGATGAAATGAGTCGATACTGTCTCGCAAACCTTGTCCAATTTTGTGTCTAAAATGCGACGGTAAAAAATCGAAAGTATTAAGGAGCTTATCACGATTAATTAAGTCTAAGCCGGCCCGTTAGTTAGATATTAGAACGGCTGCGGCCATAGTGGCCGTCACAATACATTAAACAACGTTTTTAGACGTTGTCGGTTAAACACGGACAGTTCTTTTGAAGACGGTTACAAGTTAATTCGGTTTAAAATTTACATTAGTTCTTCTTTTCAAACTTTCATTCATGTCATTTTCACAAAGACAAACATACACATTTTCGATTTAATACGAGTCTTTTACTTCTTATTAAACATAGAAGGAAAACGAGTAAGTTGTCAATGCTACCCATAAACAATTCGATTTTCGAGGTTACTGTCGTATCGTCCCTTTCACTCTCAAATAAATGACTATTAAAGTGAGCGGGACAGCAAAAAACGAACTTCGAAAAGCGAATTTCGAATAAGGCTGTGTCTGTGTCCCGGTTATCTTAGTCTCCGTACCGAAACACAACAGTGCTCTGCTGTTGAGGGGCAGTATTAGCTCGTGTGCTGATGCAAATGCCAAGTTGGCTTCATATGCTTGAAATCACGAGCTATTTTTGTTCCTTTGTTGCATTCTGTTAACATGCTACTTGTTAGTGTAAGGCCGCGCGTGGCGCTCGTATCGATTAGCCAACAGGGTTGCTAGCTTTCGAGCTTTTATTTCACTGGCAATGTTTGTTTAGTAGTTTCTATGTGTCAAATCCTAGTGTTGCTGCTTTAGTCGTATCAAGTTTGTTAATATTTGTTTTTTTTTGTGTTAAGTCTAATAATTTATAATTCCAATTACTTACACTTCTACCGGCTGGATTTATGTAATTGAAATTTGGTACTTATGTATTGACACTGGTATTGACAGACAAAGCAAGTAAAGTTGGCAAAAAACTTTTTAGCATTAAAAATGAACATTTTAACAAAAACTTCAGACACTGATTTTTATGTTAAAATCTTCAATTTTACTTATACATTTTACATACTTTGTCAACCAGTTATCTTTTAAGTAAATCCAGGCGGTAGAAATGGAAGTTATTGTAGGGGAGGCCGGGGCTTCATTAACAGAGGTAATACAATACAATACAATACAATAACTCTTTATTGAACACCACATATAACAATCAAAACAGAAATAAAGTATACAGAAGTAAGT
The DNA here is from genome assembly GCA_963854515.1 of Pandemis heparana. Taxonomy (NCBI): domain Eukaryota; kingdom Metazoa; phylum Arthropoda; class Insecta; order Lepidoptera; family Tortricidae; genus Pandemis; species Pandemis heparana. The sequence goes on from OY978010.1 coordinate 12,222,517, forward strand.
AGAAGAAGGTAAGTGGGTACTTGTAAGCTCAGTCTTGAAACAGGTAGTTCTGCGGGTGTTAGAACCTTGTGCAAGGTCTGTCCGGATCCCTACCACCGTCTTACTCGCTAATCCTGCCGCCAGGCAGCAGTGCTTGCACTGCTGTGTTCCGGCGTGGAGAGTAAGACAGTCGGTGAAATTACTGGCACAAGAGGCTATCCTAGCCCTCTAGGCTGGCAACACATCTGCAATCCTCTAGTGTTGCGGGTGTCCATGGGTGGTGGTACTCGCTTAACATCAGGTGACCACATGCTCGTTTGCCTTCCTTGTCGTATAAAAAAAGGTCTGAAGAAATGGAACTGACTATATTTACTAGTTGCTAATCCTATGGCTGCTTCATCTGCTTTTCGCGTGTCTTTTCTCTTTCCCGGGAGTCAAATAGCCTACTTAATGTTAATCACATCACGGCATTCTACAAGGGAAAGAATTTTTAGAATTGGTAGACTAGTTCCAAAGACTACACTAACCAAACAAAGCTTGTTATAAAACAGTATTTTTCTCAAGAAATTTTTTGCAAGTACCAGGGGTTGCCAACCCTGGGTCGGTAGTTATAGCTTTATAGGAACAGCGGTTCGTTACAATTAGAAAAATCGATTGCTACCAAACAGAAGAGAAACAACTGTTAGTTTTATTGGCCGTTCCTCGAAAGTTTCTGCCTCGCCACCGTGCTAGCAGGTGACCTAATTAGTTAACTTTTACAACCACCGCTTATTCCAGTTTCAATTCGAATCATCAGACTTATTTAACAGAACGCTCTGAATAGATACAGTACCGGTCGAAACTATATCACCTTTGTGTTTTTTCATTCGAAATATTATAAACGGGTTGTGAACCGCGATTACCTTTATTGAGCACCCGATATTTCGACGCGGTTGCATGCATCATGATCACGGGTAGACTGAAGAAATTGCGGGTGGATGTTATTGTTGGGTAGACCGAGCTCTGTCTATCCTCATTCTTGCGCGTCGACTGCGTGCACTCTCGTTACCACTGGAACCCTGGTGGAAATTTTTATCGTGAGGCTGGGTTTAAATTGTCGAATATCTGGAATCCGGTGATTTCCTTATATAATTCTCGTCCAAAATCAATTTCGGGTGGGCGAAGTGACACTGTGAGTGTAGTGTGTTTGAATCGAGTTTCGAGTGAGAACGGTTCCAGTGGTAACTAGAAGGCACGCAGTCGACGCGCAAGAATGAGAGTAGACAGAGCTCGGTCTACCCAACAATAACATCCACCCGCAATTTCTTCAGTCTACCCGTGATCATGATGCATGCAACTGCGCCGAAATATCGGGTGCTCAATAAAGGTAATCGCGGTTCACATCCCGTTTATAATATTTCGAATGAACTTAACCGTGAATCATTAAAAACTCTTTTTGTGTTTTTTATACATAAATTCAATATTAAGTAACACTTGAAACTCGGGCGCTTTAATCTTTGTTGCCTTTAACTTGTGCAAAACGGAGTGAAATGATTAAAAAAAGTTAAAGGACAGGTGTACTAATAATCAGAACAACAGTAATAAAACAAAATAAACATCAACAACGTAGCGTGTTTATTTATCCTTAGTTAACTTTCTTCCGCCCTTATAACTTTTAATTCTATCCAATTAATAACCTCAAAGTTGCCTACGTCACCATGGCGTACTTAATACAATGTCTGCAGTTCCCATAGACCTTTTTTCTAATCGCTCATTATTAGGTTCAATATAAAAAAGGCCCGGGCCCGCTCGACTGCGCCGACGCCCGTCCACTAAAGAACTTAATGTATTCATTTTGCTTTTATAGCTTTCGCGTGATTAACTTTGATTGATTGCATCCAAATATTGATATTTGATATTAAAATCTGTGACCGTCGCTGCGCGAGAGAGACGGAGCTATACAAGGCTACAAGTGGGAGGGAAGGACGGAAAAATAATAATCTGCGTTCATTTGACATCGATATGGTAATAAAACTACTTTGATGCCAGTTTCAATAAGCTGAAATTGAGACAGAAAACGCTTCAGTTGGATAACTATTACTGTTGAATACGAAATAATCGTATAGCATAACAGATAATGGGGCGCTCTTTAGTGATGAACGATTTTGTGGGCAGGTATTTAATAATTGTCGCCGTCCAATTTAGAGGTCGGTAGGGTGTACATTGTTTCCGGTCGGTTGGCATGGTGACGGTGATGCGCGCCGAGCTTGATGGATGAAGGTAGCGCAGGCATGCGGCTCAGCCACATGAATTCGTGTACTCAATACAACATCAACTTTACCGACAATACGTACACAATCCTTACAAACTAACCTTTAATCACTCACTTATAAGACTCCACGTTGTTTGTACAGGGTCGCTTACAAACGAACAACAGATATTGCCCAAGATGTACGTAGTGTAGATGAGTCGGTGGTTTTGTCACGATTTGTCATACATCGAACTGCGGTTATGGACATCCCTCGAGGATGCTTGTTCTAACGCAAGCAGAAGTTATGAGAAACATGCCATGGGAAAGATCATTCCGGGTACCGATAGATTATCCGTTTTTAATTGATAATGCTGTACAGCACGAGCTTAATGGAGATCGTGCAGAGGAAAGTTCACTTTTACGTCGGAGCGAGGCTCCGGCCGGCGAGCGTTCAGCATCGCTCCGCAACTAACGACCAGCGGCCGACTTCTCGGTAAAGAGGTGCTTAAATTTGAAAAAGCTGTATAAATTAATACCATTATTTTAAGCAAACATTCAGACGGCGAGTAAATTGGGGCTCGGGGCCATAAGTTGCGTGGTGACGTCTAAAAACGCTACACCGATAAATCGCCGAGAAATTACGATTTGGGTATTTTTTTTTCATTAAGGCCATAAAAATTTTTGCTTTTTAAACATTAAGGCTGACCGTAAACGGCGTTAAGCGGCGTTCCGAATGGAAGCCTATTTTCGCAGCACATTACAGAGGATGAATGATTTCCTGGCCGCCGTGAGTTATACGCCGCCGCGCCGCTACCGCGACACAGACTCATTACTAGCCCTCAATAAAGAATGGACACTCCGCGCTAAGAAAGAAGATATCTCATTTGTCTTTCTTTGTTACGAGTGCCGATAGGCATCTGTCTTGCGGTTTATCTGCTACTTCATTTCGATTTCTTTACTGCAATGCCCGTCAAAGGGCACCTTGCCTTAGCTCCAGGTCAATGATATCATTATGCTCCATTATTAAATTAAGCATCTCTTTAAGTTTTCAATTATCACAGTGGCATTTGCATGCTAAATACGTGCTGAGAATGAATATACAGACTATTAGCACTCGCTGAAATTAAAATGACAAATTCATCATCTCCAGTTTATTATACATACGTATACCACTGCCGAGCACAGGCCACCTTCTCAGAATAAGAGGGCTTGGGCTATAGTTCCCCGGGCCCAGTGCGGATTGGAAACTTCACACACACATGTATGCAGGTTTCTTCACGACGTTTTCCTTCAACGAAAAGCTCATGGTAAATTGCAAATGCAATATCGCACATAAATTCCGAAAAACTCAGAGGTGCGACCCCGGGCTCGAACCCACGACCCTTTGCTTGTGAGGCAACAGATCAAACCACTATGCTACCACGGCAAATGATAAATTACTATTTAGGAAAAGCTGCATAGTAGTAAGATGTATAGGAATTAGGATTGAATGCCGCCAAAGATGAAGGCTATCATGTCAGTTTTGCATGTTCATAGTTAAAAGTAGCGTAGCATATCCCTTCTGTTCGTGTTACAGTTAGTCTGTGCCAGTCTCCACGGTTCGTTGCTTCCCTTAGCTTCGATCCGGACCTCTTGTATTCAAATTTACCGAATTAAAATAAGCCCTATATTCAGTACCGTATTTATACTATGTACCAATTTACAGCCTGCATGTTACCTCAACCAATACCCACATTACTTGCAACTAAACTTCTAGAATAAACAGTTACGGTGGATTAGAAGGGTAACATTAAACCATGGTAATTGTTAATTCTTTTGTATGCATATTAGCTTTTAGAAATATTTAAATACTACATTTTAGTTCCGATCCAAAGATCAGATAATAGCTTTTTAAATTAGGTTACAAAAAAATAAAGGCATGTTTACAAAATAGGTTGAAAGAATTATAATTAGATCTAGCTTGTTTTTATACACATATATATATACACATAGAGCAAATGTTAAGAGTTAACGTAAACATAAGTGCCTAGGTTCAACTACCGCAAAAACATCAGAGCATAATTATTGTAGAGCTTGTTGTATAAGCTTGCGCGGGCGCAGGTCAAATGACCGTCATCAACCGTGAGTCGGGCTAGTGCAGCTAGCAGCAAACGTGTACGGGGCTACATGGCATGGCATGGGGCTACGTGTTATGTTAGGAAAATTTAAACAACACTTGTGACTAAAAGTTCAATTTTGTAATTGGAACTAAGTGACTGCAATTTTTTTAGGTTTTTCTTCTGCCGGACTGGATTTGCGCTTGAAGGGTATTCACGCTAAAATGCTATATGTTGAGTGGTGGCGTGGTGATATAAAACCAAATATATTTAGAAACTCTACTTAAGTTGTATATTATTCTTTTGCAAACTTTGGTCACTATAATGATTCAAACATACCTAGGTTTGATCATAAGTATAATGCCTTAAAATAGAATTAAATTTACACTAAAATAAAAATAATGAAAAAAACGCTTTGAAAATCTTTCCATATCCGCCTAGTCCACGCGGCATCTGTCACGGTTAAGTTCTTTATCAACAATCTATGGAAGTTCAGGTGTTTCTAACCACGACACCAACTGACGCTTTTCGGTTGCTTTTTATTCTACTGACTTCTATCACCATTTTGAAAAACGGGTCGTCTAATCCGCTACTTATGTTGCCGTGTTCTTATCATTGTACAAATAATGTTCATGCAATTGACCCGTTGAATTAATAAAAGTTGGATGACCATAAGAATTCAATTAATTCCTCACGCGAAGCTACATTCGTCAATGTTGTTAATGTATATTCGTAACAGTATTATATGTTAACTAGTTAACTATACTAGGTGCAGCTACCGTAATTCTCCACTTTTAGCTGTGTCAGTTATACTTGACTTGGTTCTACTTATTGTCTATTCCATACTTCATATTTGGACCGGTTTTACACTTGAGATATGCACCGTGGATCTCTTTCATCTGGCCTTAGTTCGAATTTGCAATGTTATTTTTCGTTTTAATACCAAGATGTCACCTCGTCCCTTATTATGTTCTTCCATTTTGTGACCATCAGCAACAATGATGTTGAGTGTATTCAAAAGTCAAAAGTCAAAAGTCAAAAGTTTATTTTGCAAATAGGCCGCCGAGGGCTCTTTTACATGTCTTTTTTTGAATCTACCAGCGCATTATTATTAGACACGTTATTTCAAAAATTTCAAGGGTGCAGACAAATGTCAATAGTTCGATAATCGTATTATATTTTATCTTAACGTCTTTTACTACTTGTATTGAATTGAAATTGTTGCAAGAATGTCATCATCTCAAGTCAAATTAGATCAACAAAAGTTTCCGATCTAATGTGTCATACTGGTCTCGCTTATCTCTACGCACGCGGTAAGGCACGATCGTCATCTGTCATCGGGTACCGTAATGCTATTGATTAAGTCCACAGCGAGGCTTGTGCCCGCTGATTTATTAGTGCAGATTACAACCTTACACGTGAAGTGCGCCAGTTTATAATTATGCCAGAATAGATGGCATGCTGGGGCGCTTAGCTTATAATGCTGCTAAGAATATCTAGGCACATCAATTTTCGGTTATGGAAGTTAAGTTCGGTGCTTTGTTACGCCCGCTATTATTGTTGACTGACTTGACATTCGTGAACTAAGAACATAATACAATGACCTTGGATGTGTTTTTTTTTAATAAAATATAATAATATTCCTTATTTAGACAACGACAAGGGTTAGCGTGCAAGTCACTATATATATATATATATGTATTTTTTTTCAAACAAAATTATAAGCGAATTATGTAGTGTAGCATTTTTTTCTGTCCGGCTAAAGTGGCAGTGACAGGTAAAGACAAGCAATTGCTAAATTAACATAAACTTAGCACGCGTTTTAACCTTTTATTGCTTTACCCTATTATCAGTTAAACAGTTTTTTTATTTACGGAGAAGTGTATATGTTGTTAAGTTCCAGTATTCCCTTTCCGCATTCGCGTAAGAATATCTAACTAGACAGTAAATAATTACAAACCTAACCGAATGATACGCTCCGATGAACTATCGATAGCAGTAACACGATTATGACTTCTAATGAAAATTGTAGTCAGTGTTCAGAGAAAAAATGCCGCGTTAATCTGCAGACATATCTTAGCATAATATAATGCAGAACTGAACAAGGATTTGCACAGTGAAGAGAATAATGAAATATTAGATAATATTGAAGTAGACGCTTCTAAGAAATCTCAAGAACGTGTTGTAATTAGGTAGACTAAAAACATGGCTGCGGCTTTATTGTCGCAGAATCACGCGGTGGCTCTTTTGGCAGAATGTGACAAATCTGTTTAAGTTGATTAACTGTTTATATTTGGTACCTATGTATTATGTGACGAATTTCTGTCAACAAATGCATTTATTTTTCTTCCAAAACGCTGTCAAATCGGTTTGATACTCAATAGTTTCCTGTACCAACTAATTACTGTGTTTCATTAAATTAAAATAGAGGAACACTAACTCCTTTCTCAATGAGATTTGTCAAAATCCGTTTGATTTTGTCGAGCTAGCTTCAAAGTAATGGTTACAATAATCGACTTCTTTGTTATGAAATAGTCTTAAGGTTACTAGACCCCAGTTATGAAGGTGAGATTAAGTTATAGGTTGTTGACGATCCGTGAGCTGGTTGGCGCTGCGTGCCCATGCGCTGGCCCGGACTGGGCGGGTAATGCAAATATGTATATAGAATTACGTCAAGACAAACTTCTACAATTACATTTTATTTCCTGCCGACTGGTCAAGGCATGGTCCCTGATCGCGTGATGCCACCCCGTTTTTGCATTTGAGCTTTGTTTTATAAACTAAAAGCGTTAAACGTCACTTTTCTCTTTTAATTATTTTTGCTATCTGCTTTTGCCCGTTTGATTTATGATGCTTTTAAAACGATGAATATAATGCTTTACATGTTTGCCTGATTCGTTGATTGCGCTAATGCAATAAAGACCAGTGGAGCGGATTATAGTTTTATTCCCGGCTTAGGCAAGCGTTAAAATAATATGTTCTGCAAAAAGTCATATCGCATACGTGGCTCCTGTGTTGTAATTGTAACGGGATTCCGGCAACTCCAATCAAAATATCAGCTCCTAGTTGTTTTTATTGTGTTCGAAGTTGATCGGGATGAATTGGGATTGCTGGATTGGAGCTAGTTAGGCTATAATCAGGCGTCCTTACTGGCCGTGGATTACATATTGCAGCTCGGCAAATACACATTGTCATTGCGACCCTGCACGATGTCTCGCCGTATTTTTCTCCTGATACCGTAATGCGCAAGTCACGAGCGGTTATGTAAGCAGGCTGCCGGCCGGCGCCGTCATTATAGGCATTATTGCAGGAACACTCGCTCTCTCGCCCGGCCATTGTCAAGATTGTGGGGTCAGAGAGAACCCGACGTTAACCAACTTGTAATTTCGCAACAACTATTCCTGTAACCCAATAAATCGTAGATTGTAAAACAATTTACGTTGAAAATTCAAGAGGAGCTCTCGCTTCTTATATCACGGTTAATGATAGGCATCGTGACCGCTCCACGGTTCTTAATTATGGAAATGATTATGACGACTCATATTCTACTCAATAAGTAAGTACAGAGGTTGGAATTGTCATAATGCTATGACGTAATTATTTGCGTGGAATAGCTGCCTCACCTGCTCAGAACGTGCCGGTCTCTAGGGCACGCCTTGCCATTCACTAAGAAAAAAATGTTTTTCCTCAAACGACTTGCTATACGCATGCCGGCAAACTTGTTTGTTGTTTCATTTACCGAAATTTTAAGTCATTTGTGTGCATGTTACTGGTCGGCTCGCGTGTAAAGGTAGATAAGATTTAGGGAGCGTCACTTTAAGTAGTAGTTACGGTAACAAATGTTTCCAGGCGTTTATTTCGGTTACGAACCTTCACGCTGATAAGGCGATGCTGACCAAGTTTATCAAGTGCATGAAAAAGTCTGAGTGTTTTAAAATTAAGTTGACAGTATTACCTATCAAAGCAACACCGGTTATTGATTCAACACTAAGAGAAGGACTAAAGGTTACACACTAATAGAGATACAACAAAACAGCTAAACTATGAGTGGCTGTGGAATCATTGATTACCTACCGTATCTAATACCATGACTCACATTCGATTCACGATGTCTTGCTGCACAATCTTAATAATAAAATAAGTCAGAAGTTTCTGCGTTGGTATGCCTTCTCGTTATGCACTGCTTTACCATTCTACTGGGGCTCTAACCAGTTCATCAGCAAAACTCAAGAAGCGTCAAGTGGAGCGGAAATTTTGTGTTGGCAGGCAGCGGGTGCGCACGCCGGCGGCATGGCAAAGCTGCGCGGGCGGCTTTGATCTCTGAATCACAAGTGTAACGTGACATATCCGAGCTGCGGTCGGCCACTACCAGAACTGTTTTACGCGTCTATGAACTTGGTTTTTTGAACGGTTAACTGGGCTGAGAGAAGTTGGGACGTCTCTGGTTTTCGCCAAAGAGGCTTATTCAGTGCTGGATTGTAGAATTTTTAAGTATATGTTTTCTTATTAGGGAAATATCGCTTGGTAGAGTTGTAGAATTTTTCGTATTATTACGGTGAGGTAGATCGAAACAAAAAACCGGTGGTAGTCCAGTGGTTTGACCTGTGGCCTCTCAAGCAGAGCGTCGTGGGTTCAAATCCCGGGCTCGCACCTCTGAGTTTTTCGGAATTTATGTGCGAAAATTACATTTGTAATTTGCCATGAGCTTTTCGGTGAAGGAAAACATCGTGAGGAAACCTGCACACATCTGCGAAGAAATTCAATGGTGTGTGTTAAGTTCCCAATCCGCACTGGGCGCGCGTGGGAACTATAGCCCAAACCCTCCAATACACGGAGGAGGCCTATGCCATGAGGCACGCCGAATTACGCGACAATTTAATAAATAAAAAAAACGACAATAACAATAACAACAACATGTACTTACTGAAATTGTAGCGAATTCGGAATAAAAAGGCTTATAAATAAAAAATAAATAAAAAGAGTTGTAGAATAATCGTCGTTGATAAAAGAGCAACATTTATGTTTTGTCTGCGTTTGCAAAAGGGAGATGTCAAAGTGACAGATACAGATAATCGTACTAACCCTTTCCCGAAACCTCTTCCAGTAGCGCGATGGAGTTTTTGGTTCATGCATAAAACGTTTTTTTTTGTAAAATATTATTAATCTAAAATCATGAGGGTCTTTGTGATTGAATCTTATCAATAAACATGATTGGATTCTTCATCGAAACCAAAAGCTGTACTTCCTTCCTCTTGTCTCGGAATCAAGCTGCTCATCAATTGACAACTCGAACAATGACATTTTATTAAAATGCAATAACAATAAAATTCGTGTCCGGACATTAGTAATGTTAAGTTATTCTCCTAACGCCACTTAATGAGAAGTGATGGGTTCGTATGAAAATAAAATAAAAATACAATGTAGGTTCCAAACTCGGTGCATTGGGTATGCAGGGCGCATGCACTTAAAATTACATGTCCTGTATGCAAAGAAATTCCAGCCACGGCGACGTAGCGGCCGAGAAGAAATTGTCCTATCATCTTTAACAATGTGGCTACTCTACGCGACTTAGGTTACCTCGTAAAACGTTCGCGGCATACTTATACCTATACCTATACCTAATGCTATATGATCGCCGCAGCAAATGCTTGCGGGCCGTGCGCATACGTGCATGCAAACGAAGCCACCGACGCTTTTTGCAGAGTTTACTAACGATTGATATTAAGTAAGTATTTTGTACACAGAAAAGCGCTGCGTGTTCGGTTGCTCATTAAAAATGGCGCATCGCTTACAATTACGAAGGGTCTTCACCTTTGAAGCGGGCGACTAAGAGCTATGATTAATTATTTGTTATCACCAAAACACTGTGTGTTTTAGTGGTGTTATCGTAATGCCATAACCGTTCTATAGCGCGGCTATAAATCACTAGCAGACACCCACGACGATCGACTGACTAGTCGTCCACTAATCTGGGGCTTAACGGCTTCTGTCGAAACGAATATCGATTTTGACGTACTCGAAAAAAGATGGAATGGGAAGTAAACAAACTAGTTTTATGTAACGTGGCTTATTAATTTTACAGCGCATTCGTGAGCGGTTACTTGTTATGTAATAAAACTGTTTTTTGTTGGAGTAATAAACGCCTTATGATATATTATTTAGAGCCGTTTAAAATAAATGTACATATTTCACGATTCCTTAGATGGGTTACCTAGTGAAGTGCCAGAAGATGCAACAAGCAATTAAGTTTTTAATAAGGCCGGCAAGCCATAACACTTTAGGACGCCTTCAAAAAGCATTTTCGATGAAAAGATTTACTGTGCCTTTATATTTATTTTTTATTTACACAACGCGCGATGTCAAATTTTTCCATTCGTTATTGTTACGAAAATTACTTTCGTCTAATCGAAGGCAGCGCTGTCGCCCGCCGCGGCACCGACAGCTTTTCCGTTCCCGGGCACTAGTTGTTATTCCCGGCGTCACCTGTCACGCGGCACGGTAGCACAATAATAAGAATTGTAATATAAAAGCATTATAATCCAATCAGAGGAACGCGAGGTGTGACCGCCCGCGCGCCCGATTTACCATTCGGCCCGCGACCGCACCGATCGTAAAATATTTTCGGCTGTTACTACAACACTAAAATGTATTAGGAATAAACGGAGACAATGACACACACATCGTTTCAATTGTATATTCATTATGTATCTGTGTTATCACGCGTTGGTGCCGGGTTCTTCGGTGTTGGCTCTCAGCGCTTCTCTGAGGGAAACCCGTCTAATTAGCGGATGGATATTTGCCGTTGATCCGTCACGGTTGTCTCACACGCTTAATGATCGGATAATTAATAACACACGAAAACTTGGAACCAGTTCAGAAGAACGGAGTAAGGCGTTCGTATAAATGGCTGCCACATGATCAACATGAGATCATATTCTAGTAGCCTCAATATAGAGTCAGCGTTGCGTTAAACATAGTCGATTGGAGCTAATGTTGTTATTACAAAAGTAAAAAAAGAGATTGTTTCAGCTTTAGTAGGCACCTAAAATACTCGGCGTCGATACGACGATCAATAAATTAAAATTAATTCGGCGTGCGAACGGCGAGATCCGATACGCGATACCGACGCCTACATTTATCATTCGCTAACACGTCGGACATTTCACAGGGGACGCTCGCCGAGGGAACGTAATCTTTATTACAACACCATAGAGGTCAGCTAGCCGATGATTGAGCACGTAATGATCTATCCCTGTAACAAAGGATAACACGTCTAAAGACAATAAGTGGAAGGGATAAGATGGCATGCGTGAGGTAGTAAAGTCAGCAGCACACGCACGGGCTCGCCGCGTCGCATGCGGATGCGGTTGATGTCACGGCTTGCAAATAAACCGCGGCAGACTGGCCGACGCGGCCCGGCGACCTTGCTAGCCCCGAGAAGGTTCTCACGATGCTCGGCTCCCGTGCCTTGCCCAGGAACTCAACACTCCTAAAGACTAAGCGGTCTGTACGCACCTAAAACAAGAGCACAAAGCTACACGATAAAATTCTGTACTGTAATCAAATTGGTATACTTAGGGGGAAGTAATTGCACTTATTACCGGAAGACGTCATGCTGCGCGGCGCATCAGAGCGCAGGGCAGCGCACATTAGGGGTATTCTATACATACGCTAGTTACGAGGCAGTTTAAACCAAAAGGGGCCATTTTCGCCGCAAGCTAAGGAATAAAGGAGGGCGCTCACTTTCGATTTAACCACGCCTCAAAATGTTTGTGAATGTGTATGTAAGGGGCGGTTAAATGAAATTAAAGCAACATTTTACTGTTCATTAATACCTATTAGCTTCGTGAATAAGTTATTCGGAAGCGTAACACGTTTTCAGCGACTTAGAAATTATAAATACAGGAAGATGATTTACACAGTTCTGTTGAACAAGAAAAGAAAAATCGAGTTTTTTTGCACGTTTTATTATGTAACTGTTAACAAAGGATAATAAAAAGGCGAATAATGACACCCATGTGTCAAATGGAACAGCTGAACAAAATTTTAAATTTCGTCAACGCGAAAGGGTTGTAAAAAACCGTTACGGAGAGTAAACACCCGTAGCTCGTGAATTTAACAACACTAGCAGTGCCCTGTGGTGTGATAAGATCTGGAGTAGCATCTGCCATGGGGGCAGGGGTTCCTTTCCCGCTTCCGCGCTGTGAGAATCAGCACGGCTGCCTGATTGGTTTATGATTTTAGTGAGATTGTTGATTTCGATTAGATTCTGCAGCATTCAATAAATCAATCCGTCACTTTTTCTATTGCTTATTGCGGATTAGAGAATACCCGCTCCAACGTAGTCTTATTTCCTCTTACTCGTATTTACGGTATTGTAACACCACTTTTTTCAATATACTTTGGTCACTGTTTCTTGATGGCTATGCTTGATAGTTTATGTTCTCTTTTTTGATTACAATAAATAACTACACCAACTCCACTTAAACATCATAAAACAAACACACAGTCGAGATCATGAGAAATCTACAAACTAGCATATTTACGTGGAGCACTTTCTGGGCTATTCAAATTACATATGCATGCGAAGATTTACACAGATAACGCTACCAGAATCCTAATTTAATTTTCGTGCCTTATTCGTTTCGTTTTTGTTTTCTATTAACCCTGCTTAACTGTCCTGCCACCTCTCTTTGTATAAACTAGTATTGTACATGCTGTGCTTTTCTAACTTGTTGTATAAGAAGGGGACAAAACGCATCCATTTGCTTTTTACAAGAGTAAAGAGCTAGCCTTACAATAAGGCTTAGTGGCGCAAACAGCGTATCTGGTACAATGGTCGAAAGCCCTTTTAAATAAAAAGCGTTGCCCTGTACTACGATTCTCTTTTGGTAAGCGATTTGATATCATTATAAAGAGAAAATAACGATGATGTATGCATTAGCAATGTATTCGTTTTCGTTACTTTATTAGGTACTGTTAAAGTTACATTTCATTAGACATCAGGAAAAAATCGAGTAGCAGCAGAAATTTAGCTACGCGTTAAGAGTGTCTTGATTAGTTTGTTCAATGTCATCTAACACAGACAGAGGTGATAATGAGCGATGTGTGTTGTTTCAATACTCTCGTTTCAATTGGCAAATAAAGTTTGATAGAACACAGTCGTAGTTTTCAAACTACCCTTCGCGTTTGTCGCTCGTTGCTGATTTGAGGTCCCGTGGTACCGGCCAGGTAGGGCATGTGGCGAGATGGGGCGATAACACGAATTATTCATACGCGTTATCGGCCCGCCATCGCCCGCTATTGTGAACACGGCCTAACGCGAGGGGTGGCTCGCGGACCCTGTCAAAACGTTTGTGTGCACTCTGCCTAATGTGCCACGGATTGATTATTGTTTTATAGTATTTGCTATAATTACTGTTTGGTATTCGCTATGACTGGCAGATTGGCGCGATTGTGACTGTTATCGGTATTGGTAATTTGTTCGGGCAAAGCGCTTTCAATTAATAACATCATTGGCACATGTTTTTGGCGTCATACATACATAAAAAAAAAACTTTTTAGAATATTATCATTATCAATATCTCCAGGCCATCGTCCCACTGCTGGGCAAAGGCCGTCTCAGAATGAGCCTCTTAGAATATGCGTTTGCTTTTTAACCGCATCCAGATGACTGAACTTGCTCTTCTAATATGTTAGGTCGAAGCTAAAAGGGTATTTCTGCGCAATTTTTTCTGATAATTTGCACTTCGTCTGATCACGCAATTATTTCCTGCTGAATTAGTTACATACTGACTAAGATTTGCAACAGCAACCGCAATGATAGAACACTTGTGTAGTCTGCATGAGCGGCGAGCAATGTACGGGTACCCTTCGATATAATCTCCAATAGCCAATCTCTACTGCGATCGACACCTGGCCATGTATGCGGGCATGTATATATGTTCAGGCCTATTGTGTACATGTGCTATAAAATCAATTTCCCCTAAATTTGGAAGTTGTATCAAATAGAGAACACATGCTTGTTACATATTTTTTCTCAGCTAATTTATCTAACATTTTTATATGTCTATTAAATCAAACAGAATCATTGCATAAAGCTAATTATTATGCGTAGGTATCGAATGTGATGCAGCGCTTCGAATAACACTTTTTACATTTAGGATGTTTATTTAATAGTTACCATCAGTTAATTCTTAACACACAGTTTCCATAATTACTAACGCTACCATATAATCCCTCTGAGAAATCGCTAGTCCACCACTAAAACTATTAAGCATACGCGTATGAATCACATTCGTCACCCAGCATACGTTATGCAGTAAGTTAACTGTAAGTAACCCAATATTTAGTGTCCCGCGGTGCGCGGCATGCGGCCACCAGCGGCCCCAGCGGCCCCATCGCCCCTGCAACCCCTGCGCAGCCCCCGCCACTGTCCGCCAATCAAACCCGCCACCAGACGTCATTAAACCAACCACCCTACCCAACGTACAGTTGTACACGCCGTACATATGTTCGCTTTCACGTTTTAAATAATTGACAATTGAATTAAAAAGGGGGCCCGCGGATGCGAGCTCACCATTCGTCACAACGCTGCAGGCTATGCTAGTATTTTTTTCCGCCAAAACTCCTTTGTTGTAGGCATGTAAGCTCACGTATTAACCATGTACGCAAACAAATCACCACGGTGTATAATCAGAGCCGAGTACCTACATAATTAATGAAATTTCCAGTTGGCCTACTATTTTAATTGCTCGCTGTTGTGACACGGCGCTTTTGAAACATTTCGGAAAAGAGCGGCCTTTGTTCACGGACGCGCCGGACCCGCGCCGAATTATACCCATTATTTGTTTATCAAATACGCATTAGACTCGAGAATATTCATGACCAACATTACTATATCTGAGGATGAAGATGTCGTGTGAAAGACCAGTTGTTAGATACAAATGATATTAATTTAGGTAAGCGCAGGCGGGGTAACAAAACGCCTTCAAATTATCCCTCCTAATGACGGCAAGTTTTGATGTTCCGGGCTCGTGTTACGATGCCTCTCCTATCGGTAGATCTCTGTTCGCGACGATAATGGTTACTTAAACGCTCGTAAACTCGAAGAGGTTAAGGGAATCAAAGTACGGATGCTAATGGCATCGAGCGCTTTAGTTACGACTTCAGCTCATCGCAAGTTCTTTATGCTAACTTTAACTTTAACACGTATTGGTATTTCAGGTTGACATGATATAAACTTGTGTGTACAGGTCGAACGCTAAGCGGAGGCAGCGGGCAGGTGTGCCGGCCGCACTTCCACACGCCGCTGCACCCCTGGCTGGAGTCCAAGGCGCTGGGCAGCGGCGCGTGGGGCGGCAGCTTCCAGCAGGAGGCGGCGCCCTCGGACAAGCCCCTCTCCCCCGCGCAGCACCACCACCCCCACCCCCTGTTCTCGTTCCCGCCGACGCCGCCGAAGGACTCCACGCCGGACTCCGTGGCCGCGGCGGCGCTCGGCCAGCAGGACTACCAGGCCGCCGTGGCGCATGCGACGGCCATGAGCGTCGCCTTCATGCAGCAGCAGCAAGAGCTGCCGCTATGTGGCGACGTCAAACCTATGATGGGCGCGCCGCCTTCCAAACAACGCGAAGGTGCGCAGCCGGAGTCGTGTCCCCAGGAGTCGAGTCAGCCCTCCGGGGAGTACAACGCTCAGTACAACGCCGCCGGCGGCGACTACTACAACTACCAGGGCAAGGGGTATAGTGGGGCGCAACAGCAGAATAAGCCGCGCCCGAACAAGACGCGGACCAGCGCCGGTGAGTCCGCGGGCGCCGCTCGCATTGCACCGCTCGCTGGGCGCACTCGACACACACACCGCGCGCCACGCTCACCCGATCACACGCCACTAAACCAACCTAACAATACGCCTCTAGATTCAAAAGGTTACAGATTGAAGACGCGACTGCTCTCTTTATCTCCGTATCTAACAGCTTTCACTTGCTAAATTCATAGTCGTTATAATCGGCATCTAAATCAAATAGCCTGTGAGGCGTTTCAAGGCTCGTTAATCGGGAGCCTTTACAAAATGGCCGCCGCGATAGTACCCGCGTAATTAGAATCTCAGCTGTATCTGTCCGACAATTGCGATTTATTAATTCGATAAGCACTTGGAGATTAATATTTCGTTATTTCCAAATGTCATTGTCTTGTAATAAGTATTGGAAGTGGTTGATGTGGTCGGATAAGCGCGGAGCCCTGCACCGGGCGCCAGGGGTTGGGCGCCACACGTTTGTCTGATACAGTACCTACACGGGTCGCTTACTGGGATTGTTCATCTAACTGATTCTATAACGCTTACCTTAACAATAACTAACATTTTATTAGTATGTCGGTGGAGGTTGTACTAATAAAACACGCCTAATTCATGAAACTACTGGTGCTTGGTATCGATGAGGTGTTTATACAATACTTAAAATTTTCTTAGGTCATTAGTAAGCTCAGAGTGTACCCTGCAATGGGACATAATATATAGGCTGGAGATGAGATGATTAGCCAGCTAGGTGGTTGCATAGCTGAAGACATGAAGAAGTGAAGTCAGTGGATGTTCCCATGCCGAGTCACTGCTCCCTTCACGCGAGCCTTAAGCCGCGGCCACACAATTTTCATTGTTACGTTTAGCATGTGAACTCACGCGGTCTCTTTTGATGTTGACCAAACAAACCAACTGTTTCTCATTACTTAATTGCAACTTACTATTGTTTTTACGCAATTAAACAAATGCTCTAAGTAGATTTCTATTAATTCTCAAGACCGTTTTCGAAATTAGAGTTTAATTGCCAAGTTAATTCACTTCACTTTCCTCGGTTTCATGAATGGACATTGTTACTTATTATATTGACAGTTTGGACCTTATAGTTTTGGAAGTTTATTGTTTATGCTTTTATAACGGCGATGCAGACCTGTGATTAGAGTTAAGGTGCGTGTGATATGCAGCTCTGTTACAATGAATAGGTAATTAGTAAAAATATCGTTTACACCTAAGCGTCGGTTATTGGGATATTGTTCGTCGTGACCTTTACACTAATGCGTGCATTGTTGCGAGCGGTTATTGTGATGCAAACTTTTCGCAATGCCAGCTCGCTATGGTACATATAATAACGAAAAATTACTCAACAGTAAATTGTGTTAACACCACATAATGCGACTGCTTTATTTCATACATATTTAAAAATGTAATTATAGCCTCTCACACTTGTTAAGCTTTGACAATGGACGGGAACCGAAAATGGCCGTCCTTTATTGTCTCACCGAGTAATGAATGTGCAACATTGTAGCCTCGTGCAGCATTGAATAGGAAGCCTTTTCAATTGTGGGTTCAATATTTTGTGAATTTTCTAATGGATTAGCATTAGCGCAGCCCGATCTCACGCGAGCGCGATTGAGAGATCTGCCTGCACTAGATAAAGATAATTTCCCAGAAGATTAGAGCCAGGAAAGCTAATGAAAACGGGGCGTTAATTAAAATGCATTACACGGAAGAATTATCCGGAGACAATCCTCTGTCAAAGTTACATTCATAAATTATTTTCTCTGGCGTATTATGCAAATAATCACACGCAACAATTGCGGCTGGCGCTAACATTTTCTGATCCCAGTTCCAGCACTAACTGGAGTCGAATGTGATATATTACGTAGGTTTATTCTATCGATTTGTCTGCGAGCCAAATGGAAAGATTCAGCCATAGACTATCCTATTAATTAAACTCGGCTGGCATCCAATTTACACAGTGTTTACGCGTCGTTACCCTGTTCTTGTTCGGTACAATGTCTTCAAATTAATTGATGTAAAAAAATTAGCAACGTTCGCCATATACTATGCTAGTAACAACCCGAACAGGCTCCTGTACTTATAAAACTTCGAATTACCACATTAATTTTATTCGCACTTGCAGATGTTTAGACCGCCCGGGAAATTCTACAGATTTTTTATCCGCACAAATTCTAAGAATGTATAAGTATCAGACTATAAATTATCTAATTTGTATTTTAATACGCCTAGACGGTGATTTTAATGCATTTAAAAATATGCGTTCTTTTGATCAGTAGTTAATACAATGAATTTATTTGCATAAGTTGCGGCAGTTAAACTTAATTGATCGTTTTTTCATTACTGGTGATTTAGATTCAAAACGTGGCGCGAATAAATCTGTTTGAGGTGGAGGCTTTGGCTCTCGATTCTGTGGAAGCTATATGATAATGCGGCCCGCCGGATGCGGCCCATTCCATTGTTGCCGATCGCTTGACCTCGGCCCAGCGTTCCTATCGAACACCGTTTTCAGAAGTTAAAGCTCTTCATTCTATGACAGGGTTTACTATCATCATACAAAGGAATCATCTGAAAAACTCTTCATTTGATAACCCTGCTAATATAATAACTTTTTGGAAAACTAAAAATTAGAGGGAAATAAAGTCGTCAAACAAATAACTGCATTTGTAAAACATTGTTCATGAAATGGTTGGAAATTACTCGTACAACAATCTCATCCTTAAGATTCTGTTAAGATTAGGTACCTACCGGATTACAGGAACTCAAATCCCATATTATTAGATACGCGTCAAACTTGCCCAGGCATAGATTTATCAGAATGAAAACTAGAAGGATGCCATAACAAAAATTACTTAGGTAATCTAACTATGATTAAATTAAAAACTAAACTGAAACTAACTATAGAAAGTTATAAGTTATAAAAAGAACACCCCGTCTAGCCCTGCTGGCTGTGGCAGGGTTCCCAGGACGCTAGCGGCATTACCCCTTTGGACCGCAAGTGCGATCCGCTGATCGGTAATCTAACTAATATTATAAATGAGAAAGTATGGATGGATGGATGGATGGGTGGATGGATGGATGGATGGATGTTTGTTTGTTACTCAATCACGTCAGAACGGCCGAACGGATCTGGATGAAATTCGGCACATGGATAGAGAAAAGTCTGGAATAGCACATAGGCTACTTTTAATTCCGGAAAATTGCGTAGTTCCCGCGGGATAGCGATAAACGAATTCTTTGCAGACGAAGTCGCTGGCAACAGCTAGTAATTGATAAAAACGATACTTCGCTCTTTAACTACTTGATTGTTCCTTGTAACGGAGGCTCTTAATTACCAACATTATGTTACACGGCAAAAACTCCACGCAAAAATTCACGGCGCGGCATACTAATAGACATAATAGACGATGCAAATACAACGGCTCCAAGCACGTTGTCTCAGTCAAGGCGTATAGCAAATCACGCCCAGATTTAGGATAAAATATAACAATTAATGGTGTTCCAAAAATCGTGACCAAAAACCGACTAAATAGCTGTGCTCGAATAAAGGAATGTCATGGAAAGGGCATTTAAAACAAATGGCCCGCAACCGGCAACTACATCTCACCCGTTCCACTCAATACTTTCTAAAACTCCGCTCATTCAAATAGCATTTAAATTAAACAATCCAACAATTCAATAATCAGCTCCTAAATAATACAAAGCGGTGGCTGGACAATAACCAAAACAGCTATTCCCAGCCTTAACTCAATGACTTAAAGAACATTTTGAAGTGGGGCCTGTATCTGCTGTATCGTAGTCTCACCTACGACATTTAAGATAGTTCCTTAAGGTCCGGATGACATCGCTACATACATGCCAATACGTTTTCTCTTAGTTTATTTGTAATTCATTAACATTGAGACCGGTTCTTGGGCTTTGTTACAAGTTGTGAGTACTATTGTGCCTATTTATACAAACTCATAATCATTATACAGGTAGTCTACTACTTAAAACTTTTGTACTTTTATTTAAATGGGAATGAGAAAAAACTAACTATTTACGGTAAAGTAAATTAAGAAAAGCAGCCCGTGTATTCTAGAAATCCAACTATCTTACCAATCAATTTAAATCCGGCCAGCCATTATCGTCTGAAATAGTAACAAATAGACACATGGACGCTCGCATATTTTCGTCTTTACAATATTAGTTGCATATTTACTACTTCCATGTTGGTCTGGGAGCAAAGAAAATACATCGAATATACCAATTGCTTCTCGTCCCGCGCGTGGTAAAACCCCATCCAGGGAATGGGCGAAAATCTTAGGAAATTATGAAATGAAATGAAATGAAATGTTTTATTGCCAGACTTACATCCATATTATAACAGAATATTTGAATAGAAAGAAAAATTAAATAAATAAATAATAAATATCATGGGACAAATTACACCAATTGACCCAGTCCCAAACTAAGCAAAGCTTGTACTATGGGTACCAGGCAACGGATAAACATACTTATATAATTTTTAAATACGTACAACATCCATGACTCGGGCACAAACATTCGTATTCATCATACAAATGTCTGCCCCTACCGGGATTCGAACCCGGGACCTCTAGCTTCATAGTCAGGGTCACTAACCACTAGGCTATCCGGTCGTCAAATTTGCTCAAATTAAATCAAACTAAACTATATAAAATTAAATGAAGTCAAATCAAATCTACTCCGTAAGGGATATAGACGCGTATTGTGTATGTGTTGCATATTCGGGGGTACATTTGCAAGTTGCAGCGACAGTGTTGCGGTTGCGCAACCAATTAGCGGCGTACGTGCGCCCGCGCCACGGCCCGCCGCGCGCTAGGAATGAAGTCCCGACGAATAATATGTTATTATTTTGCACTGGCTGACTCTTTGCATGTTGCAATTTTACACTATATTATATTTGATACAATACAATACATAAATCACGTCTATGGGGTAGTATAGAGAGTCTACGGTAAAACAAGATCTAAAAGGCCACGTTTACCACGATTTGTGGGCGTATAGGGTGAGTGGGTTTTATATTTGATTTAGATTAAAATTTATAAAATCAGTGTTGTTTTGAGTAACTTTGAACTAAACAAGTCCAAGTTCTTTTCTGAGTGTCCAAGTTAGAACATTTTTTTAATTTTGTGTAAAATTTTAGAAAACGGTAGTACAAATAATACGTACCTACAAGAAAACTAAAGAGATTTTCCAATTTTGAATTTATAATATTAGTACTTATGTATATGTGCCATGCCAAGTAAAATGTGCAAACGAGCGTTATATAATTCAACCCATTTTATAACGGAAAATTTCGGTCAGAAAAAGTAAAATCTAGTTAATCACTCTACAGAGCAATTAAGGCATTAATAATGCTTCATACAAGCGAATTTGGGTACACATATGTTACTAATGAATATTTTTGTGTAACACGTACATATAACCTCACGTAGTCATACGTCCGTCGCGGTCCGCCGCCCGTGTTGTGGGATACAATGCATTTTCGAAATTTGCATTTTATTTAAGCCGCGGAACTTCAGTGATTAATTCAATTATAACGAAGGACAATAGGGCTTTGAATACAATCCTGTCAGCCTGCGACGCTCGAAAAGTTGCCTTTGATGTAGGTGCCAAAGTTTAGCCATTTAGGCGTGTAGTCAACATGAGTGAGTTATCGAAAGTGGATCGATGTTACTTGTAGATTACTAATTTACATGGTCGTTGTAAAGTTTAGGCAACGCTCCGGCGACGTTGTTTTACATCTATTGCACATACAAATGCACAACTAAATAGTTTTCTTTTGGTTTTCTACGAATTGGTACCCAACCAACTTCACTGTTGAACATCCACTCCCTGCTATCACCTTCAAATGCGTATCGAATTTCAGGAGTGACAGTATTCTTCTGCCATCTCGTTCAAATCACAGTAAACTACGACCAAAGCCGTGTGTTTCTCATTCTTAAGACTATAGAGAATCAGTTTAAATATCCTCAAGTTCGTCATCGCACGAACGGCTGTCCGGCAGCAATTACCACAGGTTCAGTGCAGCGCTGCATCGCTCGTCACACGTAATTATCTCCGTACCGTAATAACGAATGCAAATACGAGCGTCCGCCCGGAGCCGGCGCGTGGAACGTTGAAAAATGGCTTCATTGCGACAGTAGCGACAGTCGCTGCTGAACCGAAAGAAGCAGAACTAAAGCAAAGGGGAACTCCAGCAGCAATTTCGGTTAGGCGACCTGGTGCCAAAAAATAGGTAAAAATAGGTACGTACTTTAAATCGGCGAGTTAAGAAAGGGCGAGGTAGATTGGTTACATACAACGCGTTCTGTTAATGAATATTTTGAACATACTCGTAATTGGATGGGTTTTTGCAAAGGGGAAAACGGGTGGCAATAGGTACGAAGAATATTTAGGCAACCCGGTGGGAATCGAGTTGTTGGGGCGAAACGCCACTGTACCTACTCTTTTGCTAGAGAAAAGTTTAATTCAAAGTACGCGTGCATGTGAGACACATGCAGATTCTAACGACCGCACACAATAATGATAGACCAATGACTAAACAAAAAGAACAGGATTTCCAGACACATTAATGCTTAATGAAAGGAGAGACCTCGCACGAGATCATTGGCTTCCATTAAAATTTTCTATTTGCATACAGGCATGTAATTAAGGCCTAATAACAGCCTCCGTGGCGCAACAAAGAATAAGTTTTGAGCAATAATGTAATGGTTTGTATGCAAAATAGCCTCACCGTTACGTGTTGATGGGCCGATGCGCCAAGAGAGCGCGTCACGGTACACGGGAGCGAATTAGTCCTTCATTTAAATTACATTACCCTACTACACATTATGGTTATACGTGACTATGTTCTAGTTTTTGTGCTGTGGTTTCATTGAGGAGTAACGGGCTGTATTCACGCGTTGGGAATGCATCGATAGTTGCGCTTCCATCCCCGTCGCCGCGGGGTCAACATCACTCGAGCCGCGACGCACTCGGAAAGTGCTGCGTGGATTTTGGACTTGTTTTCCCCACATGAGAGGGCGTGTGAAAATATTGCGCTCTCCGTGCCGAGTGTACTCGCCCGAAGACTCTCGAAAAATAAAAACCGCCCACTCGGCTACGTAAATATGGCAGATGAAAATCTTTTATCGCGGTCACGTAGCGCCGCTGCGTCACGACCGCGCGTCACTCCGGGCAATAAAGAGAATGAACCGCATTCTAATTTTGAACAAACACTGGAAATTGCGCTAAAACTGTTTTTCTGCGAGACCCCGGGGTTGGTGCTTTATTCTTGCCGGTCAAATTATCTTTTTTAAATATCAAAAACGAGTTCGTGCAACCTCGTTGTCGGAAGGCAGATCGTGGAAATAAAGACGTAACTCACAATGCCAACGAATTGAACAACAGTTATCGTGACGATTGAGCCGATTGAACCGGACTGAACAATTAAATGGAATGGTAATTAATCAGAGACACTGCTCTCTTTAATAATACGTGTAATGTCGATGTATGGGGCAGGCGGCTGTAAATCTCGCGCGCGCCCGCGGCCGCCGACTTTCACAAACGGCCATAGTTTTACCAAATAGAGACGTTACTATTCGACTAAATCAGTCTCAAAGCGAGAAACACTAACATAAAACTTCTCGCTCGGTGTAATATCCTGTTATTTTTTCCTAATAATCGTTATTGGTGTTTATTTATTACAAACTTCGGAACAAATTACAGGCTTTATCGACACAAATAACAAAAAAAATAAAGGGTTAGTCCAAAAAGTGAGTCGTCGGTTCGATCGCAATAAGTTTTCGATAAGGTCCGGGCGATTTAATTGCCGGTTGTGATCTGGTTTTACATAAAAAAGATGAATGGCTGCTCTGCCTAAAGCTCGTAAAACATTCTCGGTTCGTTTAACTTATTTTTTCTATCGAGTATTCGGTCACTTTCACCTTTTCGATGCGATGCGTCCTTACGAATATTAATTATGCAGAGGATCGTTGTCTACCCGGGACGTGAATAATCAGATCTAGATACATAATATTATTATAGCGATACCGATACCACGATCTGCGATACCATCTCTAGGGCAATAAACTTGTATCATTGAATCTATTACTGTCTGTTAGTAAACATACGACTGTGACTTTATTGATATCGATACACAATTCGCTAGGTCAGAATTTTGTGCGTAGTGCGTAGTTTATATAGGTCCTGTTCTGAATTGTTGGATTTAACCGTAACGAGATGAGTTCTTAAATTAGATTTGAGTAAATCATCGCTCGTGTAATCGAGTTTAGAGAAAGATAGTGGGCGGGCGCGCATCCCATATTGTGAGCACATCCTCTCACAAACCATGTAAATATGGTACCCTCATTTATTGCTCTTTTTGGTGGTAATCATTTTAGACTCATAAAAAGTAAACTGATTGCACAAAACTCCTCGGAGGGTGACTCATCCTGGGGGTTGAACGTATTTTTCTACCATCGCATGATTTTATTAGATAGTCATCGCATGAGTCATTTTTGATCTATTTTTATGAAACGTCTTCGCTTCCGTACAGCAACGATGTTGCAAATTTTTTTAATAGGCGAGTAGGTATAGCTTGTTCTTTCGTCATAGATAAACAACAAATGAGATGTTATGCCTCAGTGTAATATTATTTTAGACGTGTTCGTATACAGATTGCGAAAATCAGCATGTACATACATTACTTTATAGCTCTGGTTCCGCTCTGTTTCCCCGCTAGACGCTCTCGAACATTTTTGTAACATCATTTATTTTTATAGCGATTAGCTTTTATTATACTTCAGTTTTCAAAATGCAAAATTATTTTATGGCCGTGTACCTAGTTATTGAATTGGATTAGATTTTTATTATTTGTGGTATAAAAAGCAAATTGATAAACTTTCTATAATTTTCTTGCAGTTTGCATAGAGCAACTAAATACATTATTTGATTAGTATCCATGAGTTCAAATTAGGATTAACTACAGCGTGTATGGCAAAAGAAAGAACTAGAATAGTGTTAGCATTTGAAGGGTATCCCCGTTCAGAGCGCTCGTTCTTGGTCTAACTTTCTCTTGTTTTCCTTGCGTGTAAAAAAATCTTGATATAATTTTTCCTCCGGTAGCGCGGCTCGCTTTCCCTAGTTAATTGAATATATTACTTATTTTTCGTAGTAATTGCAATTACTTTCATGTTTAAGATGTATATTAGCGGTGATGTAGTTTTCTAGCGTAATGTTTGTGTGTCTGCATGCTTTGTTAGTGAAATTCGATTGGTAATGTTTCTGAATGTGATTTTTCTCTCATCTACCAGCCTGCCAGGAGACAGGTAAATCACTCATTAACCACTAACATGCGACTTATTTCTATTATTATTTGTTTGCACTTTTTATAGCTTCTATAAGACGTCTTTCAAAGTTGTGAAACGTTGTTTATTTGTGTTGTTGGTTTACTTTCGCTTGTGTGGTTTTCTTTATCACCTACCATCGACTAAGTTAAGATGCAAATATTATACTAACCCGAAATTTTATTACATTTATCATTAATCAATTATTTAAGAATTCAGTTTGTACATTTAATAACACTGTAAATTAAATGCCTATCTAAAACATATAAAAGTATTTAGCATTTCAAACACATTGCAATAAAGCGCCTCTTGTAGTTTAGATTCGTCACTCTATTTACTAGTATTCCATTTCCTCTACACACAATTGGAACTCTACCAAAATTATAGAGGCAAATTGCAATTAATTGAGCTACTTAACTCTTATATTTTTGGCAGCGTTTTTCCATGCAATTTTCCAATGTTCATAGTATATCTGCTGCAGGAATTAACTGCTTATGTTGTACGGCAGAGGGTCGGGAATGCGTGAACTGCGGAGCGACGAGCACCCCTCTCTGGCGGCGCGACGGCACCGGCCACTACCTCTGCAACGCCTGCGGGTTGTACTACAAGATGAACGGACAGAACCGACCCCTCATCAAGCCCAAACGAAGATTGGTGAGTGTAAGAATCCGACCAATTTGTGTACACGTCCCTAACCACCTGGGGAACTTGCCTTCTGCTTACGTGGCATCGATTTATACAAACAACTAAGAAACTAGTAATTATTTTGTGCATAAATTCTCTCAAGTATCATTCGATTAGGCTTTTTATGTTAAGGAAGTGTCGAGAATTTGCATTTCTTCTTACTGAGATGTAATTTAGTACTTGGCAATATAAGACAGGCATTTCGAAACTGCGTTTATCTGCGTACGATCGCGCCTATGTACAAGGAGGCGGGCCGAGCCAGCAGAATGGGTGATGTTTACAGTTATGGGACACCAATAAAATGGCGGAGCATGCACGCCCGGGCACGACGCCGACACAAATTGGGCTCGTAAGAAAAGTTTAGCGTTTCGACGAAAACCTCGACGTCCACTCGGCTAGCCCATGACCGCCATAAATCTCGCGGTTAAACTTGTAATCTGAGGTCGCGGCCGAAACAATGCGACATTCGGGCCGAGATGTCACGTCAGGCAGGCGGCTAACGAGTGGCCCGTGCGCACAATTGTACAATTTACCTTAATACCGCATCGCGCACATAAACTAGCGGAATGGCCCTAACGGCCGCGTTACATCATCCCGCTCCATTCACCCGCGCTTCAGGGTGCTTCAGCGTCATTGACAATTTTATGCATTATTTTAGCAACCTACAAGACTCAGCGTCATGGCTCTTTAAATTACACCGTTTTGAACAATAAACCGCATTTCGCGTTTTAATTTACATTATACTAGTTGTGCATAAAATGTGAATTAAAAAAGCTATTTTATTCGGTTGGTCGGTGGCGACTGAGTCACGCCGGGCACCCGGATGTTGGTAGCGTTGCTTTTATGTTTGAACTCGGTGTACTGTGGAGAGGTACCGTTGACGGGGCACGGGAAAGATTGAATACTCACTTTTATTTTCGTTGTGGGAAATAATGCGAGACAATGCGTGGTCCCGGCGAGCGCAGTATGTGCTAATCCTGAAGAATGCGCGCAACGCCGATATGTGGCCGCCTGCGAGAGATTAACAGTTTTAATGACTTCTTTAAGACACTTAGACAGACTCAATCTTTTCACATACGGCTGTTTCGCAACCAGGATTGCGATGCTTGTACGGACGATTTATTATAGTGCGCAACGTTGCGTTTCGGTGACTTTTATTAATCACATTTTGAGCTGAACGCACGAATTGAATTGAACATATTTTTCGGGCGGAATCGAATTAAAATTATTTTGGAGCGAAATATTATATATAGGTATACTACACAAGTAAGTTCACTATTAACCCACTGCTTAGTAAATTATAATCACAATAAGTACATATCATGCTCAGCCTAACTTCGAATGTTACGTTTAGATATCATGTTCCGAACGCTGACCTCATCCAATTACGGTAAAACTGCATTTGAAAAAAATCTACAAAAAAATTGTCGTTGCGTCAATCAACACATGCCGCTGAATTAATTAAAAGTCCAAAACTAGTACACGGCAATTAGGTGCCGCCATTAACACACCGCGACCTTGTCCAAGCAAACTAATTAGACAATGCAGCCAACTTAAAGGCACCTCAACAAACAATCGACTTAATCTCCTTTATGATTACCCCAATTACCCTCCCGCCATAATTCAGATGAAGTGGGAATATTCGGACAATACGTATGGTCACACCGCCGGTCGACATGTGCTAGTTGGGTAATTATTGTCGCACCTAGTAAAATAATTATAATCTAATAAGCTACTTAATAAACCATGTTTCTTTGTATTAAATTATTAAAGTTGAAAGTGATTCAGTGAGCAAGTGACATGCTTAATTTAAATATGAACTTGTACTCACGTGAAGTAAATTTAGTTTGGACATGGAGGACACTTCCTTGACTAAAATAATTTAAATGTTTTCCTGTTTATATTTACGATAAGCTTTACGATCTGATAGTGACGGGATACTATGTAGGATACTACAGAAGCTGTTATACATTGAGATAGTGCGAAATCCTGAGCACAGCCACTGGGCAATAAAACGCAATACACTTGGCTATAAACACTGGTATGCGTTACGAGCTATGTCCTATAATATATTTCTCCCGGGCGGAGAAAAAGGAATGCGTGAGAACACGTCTCATGTTATATTTGTAGTGGAAAACGCTGCTTCGCTGCAGATCACCGATAACGCTGCGCTCCCGGGCCGTTTTCGAGATCGCAACCAACTATTTTTCTTCTATGAGTATATTTACAATTTATTTTGAGATTGATTTGGTCTTCATTATCATTATCATCTCCAGCCTTATACGTCCCACTGTTGGGCACTTGTAAACAGTGAAAGCTTTTTATACTTAAAAAAAAATTAGAATCAAATTTACGCGTTTTTTGAAATGGGCAATAACAGCGCAAGTCCTACGCCTGTAGCATTTTCCGATGGGAGGAACTTCTGTTCATTATTAACGGGTCGTCAATAAATAATAATATACCTTATTAACACAATGCTAAACGTGGCCTTTAGGTCTTGTTACCTTAGGCTCTGTCTACCCCGTAAGCGATAATGACGTGATCTATGTATCTATTTAAGGTAAGAATCACAGCTGAAACGTGGGATGGAGAATTATTTAAAAAAATTGTGGCTTCGTACAGCTAATCTCTATGACTAATTTGACTAAAAAGTCGCCAATATATCTTATTTTAAAACAGTGACTATCGCACATGGCGGGCGGTCATAGAACTCTCCTATTTGGCATGCAGAAGCCGGACCAGTGCCAAATAAACTATTACAATAAGAATTCTGTAGCCATAAACGTTGACGCAACCCGGTCCCACACTAACTGCCTGATTTATAATTGTTATGATGTCATTATTTATTACTTAAATTTGACTGTCAAATTAATTTAATAGGTGGAAAGTTTAAGTGGTTGTTCCGCCGACTATTTTGTTGCAGCTACTGGTCTTCTTCTAATGCTATGACATATTTCGTTTAGGTTTTTTTATAGAAAAAAACAACTTCGGCTCCAATTTAACTAAATACATAGTACTACTGAGAGAGATATAGGTAGTCACCGGGCTGAGTATGTATTTAGTTTCAGACTTCAAGCTATTGATATGAATTTAGAAATTATTGACTGCCTACTGTTGTAAATTTTTTTTGACCATCTAATCTAATCTAACTAATATTATAAATGCGAAAGTATGGATGGATGGATGTTTGTTTGTTACTCAATCACGCCAGAACGGCCCAACGGATCTGGATGAAATTCGGCACATAGATAGAGAAAAGTCTGGAATAGCACATAGGCTACTTTTTATCCTGGAAAATTGCGTAGTTCCCGCAGGATAGCGATAAACGAATTCTTTGCAGACGAAGTCGCTGGCAACAGCTAGTATAGTAATAAATGTTTTGTTATTGATTTTATTATTGTTGATGCACGTTAACTACTTTATATATTTGCATGCTGAATGAATGTAGCTGAAAAAGATGGAGCGATATCTAACTTAACACTAACACATGTAACTAACCCTTTTTCTGCAAATAACTATCTTATCTTATCTATTAGTAAAGAAAAATTTACGTCGCGGGGCCGAGGCTTCTGGAAAAGGCAGCAATTAAAAAATTAAGTGGCATTAAAATTTTGGAACACGGTATTTATTTTAAATTCGGTACAGTATCCGTTGACCGTGTTGCCTCGGTGGCCGGGACAAGGCTCTCGGCCATCGATCACCGCGCGCCGTCGAATAAATTGTGTTTGTATGTATG
Organism: Pandemis heparana; assembly: GCA_963854515.1. Lineage (NCBI taxonomy): Eukaryota > Metazoa > Arthropoda > Insecta > Lepidoptera > Tortricidae > Pandemis > Pandemis heparana. The sequence continues at coordinate 12,252,404 of OY978010.1, forward strand.
GCCCAAGTCACTGGCTGCAATCAGACAATGTATGAACCCATAGGTATAATAAAAATAAAATAAAAATTCGTACTAATATTTAAAATGCGAAAGTAAATTTCACGCCTAAACCGATTTAGTTGGATTTCGAATAGATACAGTTTCAGTCCCGGGCAAGAACTGGGATATTATTATTATTTCTAACTCTGCACATACTAACCTATTGAATGAATATTAGAATTTTGTTTACGCTGATATTATTACTCTCTGTTAAACTTTAAAAAGTCCACATTGACAGAATCCAACCCCGTTACCTGTAGTATTTTTGTTCTAGCTAAAATCTATCTCAATGTGAAATTAATAATCATTGCAGCTAGGTACCTATTGTATTTTATTTTTGAATAATCGAAACATTGAGAACTAAAATGGATAATTCACGTAAATATTATAGTCGAGTAAAAACAGGAAGGACTACGAATTAATAATTCGAAATAAGAGCAATTTCTCGATATTCATACGCGAGTTATGCGATTTAGTGCACAACGTTTGAAGCAAAGGTAGCTTTATGTTCAAAATACACGAAACATTCAGTTAAACTTTTTTTATTACACTATACCGACGTGTTAAACGCTATAATGAGAAAACAAAACAAACGCGTGAAATCATTATTTTATCACCACATAAATACTCATATTAATACTGATGGCTCTTACGGCACACGAAAAGGTACAGGGACACTATTTGGTTCTTATTAGCGTAAAGTGCTAAGTGACTCATTTCGTGTCAATGATTTAGTGACAGGGCGGTTGCAACGCACGATTTGCGGTCACTGGGCACTCGCCGTTATGGATTAGGGCCGCTTGATGTGTTGATTTTCTTATTGTTTAATACTATGATTGATATAAGTTTGATTAATAATGTCAATATTGATTAAAATGTCACGACTGCCACAGATAAGTCGTGATTTTATTCACGGCAAATTCTGTTAGTCAATTTGATATGCAGAAATAAAAATATGTTAGTGAAATCGGTGATGAAAAAAAACATGAAAAAAATGTTGTTTAGCTACAAATAAAAGTATAAATGATGATGGGTCTGTCATTTATTTTTGTTTTTAGAATTACGACGTTAGTTGTTTTTTCCCGTGACCGTGGATCGTGTGGCCACCCCGTACAGTGAGTGACACACGGGACTCTACGCCGCGGGGAGCACTCACATTTTTACCATTCTCGCTCTCATGCTTACCTGGCCGAGTCTCGTGGTTCATAGTATTGTTTGGTATTAGGATTTAATTCTTGGTTAAAAGTTGCGAACTATAAGATAGAGAACCGATTTGAGTCTTGATGAAATAAATAGTAGTAATTATTTGAATACAAATCAATAGGACCACTCGCGCGCAGGCGTGGCGTAAGCTTCGACTGCAATGTCCTACCTAATCGTAATTAAAAATTATAATTAATATCTCAAAATACAACGTTGCTGTTCTTCTAATTTTTTAAATTAGTATTGAAGCTAAAGGCGGGTATGTACTGGCGCAACTCGAGCCTCTTATTGCATTTCCATAAACACCGACCTTTTTTCATCCCACGGCCCGGTCTGGGAAAAAAACAGACTTTTGTCAACGCCTTGATTGATATGGTAACCTTCCCTTGTTTTAGCAATAACCCGAAGTCTTTAGTTCGTTTTTTCACCCTCGTCTCGTACGTTTTTATTTGCCACGTCGAACAGGTTTGACATATCACTAAATTTTGTAAGAAAAATTACAATTCTCAGCATTTTATACCGGTGGCCGGGCGGGAGGTGTTATAAATTTTGGACGTTTTTTTCTTAGTCATCGTATAGAGAATTGAATGTTTTTGTGTTGGTGTTTTTATAGTTCGGTGGCCTACCTGTGCTAGGCGCCACGGTGACATTTACTGCAGGATATTGGGACAGCATTAATGTCGATATTAATAACAAGGAAACGAGCTACCACGGACTCCATAAATTCTAATGATGGAGTGCAAAGAACTTGTTTTATTTACTTGTTAAAATATGGCTCGACGTTTCTTTATGTTCTCGGAACTACGTTCGACTGCAATGTTACGTGTTTTTTGTCTGTTAGATTGCATCTATTGGTCGTTTATTTATTGATATTGGTATATGCTGGCAGACTATTTGCATAGTACGAACAATTTTCTCACTGCCAGTCAAGTGATACTCATAAATATAACGTCTTAGCAAAAACAAAAATAAAGCTTATGTCAGACCTCCTATCAATGTTACTATGTACAAGACATTAAGCTTAGTAGTTAGATAAATTATCTATACAAAGCCTGAGGTCTCAGATTCGATCCCCCGCTTGGGCATATGTTTCTATGATGGCTAAAAAATTAAATGTTTGTTCTTTAGTCTTGGAGTTTCATAATGTATTCTAATATAGAATTGTATATGAAAATAGGTTTATCCATCCATAGCTTAATTCCCATAGTAGAGCTTTATTTAGTTTGTGACTACATCTAGCGTCAAATTCTTGCGATATTTCTTAAATTTATTTATTTGTGACATTTCGTCTTCGTAATAAAAAAAAATACAAACATAAATTCCTGGATCCCGTTTTCCTTTTGTCTTTTTTTTGTTAAAATAAACTACAACAAAACGTCTTTAAAGCACCGTTCAAAATCACCTTTATTAGCTTACCTAATAACCGTGTGATACCCGAATAGTTAATAGAATACGCGTGTATGGAGGCGGGCGCTAATCGAATCGCCTCGATCGATCGAAAGCAGAGCGAGTCGATTTCACGCGGCCGCGGAGAATCGATTGCGATGGCTCAAGCGCGGTTATCCTCTGTACTGCATCGTCGAATTGTCATGTTAACTGTCAAATATTAATTAAGGATTTGAGGATAGGTACCTATATGGGACTTTTTTAATGCTTGCTTGAAATAATAATACGGAAAAAAGTTGCACTTACTTGATTTTGCGATTCGAATATGATTAAGTTACAGAAACCGAAATTTTTGACATATTTTTCAATTGACAGAACTTAAATAACACGTTTAGTTTGGTATATTGGTATGCACAATAGAAGTTGCTAAGAGAAGCCAGCAATAGAGTGCTAAAATATGGCCGAAATGCTACAGAAATTCTGGTAGGTAGGTATCTGATTAGTCTTTGATACAATCCGAACTTCTATATATAGCTGCGAACTATCATGTCGTAATAATCTACCTATTGGTAAGCTAATCCCAAGCTTGAGTACACTTACGTTGCACAAAATTTCAATGAAAATCACCAAGTGACCATCGCAAACATCGCTTTTTAACAAACAACGCATTGATCTCAATCCCGTATTCCAGTCCTCGAGGCCTGCTTGCTCTCGCATTGCAAATATCGCAACGAGACTCTCTTGTTAACTAATCGCCTCGCACGGAGCGCGACTGCGGTTATTTATCGGTAGCTCCGAGACGTCCTCCCTGATTTAAAGCCTCAAATTGCACGCTACCCGATCTCGATTTAAGTTCGTGTACAATCAACACTTCTATATTTTATGTGTGCGTACTATTATGGTGATGTTATTAACGGACTAGAGAAATACATGGAGAGTGCACGTATATGTATATTTTGAGCGGCTGTGATCAATAGATCACGCGATGCATATGTGCACAATTAAAAGCATTTTTTAAACTGACAGAGCAATCAAGCGCAGATTTTTTGGCTTTTTTATTTTGGATCATCGGAGTTACCTAAAGCATTAAGCAATCTGTGTTTTTGAGACAAGCACACTACCGTGTTACGTTATAATCTGGTCTGAGCTTCTCCGAGACTGACAGTGCGATAAGTGGCCGCTACCGAGTGGCGCAACGAACGCAACACGACCAAAAGTCGATCTAATAAATAATGCGATGCGCCTGCGTCTATCCACTTCCTCACAATTAACATAGCAGGAAGCTCGGGCTGTCATTAACCCGTCAGCGCTGCTACCGCCAACTGTTCCACCGAAAAGCATTACACGAATCACGGCCTACACTCACCGCCAATATAATTAGGACTCGAATGCTTTATAAATACAAATAAATAAAAGGAGCGGTGCGAGGTGGCAGCCAGCAATTACTGAGGCGTTCGGGCAGTACGCCGCGCGTTCAAATTGTCGGGTCCGCGCTGTCTCTCTGACTAATGACGCGCTGCACAATGCCAACGTATCATAAGCATATTTAATCAGCTAGCCTTTCAATATTTGATATCGGTAACATATGCCGCGAGGTTGCATTATTTGCTCTTCAATGACTTCTTTGGCAGTTGTGGCTTGCGCACACAATTCTTACAATTTTAATGCTTAATAATATAATTAGTTTACAACCGTGTTCATTGTTATATTCAGCATTATAAAATAAAAAAAATAAAACTAAAAAATAGGTCTGTGATTAGTTGGTTTCTAACCTCGTTATATCTCGTGGCACTTAGTGAGTGGGTAAGCAAATGGGCTGCATTTTGTCAGCGCGCGCCGCCCACGCTCGCCAGCCACCGGCCCCGGTTTGATCCCTGGCTACTTCCGTGTCCACGATTTCCCACTAAATCCCGACGTAGAAAGTGTAGCAAGTTAGATAGTTACATTTCCTATTGACTTCTAAATGGAGAAGTAAATCTCGATGAACTTATAGTTTCCCTTTGATTTTTGTTTGCTTTTGCCTTTGAATGAGAGGTATGCCTATTTGCGATTTAAAAAAATCGTAGCATTATCTTTATCTACCTCACCATTTTCCCTCTTGTGCATGTGCATTACAATTTTTCACTAAATGCGCACACGTGAATAAGATTCTTCTGCTACAACAAATCACCGAGTACTTGGCACAATAAATAGTTTATCCCTATTGTAATAAACATACACTGTATGTCGAGCCGCATTTGACACGCGGGTCGCAGCATACATGCATACAAACGCGTCGCGATCGCGTCCGATCGGTCGTAATTGACACGCGATTATATAATCGCATCCCGATATCCGCGAGATCACGCATCGAGATCCGATAGCCTTATCCACCGCCACCTGAACCCGTAATGAGCCTACGATTAACATAACACTACGCTAAATATGCAAACGATCCAACATCTTAACACTGCCTTTTGTGTTATATTGTTAAACAACTTCAACGATTTGTTAATGAGGTTTATTGTAATATTAACATTCATATATGTTCAATAAAATTAATGGTCAACATAAAAACGGGTCTCGTGCTAATGTCTCTAACACTGACCTATGTTCTTACCGCCGGGAAGATAAACGGCTATGTATAGAGTGATCACATTGTCCGATCGTGTTAAAGACCGGTTGGGCCTGGAGCCGTAACGAGCCTTTCGTATACAATAGACCTCTTAGCGTCATGTGGACGGACGTCAATCGCGCAGACGCGGACGTCGCCCGAACGTTGCAGCGTTTGTGTGCGACAGCCCTTATTGTGCCTCAAAGCTAGACTAACAACCATAATCATGCCGATCTCAACTCAAATTCAAAACAGATACGTATATTTATTTACGTATCCTTTTATTAGGCTTACAATAGTATCCTACTGTTAAGCACTCTTCTATATTTCTCTTTTATATTTCTTTATTTCAAACAACCTCATTCCGTGTATACCTACTACAGTAGCTTATAAAAATCACATTTCGAAGAGAAACATTTAGTGTAGGCGAGCCGCAGCAAGTCATTCCAGTTATCACTACCTAAATAGCAAAGCATCGCAATAAATTATGTCCAGTTGTATTACGCTTCCATCGAACGATAAACGATTATAAAAGCAATCATATACGAGCCTCGGTTACATCGACTATGATAACAAAAAACGCGGCGAGTCAGTTCGATTCGTATGAAAATAAAACATATCCAGGGACTGACGTGCGTCCGGCGTCACTTAGCAGCGCTGGAATGATGTGACAGGCCTTGCCGAAACGAATTCCTTTTTATATTTTAAAATTGAAAAGAAAACAAAAACTAACGAACTTTCTGTATATGTTCCATTGTGTTCACGTTTTGGAAAAATTTAAATGACCGAATGCTGGCCGCTTTTTAGGGTATCGGAATCTCGAATTCGGCGTTTAAATACATACAGTTTCGCGGTTTAGCGCCATGTTTTTTCCATTTTCTGCACATTTCGGCGCGCCGAATGCGACGCGACGCGGTAGATTTTGTGCGATTAAGCCCGGGAGGTCGATAGGAATAAGTTGTTAATGTTAACAGTCTAAATCTTTCGTAAACACCTTCGACTGCGCATTCTGACGTCTGTGGGAGGCGCTCGCGTTAACGGTGTGAGCATTGTTTCGCAATTGCTTGCAGTTCGGTCTTCATACAATTAAATTTCATAAGTTGACGTTCGTGTTGATAGATTGTAATAACTTTTAGTTTTTACCTTATTGCCTTCATATTGATCGTACTGTTTTTGCGGTGGTCGGCATTTGGAGAAGCGTAGAAGGAATCGATTGCTGATATTTAGAGCGGCAATATGAATGTATTTATTCAGGGCTCAGGGCGGCCTCCGCCTAACAATGCTACGCTTGTCGCCGCCGCCACGTCTCCGCAGGGCTGCTGCGCCACGTTGTTACATCAACACTTTTATTTGCAATAGATGCTTTATATTAAAGATATTGATTTAAAATATTCTTTTAGTAGTTTTGTATTGCAACGTTTATGAACACGGTGCGATCTAAAGAGGTTTTTTATTAGGTGCAGATTTTGCATTTATTTACCTATTTGCAAATATTGATTGTAAAGATTTTACATCTGCGTAAGTTAGTGCTCATTTAGTACAGTGATACTTTAAAAATCGTTTGTTTTACTGTCTAATTTTCAGTTTATGTAACATTTTGGTATGGTATTGGTAACCCTAAGTCGCCGGTCGTGAATCAGGGTTGTCACCGCGGCCCGGTGGTCCGCGCGTCACAGTACGCGCGTGCGCCGCGCCCGTTCACATGTATTTCAGCCCTGCCGATTTACATACTATATGCTCGTAAACGTAACAAAAATACAAAGCCCCCTCAAATTTATGAAGTACAGGAATTAAGAAGCATTTATTTGAATCTTGACGTAATTATCCGCTTTTTAAAGTTGGTTTTTTTGTTGGATTCGTATTTTATTTTATTGAATTTGTTAAGTATAATATGTACGTCTGGTACGGGCATAGGTCCCGCCGCTGGCGTCTTGTTCGTTTTGCGCGCGTTTGGCATTGTGTTTACCGCGTTTACCATTGTTCAGGGCCCATATAAATTGGGCCGCGTCGTCCTACACGGTGACAGGTATATTTGAGTCGTCGATTTTGGCCGATAATTAATCCGCATTGTTAAATGAGAGAGCCCACCCTTGTTTACCAATCCCGAGGTCGTTCGTCTCTTAACTAATTGCTGTTTTATGCAACCGTTCATTCAATACCGCGTGTAACTAATGATGTTATAAGTCTTATTGTATCGTGAGTAAGGTCATTACGATAATTCTTTAATTAATACTGATGTATTCCCCAGTTCACACACTATTTTAAATAGACGTAATGTAAGGCAGAGTAGGTAATGTAGAGTGGATAGCACCCTCGCCTGTTAAGCTTAGCGTAAATGGTATGAAAGTATTTGTGAATTGAATGAAGGCTTAATGAGTTCGCGCATTAATTGAAATGAGGCTGTTATTTGCCGTGCCATCACGTGTTCAGATAAAAACTAGTCAAATGGGAGTTTTTGCAAAAATGTATGGCTTTCCATGTTGAATGTCGTTTCACGGTCACTTAGGGTGGCGCAGTCGGCCAGTAATTAATTGGATGGGCTGTATCGCTTCCATCATGCATTAAGTACTTTTTTGCTAACGCTGACTTCAGTAAAATAGCGAATTAATTAATGCACTTACTTATCTAGTATACCGAAGTAGGAATGCCTTTTAGAATGGTGTTAAAGTGTTCATTTTAATTTGTTTATGAATTAATCGCTGCGTATTTCATTTTTGCACTGTTTGTTTAATGTGCCTAACTACCTGTACTGAGGGTAATTACGTTTTTTTCATAACTAGCGGCCATTATCGACTACTGTGTGTATGTTCTTGCTAAATTATTCTTTTATCTACGGACAAATAAAATATATATGCGGACAGAGAAGATAATTCGCTCATATAAAGATAACTATCAACATAATTATCATTAAGTGTTAATTTTACTCCTAATCCTTTAAGCAGATTTAGATACAGTTTCTACTTTTCGCATTAGGCTATACTTGCGATTAGAATGACTCAGTTTAGCAATTTAACATAAGTTGCTAAATTTAGTTTTAATCGCTCGCTCATCAAAATTTAAAGAACGCAGCTGATGTTTATTTAAATGTAGAGTGCAAAGTGCTTTATGTCAGTTTTGCCGAGTTTATTGGCTGTAAAATCGTAAACGTGATCCAAAATGCCATCCACTAACCGACCTGCGTCGCACCTGCTTTAGATATGCGAGTTCTAAACCACGTCAAAACATACTAACACTAAGTAATGTTGGCGGCCATTACTTAGCGGAACTTTATAAATGTCACTGGCTGGCAACAAAATTTTTGAAATTCGAATGAATATTACTGGCCACCTGCCTTTCGCTGATATAATTATTGTAAGCAATTCAAACAGGAACGTGTTTAGAATCTTTAATGTTCCTTTTTTGTAATAGTGTTCAATAAATTTAAAACAGAACACAAGTTCTGCTTAGGTCTAATTTATTTCTGAGAATTAATAGTGACATATTCGTAGGTATGCGAGAATAAAACATGTGTAATTTTTTTAATGGTTACTATGGGCTCCCTTTGTATGTGTAGAATAGTCTTAAATAAATACTTAGTAAACGTCGGCGCGATGAAGGGAATTAAAAGTGTATAGCATAGCATTACGTCAGTCTGATGAGCTGTCAGTAGAGCGAGCTGCCCGCCGACTACTGTCCGACATCCCGTCTTTTGGACAGTAGGCATATAGCGTATATTACAAACATAGCTATGTAGCGGTGTGCGTGACCTTTCGTGGTGAATTGAAAAGAGTTCAATTGTTTCAAAATGTTGATAATTTTAATTTAATAAGCCCAGTCTAAACTTGTAAGAAAAATACTCCGAGTCGCATTTCATTACAGCAATGGATCAATGGCTTTGAACCCGTTGGCGCCACGGCCTGACAATGTAATGAAACTTGCAAATTCTTGCAGATCTTAATTGGGCATATTGAAACTAGATTGTGCGGATAGGTAGGTACCCGTTGATAATATTTTTGAAGAATGTTTTTTTTTAATTCCATTAAGTCAATTTTCTTCAAAACTTGCAAACTATACGCACTTACTGCAGCCATGCAGCAGTACCTGCGCAACCTGCTGCGTTTCGGCGCGGAGAGGAAGACAGCGGGTGGCTCATTAGGTATTCTATCTAGGCTGTCAACACATCTGCAATTCTTGCCACTAGCCATCAGTCGAAATATTTGTTCGTTGACCACTTATTTTTGTTAAAAGCGACTTTACTAATAGCATTTTATTGGTCAAAACCAAGCATTTTAAATCATCATTTTATAACAGTAACGATATCAACGCAACATTTCTGGCCCATTAAGATCTATCCTATGCTTATCGTTCATCTGAAGTTGAGGTTTTTTTTTTACAAAAGTCTAAAATCTAAACTTTAATGCGGTCAGTAAATATTTGACCGTAACAAATTAATTACGTATCATTTAAGAAGTTGCCATCGATAACGGTCGTCACGTCTCGGGCAGCCACCCTGGCAGCTTGACGTGACAGTGGTTCAATGCTCGTCTACTCCGAGCGGTCACGAGCGGGACCCGAACACGCCCGAACCTCGCATTCCGTGCCACAAAAGAGCTTCCCAGAAACATTACCATTAAAAGTGACGTGCCACCAACATCATATTACCTCGCGCAATTAATTTGCAAGAACGAGAGGTCCGTGTAATGATCTTGTCTCACCCTTCATCGACGCTTATCATTTCTCGTTAAAAAAATGATCCAATTAAACGGCCCGCGAAGCCTCAATAAGTTACCGAAAGCGAGTTAAAAATCTCGCGCACACCCATTGTAATAACGCATGCGCTCTCAATATTAAATTTTAACAAGGTATTAATTAAAAAAACTAAAGCGAAATATCTTTAAATTTTCTCAGGGCGCGCACGGCCCCCTCGCGTTATTTTATTTTTAATTCATTTTATTCGGCGTCGGGCGAGCGGCCGGTACGCCCACCGGTGATTTAAAATTTTGATTTATCGACGCGGGCGCAGCGCGGGAGAGCCTAGCATGAGCATGCGCGGTAATTATAAATATGACGCGGTGCTAAACCGTGGACTGACCCGCGACCCTCGCTCCCAGCGCGGCGCATTTGCCAACTCGCACTCCTGCGCGCCCAATAACTTATTCAGCAAACATGCGTTTATAGCTGTTTCGACACACAAGCCTGCATATATTAACCCCACGAGAGAAACTATGATTATTCTAAACATTCCTATCAACATATTAAACGCTGCCATCTTTTATAAGCAAGGCCATTAACACCACCGGCAGAAACTTTACAGCACTCACAGGTACTTAACTGATCAAAGTGAAAACAACTTTAATGTCATTACAATGAATGTAGAAGATTACTGAACGATCGTCTACATAGCATTAAGTGTATCAGTAGGCAGCTGCTGTTCGTATTTACGACTTCCCTCAGCGCAGCTTTACTATAGAACCGTTCACTTGCACTGTTCTGTGCACCTGTTACGTTTGATTAATTGTTCTAGCCAATCGCGGTGTCATAATAATCGAACCGCTCCCCACGCCTGCAATAAGACCAAGCGATATAATAGTTGTAACTTATACTGTATTGATATGAAAAGTGTAAAAAAAGTCACATTATACTGCTAAACTCTATGCAAAACTACACTAGGTTTATGTTGCAAATATGTAATCACGTCAGGCTACTTGTTTTAGATATTACGGATATCCCTGTATTCCAATTAACGTCCAAGTCGGCACGGTGCTGTGCATAAGTGATATAATAAGCTACATATCACCTGACGACCGGCACGGAGGCCGCAGAGAGTCGTCCGTTGGGTATCGCCCCCAGTGTCCTGAGCTGAGTTGCCATTCAATGCAAATTCACACGTTATAAGAAGCGATTCGAGTCAGAATTACCAACGTTTAGTCGCCTCCGGGTCATAATTTCAAGTTACTTTATAATTTTACCGAACTCACGCCTCGTTTGTGTAATTTAGGGACCGTTTATTTCTTTCTGAAGTTAAATTGTAGGGACAGCTAGCTAAGTAATCCTTGCACCTGTCTTGGGATCGAAAAAACTTTAGTCAACGCTCTACGAATTAAGTAAACGTCGCCCACGGCTGTGGCCGCGGTGGGTGAGCCGCAACCCTTGTGGTGAAACAACTTGTTTATTTTTATTCAAGAAAATGTAGGTACTAATTTTCATAACCACAATACGTCCTTTATTGAAGCCTCTAGTTGTAACACATACTGTAGCGAAGCACCACAGATCTTAATGCTTGTTTATTCAAATACAATCATACTTTTAAAAAAGGGTTTGAAAGTTTATGAAGAAAATATCAAATTCTAACAATACTACCCACAAAAGTTCAAAGTGGATTGAGTTTTCCATTCGAAGTAACATGCCTTCAACAAAGATCTCGACCTTACTCTCAGTCTTATTTCATCGCATTTTGCTTTTAAAACCACTTTGTATTAAAAGTGACCCGTTATTTTTGCATGTCAATGTATTGGCTATTTAAATTCTCTATCCTTATGTATTGCTAGAACGAAATATTGTCCTTCAAGATTACTATTTCGTATTGATTGAGCCTTACTATCATAACGGTGAAAAATCGCACAAAACTTTCTTATTGAACTTCATTGTACGCTTATACATTCTGAATGAAGTTATCCTTATTTTCTGCTCCTAAGGGCCTTCGGTCTGTCAGGCGAGGACAGTCGATGATGCATGCAACGCCTGCGCATCTCGCCCCCATCGATCAAGCGCAAGCATCCCACTTATCTTCTTGTTATAAGCATAACCATCTTATTTTCTAAACGCAAAATATTATCATACCAGAAAGAGAGATCAACAGAAATGTAAACTAGTCAATTAACTATTACAATAGTCTTGAATTCGAAATATTATAAACGGGATGTGAACTGCGATTACCTTTATTGAGTTCCCGATATTTCGATACAGTTGCATGCATCATGATCACGGGTAGACACCGTGAATCATTAAAAACTCTTAATAGTCTTGAATGTTGAGTATGATCCTTTGTCTCGCTTTATAATCATACCTATTATAAACGACTAGCTGTTGCCCGCGATTTCGTCCGCGTTGACTTACATATAGTCTATGCTGGCTTGGCTATGTTCATCAGGGATAATATATGACTCTAATGGCGAAAGAATTTTTAAAATCGGTCTAGTAGTTTCGGAGTCTTTATTCAATGCAAACAAACACACAATCAAATCTTTCCTCTTTAATATAAATTAGTGTAAGTATATATTGATGTTGGGAATTACCTACCCTCAAAAATTTGCCTTTCTAAATTCCCACAGACTATGAAATAAAATGAACCTATTAAAACATTACGCTCCCTTGACGGGCATTCGCGTAATACGGAACAATCGTTAAATCTTCATTCTTTTTAATTAGCGAAGCATCGTTTTTTTATGACTCTGCAAAACATAAATATTAATTGCCAATTTCGAATTTTCATTAGGAAATGGTCTTATAAAATATCCAACCATTTTATAGAAAACTGTTAATGTACATGATTCCATTCTAAAATGATTCGTTATTAATGATCATACTGAATTTATGATAATATACTTACATACAATAAATGTTAAGCATAGGTTAAGTAATCCGTGCGGCAGAGCTCGGGTATCGCGACACGATACCAGTGGCGCCATCCATCAAAGTCCCGGTGAACTAATTAATATCGTAGTCGCGTTATTGACTTTTATTCAACGTTTTATTGCAAGTATTTATAGAACTGCCTTTGTGGGTATAGAATAGAATTATATTGTCGCATGTGGCAAAGCTTTTAATTTGACGCAATTGCAATCGTAGCGTACCTATTGAATTTACAATAGGTACTGTTTATTCGTGTCACCATCATCATAAAAGTAACACATTTATTTTTTACCTATTTTTAACACATACCGGAGGGACAATTATTTTTAACCTTAAAGGACTTTTGGCAGGAGATGACAACGCACGCTTTTTCTTTTGCCAAAATGTGACGTGCCTCTAATGTACCGACCCTACACCTGTCCTCCGAGTCATAGGTGTCAGTACAATATTCAGACATGATCATGGCAATGGGAAACGCGAATAGTTGTGTGCGTGTTTTGCAATTGTGGTGGCAGTTTTGTTTTAGGTATATACGAGTTTGTAGGAACGTCACAAATTTTGATTTGAAGTACCTACTAAAAGCAAGTCCCTTAACAGTGATGCGTGTTTCTAACAAAATTTGAAATATTATTACTGCGACTACATTTGAGAACTTTGCCTTTTGCAATGGCGAGTATTCCATTGTCCTTGGGCTATTGCAGTTTGTTTAGTGTCAGTGATCTCTAGCGTTTTTGCAAACAAATGACGAGCTCGTAAAACATCGTCAAATTCCTTAAAGGAGCAGGAGTTTAGCGTCATGAATGATTCGACGGCACGGCGGCGTGTTGATTACGAGCCGAATGTACGTCGATGGTAATCTCCATGCGAGCGGCTGGCAGTTTGATGTGTCAATCGGGCCGCGCGTCGATCGGTATCGCTCGATAGCTCCTATTGGGCAACCGCCACGCTTTGTTATCCTAACGGATTTATAAAATTCGACGGCCCATGAACCGAAAACGAATGGACAATACCGGCGGACTTTCTTATTGCTGTCAAACTCTGACATTTTCATGATTCGATGTCCAAGTTTGAATTAGCGTCGGAACTAGCCGTTGGCCTACCTACGCGGCGCTGTGTAAAAAACGCAAATGAAACTGAGCTGTCATTTGGCAGTCATTGACTTTTGAACCTTCTGATCGTAAATGCCTAGACCGTAAAGACATGCGGATCTCAGTTACGGAGTACGCAGCCATCCGCACACAAATAAATCGTTAAGCGAATTTCCCAACATGGCTTCCGCGGTCGGGGAGGCGGGAGGGGCGGTGCGGTGCATCTTGGCATGGAAACTGAAAAATTACGAGCCTCTCCTTTGTTTTTATGATCGCTTCGACGCTACACCGGTCGCGGGCGAGGCGATAAACTCCGGGCGACGCGATCGACAACCGTCGATACAGGAATTTTGAGATGTTCTTTGTTTTTAGTAGAGGGTAGACAGTATTTAAGACTGTTGTGGGTTAAATTTATGTGTGAACTATTAACATTTTTCGATGGACAAAATGTCCTTAGAATCCTGTAGCGTGTTTTTCTTGAGAATATCTTAATACAGCTACACGAAACGATACACGTAAACATAAAAGTACTCAGAGTCTAGTCACTACATCACTTTTGCCGACCCTCGCTCTATTCCAAGAGCCTTCCTCCCACAATAACTAACCCCTTTATACCTAAATGACACTCACACCGCGAAACCACTACATTGCTGTATTCCTGAAACAAGTGTGGTGTGAGTGAACACGATGAAAATCTTTATTTTCACGCTCTATCTCTCTTTATCTAATCGCTCCGGCCAGATAAGGACGGAGTGCCGGAAAAACTGGTGCGGGGCGAGGGGTAAAGGCTACATCGATTCCGCGCTTTCACTGCTAGGGGCCGTGTAAACCTTTAAAAACAGCGCGTTTGCCGTGCGATTGTCATCTCTAAACTTAAACGAGTAAGAGGCAAATTTGGATGCTGAAACCGCACTGGTAAATGGATTGCCTCCCCCTTGGGGGTTCTCGTAGTGGGATCTAGATGGCGTAGATATGCTGATACGCGGCGCGGTGTGCGTCGCGGCGCCGCGCTGGTGTGCGTGCGTGCCACGGCGCGTCCGCGTGTGGGTAGGCAGGAACATAGAGAGGTGCTTCCGGGTAGGTTAAATTTTGCTTGTGTTTGCGAATATATGAGGGGATGTCGGTAACCATCCCTTTTTGCAATATAATTTTATGTTTAGGCGTAGATAGGTAGATAGATTAGGGAAGACGGAGGCTGTGATTTGATTAGATTAGGAGGTGTTTGCTGAGGGCCGGGGGAGATAAGGCTGATTGGATCGCGGGGAGGGCCGGGCTTTATGGAAATATGTTTTTAATGTGGGTGCTTTATTGAATTAGCCGAAATTTGTATTAAGTGATGCGTGATAATCTGCTCGTGTGCTTGGTGGCGATAAAGTTTGTGAATAAAATTACCAGTTGAATGTTACATTTGAACTGTTGGAAAATTATCAAGTAACATGTGTCTTTATGTGCTAGGCTTACTCTTCTATTGTTAATAATGGTACAAGCAATTAAAGTAAAAAGGTTGAATCAAGACACGCCTGACCTAATTATCGTACTAACCTGGACGTATAAATAAACGGCACAAGGAAACATTCATTGGTACTTACCTGACAATGACGTACATTTATCTGATTTACGTCTATTGCAAAGACACGTAAACTGTCCACTTGATAGGGTCGTGTGTCTATTATAATCCGTACCCGGTCCGCAGCGACAAAGCCCCGTTTTTGTCCACGTCACCCGACAATGGAGCCTCTTGATATTGTCACAGCGCATGCTCTTTTGAGTTTACACTACACTGAAAATTAGAGTACCAACACAACAATATGCACTGAATTTATCTGTTTGTATGCTCAAATCGACTTTTTATCTTTGCCGGTATGTTTTATAGTGTTTTTACGTCTGCTTGATATCGATCCCGGAATGCTGTTGACAGTGAAATGGGTTTAACAATTAATAACCCTCTTCGGGAGCGCACAAGTGCACGCATACTCGGCATTCCTTATCTAGATTCCTGTAGTAGGGATTTTCGGTCGTATACGTCCTTTCGCCGGCGCGCCGCGTCGTGACTCCAATAACGAATGACCCAAATAAAAAATAATCTCTGTCGTAAAATTTACGAGTTTTCCAGCCATTTCAGCGTTTGAGGAGAGAAAGTAATTCGCCCATAAAATTACGAGTAAACAGCCGTTTTTCCACGGAAATAAAACCGCCCCCTCCGCCGCCGGTTGACTCCTGTAATCGGCTTAGTCGGAGCCCTCTGATTTACTGGTCTCCCCTGGGCCGGGATGATGCACGCCGCCCGTTATAACTTGATGAGAAACCTTATCTGCAGATTATAAAATCGGTTTCGGGTAATTGAGTCATAAAATCTAGAGACCTAATTTCTACATTATCTGATTCACTGTAAATAAAATGCGTGATTTAATTGCCGTCCCCATGTATCCGAGCAGCTTAACTCATGGTTAATCGTAACAAGGTATACAATGACGCACTGAATCCACTCGGTTTGCTCGTGCAGTGGGAAGAAAAAGTGTCAGTGGATGGGTCGGCTAATATGGCGAGCTCTAATCTTATTCCGACACAAAAGAGCTGCCATGACGAGGCGAATACTAACGCGAACCATTTAATATTTCGATATTCCAATATGAAGCTGTTCCTCCGTATACGCTACTAGCGCACACACTTACTTTTTAGTTTTTATCTATTTCTTTCACTGAAGGGTCCTTAGATGCGTTAATATTCTGAAGTGTCACTGATACTCTAAATGTAGCGAGCGTAATAGGCTCTATCAATAACTATCAGAGTAGTATTGGAGTGAACGATGATGTATTATATGGATCGGCAGGGTACTCGATTTTAGTTACAGAGTAGCAAGAAGCGTCTCGAGTAGTGTGCCTTGTGATGCTTTACGACCTCAATACTTTTTGTTTGATAAAATGACATGACAAATTAATGGATTTATTATGAGTTGGATTGCGTTCAGTCGTTTTATTTTCGTGTCGGTTTGGGACGAATGCATTTTTAATTGAGTGAGGCACTTTTGTGGACTGTATAAAACGGCCACCGCATGCCGTGGAGCCCGTGGATATTTTTTATTTGATTGACGGGTAGTAATGGGCAGGTGCGTAAGAGGCCGGCGATAGCTACCTCGCTTTTTAGATTCGACGTTCGACTTTAGTTTTTGTCGGCTGCCTTTTTGCGACTCGATTTTGTCATGTTTTATGCTGATTGTTTTATCAACCATTAATGGGGTACTAAATTTGCGTGTGTCAGTTTACATATTTTCTGTAATGGAACATTTGTCTCGATAAATTCTACAGTCTATATATAGGTACCTACACTCGGGTGTCCCTTAGTAGCTGTAAAGTCAGCGACTGTGTGCGTAGCGTATCTGCGTTAAGGCAGCGTAATACGTTACACGTTTTGTGTGCAGTTAACAAGTTAAAAGCGTCAAAGCGACTCGCATCAGTGTTCACAAACCAAAGTGATTTCTTCGCCCCCAATACTCCATGTACGTTTGTAACCCCAAACAGTTACAGATATGCCTTGCCTTTCTCAGATATACATTCATACACATACAATCACGTGTATATTCCTTACGGGGTAGGCAGGGCTTAACGTAACAATACCTAAAGGCCACGTATAGCAAGATTGTGGGCCTATAGGTGGAAAAGAGAGTCAAAATATTGTTGGGTTGCAAGCCGCCTATAACATAATTCCTAGGATTTTTGTCCACTCCATCCATCGATGGAGTGAACAAAAATCCTAGGAAAAATCCTAGTAAAAGCCCATCGGCTTTTACCATCTGCGCGGGAAGAGAAGGAACTGGTACATTCTGCTTTTTTCTTTGCTCCCAGACCAGCATGGAAGACTATTACAATCATTTGATTATAAAAATAAATAAATAAATATCGTGGGACAAATTACACCAATTGACTCAGTCCCAAACTAAGCAATGCTTGTGCTACGGGTACCAGGCAACGGATAAATAATGAAGATAAATACATACTTAAATACATACGACATCCATGATTCGGGCACAAACATTCATATTCATCATACAAATGTCTGCCCCTACCGGGATTCGAGCCCGGGACCTCTGCTTCATAGTCAGGGTCACTAACCACTAGGCTATCTGGTAGTCTAAACTCCACTACTACTACTATACTATACTACTGTTCTATAGCTCGTATAATTTGGTCAACAGTCGCTACAGAGCGCAGCGCGACGGGCCGGCACGTCTTGTGCCAACTGCAAGACGACGACGACGACGTTATGGCGACGGAACCAGAACGGGGAGCCTGTCTGCAACGCGTGTGGACTCTACTACAAACTACACAATGTGAGTACCTACAACATACTAACACTACCTTTTACCCCCCACACTAAAGTTATTTACAGGCAAGTGAAAAAAATACCCGCTCGCTCTAATACCGACGTATAATATAAAGGTTGCGGTACCTAAGTACATAGGTATTTGTGAGCCATTCGTAAAAATACAAATTCGTGCACTGGGGTCTTACCTTGACGTCTTAATGCGATTCAGTTTAGGTTCGCTCGCTGTCAGATTCATACTAAAAGTGACAGCTAAAACTTGAACTGAGTCCGAATTAGGACGTCATGGTAAGGCCCCTTGGTCTCTACAATTGGAAACTAAAAAAAAAACATTTTTGTAGTATTGTTTTGAATGACACTGATTAATTAAAATTTAAACAATAAACTCAAACCTCCATGCCATTCATTTATTTCTATAGTTGTTTTTAAATCAACCAATACAAAGAAACTGAACTGAAAGAAAAGGAAAAACTTGTAGTGTTAATTTAAAACAATATGTATGTTACTTTTAATTGATTTCAACTATATAATATGTCATTATGAATGGCGACCACCTTTGCGTAGAGAAATTGATAATAATTCAAGTTAAAGGTTAACCTTTTATTGCGATTAATTATAGATACTAATTTAAATACCCTTTTGAAACCGATTCTCAATTAATTCTAAGAATTAAAAGTTTACTGTACTAGAAATAATGAGATACTTTTCCACCAATCCATTGTGCTTCACATGCCTTAATCGAATTACGACAGAAATTCATTTGTCGACAATGCTCATGCAAATACAACCAAGTACAACCAAAAAAAGTAGCGGAAGATTTTCAGTTGCATTTGTTGTGACACTAAGACTGATCAGAGTGATCAGACTTGCACTGTATACGAAGAGGACGGATAATGGTTACAAAGTAAACCCAATTTATTTTAGAAGTCGATAATCTTGCGCAATAGACTGCTACCTAATAATGATGAAATTAATCAAAATATTGCATTTATACATATAAGCTACATCTTACGTTAGTTAGTTATTTAATTCCTAGTTTTTGACGTGATGATGTCTTATAAATCGATGAACACTGGCTGCACGCACTAAAAAGTGTCACGTCGCATTCCGCGGGACGTCAGAGCTAGCAGTTTTCATCAATGCTTGTCACTTAAACTATCGTCCGTAAACCAACTTTCCAGACACTACAGGTCTCTATTAACATTTTGCTTTTGCTGCAGTGTCGTTGATTTCCACCTGCTTAACGCAAATTTCCTTCTCAATGGTTTTAAAAAAGCGTCGGTCCCCAAGTTTAGTTAATGCCCGGTCCCCTAGGGTTGCTCCCTCGGGATGAGTTGACAGTATCTTGGTGACAGATAACTCGGGGTCCGCAGTCAAACGGGGCACCCCTGAGCCGGGCTAATGTGTCATAAAACCCTATACGATTGTCTCAAATGAATTACTGCCGCGCGGATAACATCAGACGTTAAATAAAGTATCGGGGACACGTTTTAATTAAAGTACCTATGAGGGGGTATTTGAGGTTTTAGAATCGTTTATTGAAAATGAAAATATAAAGTAAGAGAAAAAAGTACACGTTCATTGTGAACAGTAAAAAATTTAATCATACGTACACTATTTGTCTTTATTAAAAAAACTCAGTAGCTTAAGTATAATTTTTACAATAATTCAGGCCAGTCGATGCAATAGGTACATAGGTACACATAAGCACTTAGACTTAGTGACATTAATAGGATTTACTGTATTGTTAGATTAAGAACATTGAATGAAACACTGGCCAATTTATTCTCACGGCTCTTAGAACCCCAAAAAACAATCGCAAATCACCCGATCCCGGCCGATTCGGGAGAATATCAAACACGGGGCGGGAAAGCAACAATGACAAAAATTAACTGTCAAAGGAACCTTTTGGAGGGCGCTCGAGATTTTTTCTGTTGTAATGTATACTTGGATATTCGTGTATTGTTGTTTGGTATAATTATTCGGAAGGAGCTACAAAGGCAATGGGAGTGCTACTTCAGAAGCTAAAGGAATAATGACGGGCGTGTAGAGTAGCGCTGTGCCTCCTTCTCATACATATTTATACAGTTGTGTCGCTCGCTGCACAATTGCGACGACTATTTTTAATTTGCCACAGTAATGATACTTTAAGTTTTTTAAGTGCGCAATAAATAATTGTTAAGTTACACTTACACACTTTATTGAATGACTCGAAAGTAAATTACAAGCGCCCGTTTTGTTAAGTCAACGTATTGTTTTATATTTTTACTAAGTTGACAGTTTCATTATTTTTTGCACCTTTTAAAGCCTTTAGTCAATTGAAAATTATTAATCCGCTTTCTTGTAAATATCAGTTTTACATTGTTAATTATTATCATGTAGTGTTTCCAAACATGTGATTGCTCGTTAAAATATTTGGTATTTATACCAACTTTAATTGTTACCATATGAAGTCGGTTAAAAATAAGAAAACAAAGTAGTAGTGGTTAAATAAAGTATTAGGAGAGAAGAGATAAAAGTTAAAGTCTATGAGTCCCGGGGCTCACCTTGACGTCCTAATTCTGACTCAGTTCAAGTTTTAGCTGTCAATTTTATCATGAATCTGACAGCGAGCGAACCTAAACTGAATCGCATTAAGTAAGACGTCATGGTAAGGCCCCAGACCTAAATAAATAAACTAAAAGGTAAATTGCCTATATCCAAAATTAAATGAAAACGTTTAGCCTCATAAATCGATTCGAGCATACAAATTGTCAAACAAACACCGAAACCTCACAAAGCAAACCGAAACAAGAATCAATCCCGTCGATTTACTTTGTAAATTTCTTTAACAATGTGTAAATAAATACAGTATAATAAGTCGGGACCGAGGCGGATACATCGTGATCGATTTCACTCAAAAAACGCAATTCATACAACAAAGCACGAGCGCATTGTGATGCCGACGTCACTGCTGCGCCTGCGCCGAGGTCTTGATACTTCAGTTTTAAATGAATTTATGAATATTACAGTCTACACTACTCATACTTCAATTTTTTGCAATGGAAAAAACGCAGACTTCAAATGTGAAAAAAAAGTAAAAAAAAGTTATAATATATTTTTATTAAAAACACTGTTCAATAATCA
This sequence comes from Pandemis heparana, assembly GCA_963854515.1. Classification (NCBI taxonomy): domain Eukaryota; kingdom Metazoa; phylum Arthropoda; class Insecta; order Lepidoptera; family Tortricidae; genus Pandemis; species Pandemis heparana. Next base: position 12,273,770 of record OY978010.1, read on the forward strand.
CTATAGGTAAGTGTTCTGTTGCTAAACTTGTAACCCTAATAAAACATACTCTAACTAATTGTTAATTTACATTACTAATTTTTTAACAGGATTTTTAATTAATTGACAGTTCCAGTTCTTTCTAATTCTGGAAAAAAATCATCATGTTCTTCAAATTAGAGTAAGATCTTTAACCACTTTGTTGAAAGAATTAGTGGGCAATGTTTTAAGGCTTGAATGTCTTTTGAACATTTGATTCTTTCTTTTTACCCAATTAGGTACTTAATTAGGTAATTTAATCAATTTCACTATAGGGTTAAAAACAAACGCGATGGTTTTCTTGTTAAGCAAACTTTATATGTTTCTGCGCTGGAATTGTTATTTTACCATATTTTATGTGAATAAAGAATTTTGAATTTGAATTTCAATTTAGTCCAATTCGAAAATATTATTAAATAAACACGCAATTCTTTTTTTCACCAAGTATCAAAATGATTCGTCACCCAGCCACTGCACCAACAATGCACTGAAGTATATTAACTCCAAATATATCCTTCAAATGTTCTACGATTTGAGACTACAAATGTAGCGTAGTCTCAAACAAGCCACTTGCCTCAAGGACCAAGCTCTTTTGTATTATTGTTTTTAATAACAACATACTAATCCATTAGTTCTTTTTATTTGGAGCTATGGGAATGCGCCGCATTCAGCCGTGAGTTGACTCTTAGTTAGGAATGATTATGCAGATGTTTAATGTCCTTTAAAACCGCGATTTTTTTAAAGTCAGATCCATAGGGCGTTTCACATGACGATGCAGTTTTTGATATCGCCCTGGGAATAAAGACCGTGTAGGTATCAATTGTAAGCGATTGAAAATAAATTATTTATTTGGCCATCCACAATGGGTAATAGGATTACTGTAGGTGCGTGGGTTCGATTCCCGCCATCCGACCGCAATAAGCCATTACAAAGCTCCGACCGTCTGTTGAAGTTTTTATAAATTTGTTTATTTAATTTATCACGCTCGTTTATTCGTTACTTCCTCCGACTATACTCGATTAGCTTTTTGTGGTTTGTAACTATTCATTTTTTTTGGACGACCTTCTTAATCTTCCAATGAAACGGCGTTTATGTTTTTTTGGGGCTTCGATTGTTTTCAATTTTATCTTATCGACGGACTTGACTTTACTATTCACATTACGGCAATATGTTAGCTGTACATTTAAACTCATAGAACCACGTCCTAACTATTAACTGAAATAATCCTAATGACGGTATTTATCTCTAAACGTTTAATTGGAACATATTGCTACTAGTACCTTAAAAAGCATAAAACAAATTAGAGCGCAGACATGAGACATTTTAAAACTAGCTGGATGCATTAAGTGCCTCCCATACAAAAGTATTGGATTACCGACTTGTATTGAGCGCTAGAGAGAGCGCCCATAATAACAGCTCAAATGATACATTTGGAATACAATGGGGCGATCAATTCAATTTTTGAATCGAGAACGCTCTTCTAGCTCGCTTTTTTATTTTTTATTTCGTCTAAAGTGCTGTTTTGTTCAGCCAGCATCCGAGGGAATTTGACAGTCACTGTTTTTTCTCATGTTTTTCTTTTTTGCCAGTCGCACTAAAGGAGCATTAGGTTTTTAATGTTAGGTTATGGATACAAAATAAATCACTCGTTTCGAACGGATAGAGGTATTGATTAATAACGCTTTAGAGTGGAGTTTAAAAGGGTAGATAACGAAATTTATTAAGTAATTATTTTTTCCTTGATTGTATTTTTGGTGGAAACAATACAAAAGAGTAAAGTAGGTAAGAGTAAACTGTCAATTTTTAAATTAAATAGCGTTAAATTTTCTCATTACATTACAGTGAGACTGGCTAGTGGCCAAACGGCCGGTTCGTTGGGCGTATGTTATAATGACATCAATTTGAATATTCAACATTGAACAGCTATCTCATTTACATAAGTTCGGCCGTTGAATTTGTAGCGATGCAAATGTCGTTCGCTACACTAATTGTGGTGTTCATTGTTACCGAGTTTTGCGAGTTCGAATGTGGAAAATTTTACTTCGCGTGACTATAATATGTGTTCAGGTTTACACTAATCAAGCATAGGCAGGTAAAGTGGCTCAGTACTTTGGTTATGTAAACATTTCTTTACAATATAGCATAAGAAACCGATAAAATCAAAAACAAAGAAATTATGTACAAATGTGTCCCGTGACAAAATTCACAGTAAAAGCGTATCACAATTTTAATATTACTCTTTGGTGTAACACCGGAAAAATCATAATTTCGATGTGGCGATAAAAGTTTTTCTATTAAGAAAACACCTAATTTTGCCAAAAAGTGATCGCGTAAAAACCTTTATAAAAGAAATAAGAGCGGGTGTTCGCGCAGTAGGCCGGAAAGATTTTATCTGTTGGCAATACAGAAAAAATGGCGCCCACCGGAAGTGTCCGAGCGCGGCGCGCGGCGCGCTACTATTTTTTTCTTTTTGTTTTAAATGGCTTTTTCCCGGCAGCGTTCGGCCGGAAATGCGTTTGCGTAGAGCTGCCCCACATAGCCGAATATGTCCGATTACCTTTACACGCAATTGTGATTCTTCGTCCGATACTTTAGGGTGACTTGTCGCTCGGCGCGCGCGGCGGCCAGCGAGCGGAGCGCTAAATAGAATGTTTTTATTCATGAGTCTTAAGCTCCCATTCTGTTTAGTGAGCGATTCCCAGCTGATTTACTGTCTTAGTAATAAATTTTCAGAAAATGGGCGTCGCAATTCGAGAAACTATCCCATTTTAATTAGAACTGTAATTGAAACGAAGCCTTATTTTCCCGAAAAACATCTACTTGTACTCAGTAACTCGCGTGTTATTTTGCTAAATCGTTCTGTTGGGTAATTGTAACAAATCTATTTCGTTTATAACTTAAATACAGTGGATTCTAAATAAAAAGGTACAAAAATAACAGCTGCACGTCAGGCCTTGATCGGTCGGACGATAATGCTGTGTCCTTGTACAAAACAATTATTGCGCTTAGGTCGCGCAAGATTTGTGCAATAGGCACTTTGTCACAAGCTTTTGTCACGAGAAATGGAGATTTCGGGTTCTGATATCGATACTCGGGAAAAGACTGTTGTGTCATGACAAATGTATGCGGTTTAACGAATGCATAGCTCTTGCTAAAACAAAGGTTTAACTTTAGCTTTACCATAGAAATAGATTTTGTGTCAACGCAGACAAGGAAATTACAAGCTTTGAATTATGTACGTGAAAGTAGCGGATAGAACGTACGATCAGACAGACCAATAAGTATAAAATTTCCTAGAATTTCCACACAAAGCCAAACGGCTAAATGAACTAGCAATATTTTGAACAAATTGCCAGTTCTGACGATTTAAAATTTTACATCGTGGATACAAAAATGAAGAGAAAATTAAATATCGCGTTGACGTGTCTATATTTAACACGAGTGTAGTCTTAACATCTATATTGGCTTATCTTAAATAGTGGTGTACCTAGCAACAGCGGGCTTCTGCTGGCGGTGGGTAATTAGGCGATTAGACTCCGAGAGATGATCGCAGATCTGGCCCTCCGCCACACTATCAGCGCCATCTAGCGTGATCTACGGACGCTCCGACTAAACTGCGCTCACTTTTTGTACCAACTAAAAATACACGAATTAAAAAGCTTAACCTCTTAAGTAGTCAGTTCGAACAGTAATGTCCAGACAAAGCAAAGTAATTAACTCACAGTCTATCAAGCCAGCCAACCTATTAGTGTTATGCGCCTGATTGCGTCCACGAGAGAGTTTGGGCCGTTACCCCTCCGGTACATCTGTAAACATCTTCGAGATAAGCATCTGACGTTTGACACAAAGCGCGGTTGCGAGAGATAGTATCTCCAACTATCCGAGTGCCCCCTCTCCCCTACTTCCTCGACGCTCCGTCTAATTATTTATTTATGTCCGCCTATCATACCATCGATGCGCTTGAGTGCAAAACTTTGCGGAGCTCTGATTTACACGGATTTAAATTTAGAATCGGCTGCGTTATCATCTAGGTGATCTCGGTGACAGCTGAAATTAGTGCAAATGTTAGTTACGTATTATTTCGATTTTGAAAGTACTTTTTGTGCAAAGTATTTTTAAGAAGTACGGTTTTTTTGATGCCACTGTTTACTTGTATTTCAAAGCTTCAAATTGAAAGTGCTTCGTGCCCATTGTCCACGTTGCGAACACAAAGATGAGAATGCGTTTTCAACAATGTCTAATCCTTCGTAAGTTACAAACGTTTGTATTAATCCTCCCTCTAAGCCGTTGTTTTCTATTTCTAAGATTTTGCAATTAGTTTTCGGATAAACCAATGGAGCGAGGTTGAAGCGGGTAGTCTTTGTGAGTGGCCATAAAAAGTTTGTTTTACACGTAACCGTCAAACGAAAATTAATGTACAAAAAAACTTTTATGACATCTCACTCGTACAAAGTGGCCAAGTCAAGGTGTAATTTGATTGAAAGCACCAAAAAAGTCTTATAATCATATAATAAGTGGTGGAATAATTACCGGGGGGCTTAGAGCAGGTGCTTGGGTTATGAGCGACGCACGCGCCGCCGCCCGCGCGCCATCGCGGCTTTGGACAAACGGATCTAACTAAAACAAAAGTTACATGAAATTATTACAAATTAAAATGCATTATCGGTTACTTATTTCAGTTTTTATCGCCATGTAAATTGTTAAATTTGACGCAAAGAAAGTGCTGATTGAAAAAAATTAAAGAAAAAATAAATTATAATTAAATTGAAAGAAATTGTCGATTTGTTTTGTACTTATTCTAAGCAAATAAAGATTATTATTATTATTAAAGTTTTTGATCATGACAGATTTCCGTGATTTGTCGGAACAAATCTTTACAAGAAACTCGAAAATACTATTCAAAAGTGCTAAAAATTTGTGTATTGCATCTCAAATAATACGTTTGACTAGTTATTAATATTAATTACAGCTGTAATTCTCTCTTAGGTCAAGTCTCCTACTCAAGTTGTATTTTTATTGCTTTGTCATTAGGAGAAAAAAATAATCATCTGTTTCAATTGCACGGCTACCATTTATCAAATTCAAATTAAACATACCCAAGTACTTAAATAAACAAGAACAAACATTTGTATTCATTGCAGATTATGTCTGCTCCAACCGAGGTTCGAACCCGTGACCTTGAATTTTGTAGTCTGATTCTCTACCCACTAGGCCATTCGGTCGTTTATGTGTAATGGTTTACAAATTGTTTCCATTTAAAGCCAATAGTATTTCAAGTTGCAAATTTAATCAAATGTAACATAAGCACAAGCGCTAGTGTTGTGCATCTCATCGATGATCGAGAAGCTGTTTTAGTTTGTGTCGATGTCGACAGTTATGAGTGGTCGTTGGCGGGCTCGTATGAATTAGTGTAGCATGGTAGCACTGCGAGATTTAGTGCGGACGCGGCCCAGCTCTAATTGGACCGGGTTCGATGCCACGGGCAAAACATTTAAATTTATTGTTTTCCATAATTGTTTTTGAGATGTGAACTTAGTGATGCCCTGCCACATATACTATCTTCATTACAAATACGTTAGAAAACTATCGTGAAGATATTTGAAGCAAATATTTCACTTCTTGTTAACGTTCAGTATTTCAAAACGTCGGTTACTCCCTTTTATTATTTACAACCTATTAAATTGCAAATATCTGCATCGACACTCTGTGCAATAAATTAACAGTAGCGCCAACTAACTTGAGTAAGTGTGCGTTCAAATTGTTTTCATATTAATTTTAACTGTTTTCGCAACTGCAGGAGAGTTATTGTTTTAAATAAAGTTGTTTGGGATAGGTATAAACGTAAATCATAAAACGATAAAAATATTTTTTATCGATACATTTAATCGACTTTTCACAGCTAATATAGAAGTAATTTATCAATCAGAGTTGATTTACGTTAGCTCCCGTCGGCGTCAACACTTGCTTTGTATCGATACCTACGTGAGAACTAATTAACGATGATGAAGAAAACAATTTTAATCGCGGAGATAAACGATTACGTTTTATCTAAGAATCAACGATATGAAAGATCTAGAGATGATTAAGATAAGCAATTATCAATATTACTCACTAACTAACTAGTAAGCGACATCAGTTAAACTAGTCCTAAACTAATCAGGATTGTACCTACTACAGATACTAGACAACAGATTAACAGACTAACATAGATTATACAAACATACTAAAATGTTTTAACTGTCCAAAATTCAAGAACAAATTTGTATACTCATCATACATATCTGCCCGACCGGAGAACATATCCAGGGCCTCAAGCTTCATAGTCAAGTTCTCTACTAAATTGGAACTCAGAATACGAGAAGTATTAGTGATTAACTTGGACCTTAGAATATAGGTAGCTAGATGAGTATAAAATTTGTTTAAATATTAAAATATACCTACGAATTGTGACATGTTACATCTTGTCAACATTACATGACACATTCAACAGTTGAGATTCTATCATATCATATCAATAGTTCTATTTAGTTGTTTTTTTTAAACTGTCTAATGACAGTTTAATGGCGGTAGGTTCCAAATGTGGTACTTAGTTTTTAAAAACCAGCCACGCAGTAACGGCAAAGGGCTGTACTATAAATTTGCGGTGTCGATAAATTCGGCGGCATATAAATCGTCATTTCAATTACCCCGGGAGCAGCTGTCCGCGGCTCCCGCACAAGTATTTATTTTAATCATGCATACACATCAAAACCGCAGTGTTTTATCGACATCTTCGAGCACATCCTTAATTACTAAAATGTTTTAAGGAAACTTTGACAGCTTTTAGGAATTCACGGAAGTTCAATATCTTTTTATTTATTAACTATGTTTGAAAGGTTGTGGTGCCGAGGGTGTAAGTTAATGAACAATGGTCGCCATAATTACCTGGCCAGTAAAGTATGTATCACCTATGAATTTACTCGTGTTTGTAAGTTTATTTCTAAATTAACTTCTATAAATATAAACCCTAAACTTTCGAGACGGTTGCTTGAATATACAACATGGTACAGATGCATAATGAACAATTCCATAATTATCAATAACCATCACTTTCATAATTCAAGTAAGTACGATATGATAACTTTGTTTGTATGTTTGTATAGAAAATGTTAATTTCCATAAAAAAGGGAAGTACACGAATAAAAATAGTGAAGAACAGTTAAACACTGATTTGGCCGTAGTTTTTATTTTGTTGTAGGTATGTTTATAAGAAACATGTTTAAAAATAAACTTATTTGTCTATGTTTTATCTTAGGAATCCGGCGCCATTACGCCCGATTTAGACGCGTGCTAACTGCCTGGAACTAATTCACTTAAATCATTTTTTGTCAACACCCGTCACCGAAAACATTTTTAACTAATGCTTCGTTAAGAGTAATAAACCCATCAGCAACCCTTTTCTGTGATAGTCGGTTGAATTTCACTGAAGTGACGCGAGCAGCTGATAAACGAAATTTACCTATGTTGATAGTATAAAATAAGTTACGTTTTTTCGCGTCACTGAAATTGTCAGCAACGGTTTACTTAATATCGGTATAAAAATCATAATTATAAGACCATAATAAGGTACCTACTACAAAGTACCTACGAGTCTACTGACTACGTTTCTGTCACATAAAATTAAATTCGAACCACCATTATCTGGATCAACTCTGCCTTGTTTTACACGACCGAAGAAAGCACACGGCAAGGATTAGTTATACGGTCTATTATCGTGTGATCCTTGCATTTCACGATAATATTGACCGTACAACCCATGCCTATAAAATACTATAAATGATCACTGTATTCGTCGATTACTCTCAAATAATGCAGTGACAGATTCATCAATTCCCTGTATTTGCGTGTGGCCGCTGCGCACGCGTCGTTGCCGGCTCCACGGAACATCTACCCCGTCTCGACCGAGCATTTTAATTGCTTTGCTTACCCTGTTTTTGTAAGATTATCTTGTCTTGCTTTCGAAGAACGAAATTTCGATTCTGTGCTAACATTTTCTCGGCTATTTAATCGGTATAATCTATTTCTCTGATCCTATATAAAGTAAAATTAAACAGCATTTGACTGCGCTGGACCTTCCCGTATTTTATTAATGTGCCAATAACTGAAAACTGCATTGTCATCACTACATAGTATAAAACAAAGTCGCTTTCTCTGTCCCTATGTCCCTATGTCCCTATGAGTGCTTAAATCTTTAAAACTACGCAACGGATTTTGATGCGGTTTTTTTTAATAGATAGGGTAAATCAAGAGGAAGGTTTATAATGTATAATACATGCATAATATACCGTGCGAAGCCGGGGCGGGTCGCTAGTTTAAGTATAAAACTTTCCTATTATTCTATCTATATTCGGTATTTGATATCCAATCTTGAACCGCTCTGGTCGTGACCGTCGCCAAAAGTAAGCTTTAATTTATTACAATTTATTACGCGATAAGTCACGTTCGACTATTATGATATTTGGAATGAGTAAACATTAGATTTGAGGTCAAAAGTTTACATTACACTTTCAAAAATGAAGGCACGAATTTAACGTAAAAAAAAACATGCTTCACTATGAGACAAAGCCAATCCCATTAAGCTTAAATACCTCGGGTGTTACTACTGACATACTACTACGTTCTATGTTCACAAAAACGTGCGCAGAAATACGATGACACATTTGAGTATAATATCTAATTGGAAAATAACTGCAGCTAACTGTCACTCGGTTCTCGTCACATATTAACACGAGCGATAAAAATTCTATCCTCTGCCACAGACTTCTCATTTATAATGAGCTTACCTACATATAAAACGTGCTGTAGCGGAAAAAAGAAGTAGAGGTAACTGCACGCAACACCCGAGGTGTCGCTGACAAAATGAAAATAGACGCTCCGAACAATGGTCGCAAATTAAGTGGGTTTTAAGTAACTGTGAGACAGTTGCTAATTGCGTTCGTTAATTAAGTTTACAAAACTGATAAAAAAGATAATATAATAACGCAATAAGTACCTATCTTATATTTTGTCTGAACAATAAATTGGCTATCGATTCACCATTCTTACGTCAAATTCAAACGATTTTCGCTAATACCAACGCAGTTAAAGACGTCGTGTGCCTTTTTACGCTTAGGAAATGCTTATACATAATTCACCCGTAATTTCTAGCTACACCGTGCAATAATTTCTCATTTATGCGAATATTGCGAATTATGACAATACGCAGCTATTAGTTATCATACAAAAACGAATTCACACGTAATGCCGCGATCGGTTTCAATAGAGCAATTGGATGAAGTTTTTGCGCGCTAATGGAGGTGCACTTTTTACCCGATAATTGGTTGCTAATTTATATGGCTCATTGTGGACTTAAAGTTCGCTGTCTAAATCGTGTGATCTTTATTTAAAGCTGCAGCAACTCGTGTTAGAAAATAGTAAAATACCATTTCATTGTTTATGCATTTTATAAGCCATATTTATGATGTGCGGCACCGATTGATTTACAAGTCATTGTGAAGAATGCATGATCAATGCTAGGTTACAAACATTTCCCTGCAATTAACGTAGGCTTTCTAGCTCAGAAAATGGTACCGTGTGCAACGTTTTCCACGGCATTGTGGAGTGAGCCTGTTATTTTCCCATTTGAGCAGTTTTATGTGCGCGCTCGGCAGATGGCGATGATAGTATAATAACTCGCGCGCCCCCGATACCGCATCTAGAAATGTAACGCAATTATTCGCACGCACAATGAAATGCATCGCGCATTTGCGAAACTTTAATTTTGGAACGCGTTCATTACGTTTCTTTTGAGTGGGTTTCACGTTCGAGTTGGGCGCAGCCAGCGATGTTCGCGCTCAGGCGGTGTTTCGCGCGTACGGTGCCATCGAGCGAGCGATACTTTCGCGCGCGCGAGCGTTCAATTGCACTAGCGCTAGAACCCACATGGGTTTTTATAACTTGATTTCACAAGTGCATAAACTCTGTTAATGCTCTATAGCGCGTATCTAAGTATCTCTGCACTTTTATTTCAACCAGAGCTCGTATAGAAAACGCTGTTTCGTATTTTATGAAAGTATTGTTGGCATTTCCCATGGCAGTTGGTATTATGTTCATAATTGGCGGTTGTAAGGCATTTAAGTATTGCATTATTTAAATAAGTTGAAGAGTCTGAAAACGTAGGACTTTATAGCTTTATTAACAAGCAAGTACCCATTATGTCGGATTGTCAAGATTTTTTATTAATTGTTAACTTGATTTTGTTTATCAAAATTTAAAAAAGTATGACTGAGTTAGCAGTATTTAAATATACAGTTTTCGGGCCAGATTTAAAGCAAGATAAGAACGATTTAAAAATTTGGGTACTTACCTACCCTCGTCAAACAGTTGCTAGTAGGTAGGTACAGTTTATGCTACTGAAAATGAATCAAACCATAGAAAAACTACAACCTGTAATATGGGTCACAATGCAGGCACAGGCTGTATATCCTTCAGATTTGTAGGTAAACGTAGTGATACGAGTAAAGGCGGGCGGGGAAATGTGGGCACCACACGCCACCCCGCCTCATGCCACGGTGCAACGGGTTTTCCTGAATCAATTAAAATTACATTAATATACGTAGGTACCCGTGTTTTGTTCCATGTGTAGTTTTAGCTCTTGCATTTCAGAGGAATGTTCGAATGTATAGTCGTCTAAGGAATTTCATTAGTACCACCTGGGCCCTATTTTATAAAGCTAAAAGTTACAATTTACAAGCGGAGGTATCCAACACATAGGGTCCGAAAGAAACTTCGGCTTGTCTAATTGTAGCTTTATTAAATAGGGCCCTGAAGGTATTTTTTTTTGTATACGTTTAATAATCAAGATGACACTCAGCAATTAGGTAAGTACTGTTTTATCTGATTTGGGAACTGTCATAATCATTTACTTTGTCGTCCGATGATTTACTTATTTCAGAGGGTTTACCATGACATTTAATGTGATTCAATTTCGATTGAGTTTAGGTTCGCTCGCTGTCAAATCCATGCTAAAAATATCAGCTAAAACCTGAACTGAGTCGCTATTGAATCGCATTAAGACCATGGTGACAAAGTTGGAATTAGAGTGACACGTTTTCCAATGGCCTGATTGAAGTTGGAATCTTATTCAGCACAATTCTACTGGATAATATAATTCAAAAATAAACCTCTTATGAAAGATATCGAAATAATTTACAAGCTTCACTGATTATTTATTAAAATGGCAATAAATGTCATAGAGAAATTACTCATAATACCCAAGTGCTTTCTACAAGTACCTACAACAAAATTTGCTAAAGTTTTTTCCGTTATGTACCTACAGTAGATTTTAGAGGTAACCTGAACCATTATTATATAAAATTTGTACGGTAAAAACCTGGGTGAAGTCGGTGGTTTATTAGGTCGCTGTTTAAACCAGCCGGCACATATCTCTGCGAACTTACGGTTTTACAAGTCAGCAATAGCGCTGCTTTATGAGCGCTGTTCGCGGCGAGAGGGCTGAGTGGAAGCGGAAGCGGAAATTATATTTAAACAAATGGATAACCTTACAATACACAAAGCAACAAAGACACAACAAAGGGACAACAATAAAGAGTTATACACAGATACATACATACCTTAAGTTTTCTATACTTACAAAATCGTTTGTCCCAACTGACTGATCACCAACGCACAGCGCTAAGAACGGATTTTCGATATTCCCACGGGATTAAAGGGATAATGCAATGGGAGCGAAGCTGCGGGAGTAAGTAATTGATAAATCGCCTAAATGTAACTCAAAAATTATCGTTAATGAACAACGAGACACTGGTCAGAATTTCTGAGCAGCCGTTTGTCTACTAATCAACGAAATCACTTCATGAAAGGTGGATAAATATCAGCGAAAATAATACGTAATAATAATAGCTCAGTGCGTACAAATAAGATTTTGATTCGCTGCCTATTCAAGCCCCAAGTGTCGGTAAACCCCAACAAATCTAATCACATTTCAACTATAAGAATCCCATACGATTTCACCTTTCAAAATTATCCGTTTTGCAAATGAATCCGCGTCCGCTACCGCTTCAGCGTCCGCTCTAGTCCCAGCGTCCGCTCTCGCTGCTGATCTCTATGCGCAAGCCCCTTCACGTGCAAGCTGCCCGCGTCACGTAGAACACGGGGGCGGAATGCTGCATGCAAACTTGCAAAGTGCGTGTTCGTTACCTGCGAGTTTGCCTGGATTGTATGACCGCAGTATTTCTGCCGCAATTACGACTGTTGATGTTGCACGACCCTCAAATTTTAATGAGCACGTTTGATGGTTGACAATGCATTAAATTGACTTTTATGGATTTTTGGTTATTAAATATGAAGGGTATGCTGTGACTGTAATTCTAAAGGGGAGTTTTATGGGACTGAAAAATCGTGTCTACACACACATATTTTTAACAAATACGAACGAACACAAACAAACTCCAGGACGATCCGGCAATAGTTTTTTGGCAACCGTAGGAGGCTACCCGATAGCACATCCCCTAGTACCTACCTAGTATTAAGGTATAGACCTCCCGTAGTTGCACCCATGTCATTTATTTTATATAGATCCCAAAACATTTCCATGTTGGCTTCGGTCTAATGAATGCTTTTCAAATGACCGGGTCCCCTGGGCCCGTGATTATGATTAGAAATCCATATCAACAATAATAAATGATTTATTTGGAATACATTCCCTAACTAAATGAGGGCAAAAAACTTCACAAAATCAAAAATAAGGTTGGCTTTTGTTACTTGAAAGCGTTGCAATTAAAGACGCGAACATACTACATATACCAGCAGTATATAAATTGCTGAAAGTGGTATGTACCCATTATGATTCCCAACGCCGGTATCAAGAATTACACAACCACACCTCTACAATACTCTTTCGTCTATACATACAACGTACATGCACATATACATTGCAGAATGGAACGGGAACAGGCAGCGATGTAATTAACCTGACATAATAGCCAGTTATTAAGCAATTTCTGTTCTAACATGGCGGATGCCTTATGTCATGTAGCATGCACTATATACGTGGCTTCCGTGTACGCTTATGGTGCTTACAAAGTTATGGTTTCAAATTCTATGCTAATACTTTGGTAGTTATCTAGTAGGGGTGGTATTAGCCCCTATTTCTAAAAGTCTTGTCGCTACGATGTTCGTACTTTGTGTCTTGTTTGCGAGAAACTCCCTTATTCATTAAAGTTGCAAACTTCAGTTTTCCAAATAATGTTTTTATCCGTGTTTTTAAAGGTAAATGTCAAAGTGACAGATGAGGGCAAGTGATGCTTGACTAACTTTTGCTTAGCAAGCGTTTACGATAAAACATAATTAAGTCAAACAATTTCGTAATTAAAATACACATAACATAACACACAATAATATAATAATAGACATAATTTTGGTATTACAGAATTGCAAATTTTGAATGTTTTTTTTTTAAGTTTCTTATTACAATCAAGTCTCACTCAAGCAACCTTGTCTAAAAACAGATTGTTTCAAACAAAACATGGCTGCGCCATATCATCGCAGTCAGAGCACATTCCACGGGCAATAGCCTTAAGTGCCGTAGAACAGACCGAGACACCGTTTGGTACCAACTCTATGGTCTATTCTTAGCCAGGAATATTAGCGAATTAGGTCTAGCCATTAGCACCGCAGGCCGACCATTCCTCGGCCGTGCAATCGCGAAAAACCTCATAGATGTTCTTCAACCCAATTTGCTCGGACTAAATCTGCAATGAATAGACTAATAAAGCCAGAGTTCCATTGAACACAAAATGCATTGAAGATACAGCCTGCCTTAAGCTCTTATGACTTTTTTCGAGACAGACAACGTCCTACAGGCCAGGATGAACTATCCTCGCTGGTGAAGGAAGCACCACAGTACCGGCCCATGAAAATGTAGAGCATGCTTAGAACCTTGGCATTCGAAATTAAAAAATATTTGGTATGTGAAATACGTTTAAGAATATTAAGACAAAGTATTAAAGTCCTCTACCATTTTCGTAAACCGACTACATCTATTCAATGTAAAAAAATATAACGGCTTTATTGTTTAATTATTTTCAACTAACCAAAAAAAAACAACAGAAATCCGAACTGTGTATGAATGAGCAATCAAATAATTTTGTATTGTTATTTTGTTTTGTAAACTCTTAGGTAACTGGTTTTCTCAATTTGATGTGATGACATAAACTTTACAGAAATGACATTATTTCCACTTGTTTATTTAAAGTTTCTTTAATTATCATGTGGACTAAGGTAAACTAATGTTAAATAGTCAGTCTGAGACCGTTCAGTAGTTGACGTTTCGAGCAGCAAACACTCATTAATCTCTCAGCCCCAATGGGCAGTCTGCCTTGTTTTAATGCATTTTATATTGGTTCAATTGGAGCAGTCGACGGCGCGGTATGCGCTCGCGCCGCGATGTGTGGGCGATTCGCGGGAACGCATTACGGGAATTGGTCCTGCGCATTTGCTAAGGATGCGTGGCGTCAATGGGATAAAGGGGTTTGGCGGGTAATTAATTATTTCTCGGCATAATGCTGTTGTTTTTAACGGTTATAGAGCACAGGGTGTTGCAATACAAACATTAAGCTAAGCTAAGGATCAATGTGTATGTGTTGTACGCGTTTCAATTCCTATGACATATTTGAGCCGAACAAATAATTACCTAAGTATAGAGGTAGAAAATTTGCTAACATTATTTGAGATGGAAATGTTAGAGAAGTAGGTAGGTACCTATGTATAAATATGAAACACTACTGTACAAAAAATATAAAATAGGTATATATATACACACTGAGGAGAATGTATCCTTTTAATAGATATCTACTTAACAGTCAACATTTCCCCCCCAACAACAACATTCAACAACAACAGTCAACATTTGTCCCCTATATCATAAATGTATGCATGTAGTTATGAAATAAAGAATTTTTGTTTTTTTTTTTTTTTTGATTTCAATGGATGAATGGAACATTTAATTAGGTGCAGACAAGGAATAAAATTAAAAGTAGTGTAGTGTAATAGCCACAACACGTTACTTCAGTGAGAAGAGAGTAGTAGAGTCGTAGTTAAAGAACGCAAAATAATTTAAAAAAGTTTAGTAGTTATCTATTTGTTAGTTTGAGGGCCAATGGATTATGAGTTCTAACTATTGTACGAGGTAAGAGAAGTTTATGGACTTCGGATATTACGTTACCATTTCATGTCCATTCAAGGCCGCTTAGGGCCTGATTAGCATTAATTAATTCATCACGCAACGTTCCCATGAACACATCAAACTGTATCAACGCAACAGTCATTACACATGTCCAAAAAGAAAACAAACAAGATCAGGTCATGCGCATGGCCTGGCGGTGCGGGCGCAATCAAATCGTGCGTTTAGGGCACAGCACATGCCGCCTTCCTTGAACGCGATGAATAACTCATTGTCCGTCCGTCCGTCGTGACGCATGCTTCGCCGAACGCGGTGCGGAAAGTGACCGGAACACTTGACCCGCGAATTTGGCGGAGAAATGAAAGAAATTCATGCATTACGTGATCATATGGAGAGAACCAGCAGGCACACGCAATTGAAATCATCAGATTATTGTATCTGTTTACGCCAAGCTTTGCTTCTAAACAGAACGCAGTCAAATTGTGCTCCGTTTGGAACTAAACGTAAAACAAATACGATATTTCGATGTAGGAGCAGGGATGACACCAACGAAAGAGAAGTATAACCTCAAACAAAGACCACAAGGTTACCGTCAATTCCCAGCAAGTGCACAGTGCATGGCTGCAGTAATTGGGATGCACCAGCGCACCGCTACACGTCGGCAACGCTCGCCAAACAGCTAAATATTCGCGCGCACTATTGTGGCAGCGTTTTATGGTCCCGGCGAGCCTTTATACTTTGTAGTTAGCATTCTAACATGGTGCCGCTGACGTTTTTTCATACCGCTAAATGTCAACGATAAAGGCTGCGCATGAGTCGAGCCGGTTGCGATTTATTGTCGAGTGATGTTTTACTTCATTGAGGAAACATGTGTTTGTATTCACTGTACGAGCGTATTAAAATACAAAAATTATGCCCTGGCTCTAAAAGCGACGGTGTGTTTGAGTTGTGATGTCTTGCATACTGACCATGGCTGTTAACAGGTTTTGTCATAAAACAGCAAAAATAAAACTTATACATTGAAAATTGTGGTAGGCGTAAGATACATAACATTTTACCAAAGATAACAAAGCTTCACTACGGAATAAATTAATGATCTACGCTGATATGCGGTAGAAAGAGTTTAAAAAACAATCCATACTTATTTCCCTTTTCAATTGTTGCAGGTAAATCGGCCTCTGACCATGAAGAAGGAGGGAATCCAGACACGGAATCGCAAGCTCAGTAGCAAGAGTAAGAAAAAGAAGGGAGGCATGGGGATGGGGGGAGGCGCGTGCGCACTCTCGCTCGGCGGCGTCATGGGAGACATGATCAAGCCGCTAGGAGACGCCACTAAGGGCTTCGGGGGATCAGCCTTCCCGTCTGCTATGGACTTCGGTGAGTTGGGTTTTCGGGCAGTCAGGTAGTTTTAAGAAGGCTCATAAGCTGAAGCTAGTTTTGTGTTTTTGTTTTCGAGGTTACCGATTTAATTTGAGCTCGGTTCAAATCACTTTGTTGCAATGGTATCTCAAGGTATGCGTTCAGATGTAGGTTTACAACCGCACTAATAAAAGCATGCAATAATTTATTTTACTTCACCAGTTGGTTCATTTGTATCATATCTTGCGAGTAAAATACCATATATGTAAGGTGAAAAATAGGAGGTCTTGTTATAGGCGTTGCGGCTATCAACCCATGATGCCCATAATCCCACAATCATGCTAAGCGTGGCCTTTAGGTCTTGTTACCTTAGGCTCCGTCTTCCCCGTAAGGGATAAAGACGTGATTTATATATAGTAGCCATTGTTTGTAACCATGTTATTGTCCACCAGGTCAGCACCAAGTGGGTCTGGTGCACCCGGCGGCGGCGCACATGTCCCACTGGTACGGCGCCCCCCACCAGGGCTTCGCGCCGCCCCCCTCCTCACACAACCCCTATCACCACCACCACCTCGCCCAGCTCAACTCTATGGTAAGTTCAGGTTATATCAATTTTCATTTAGACTTTGATATCAGATTTGGTACCTAACTTGATGTTTGATTGAGTCAGCCAGAATTTGCGGAAGTCCCTGTGCATGAATTAACAAAGAACTTTTACCTCTTTACTCTGCAATTCTGCAACCATACTTACAAGACAGCAATTGTGCAAAAAATCTTATGTTTTCTTGCAAATCCACCCTCTTCGCTCTTACAAAAATAAAATGAAACTTTGTACTTGGGCGTTTTCCA
This sequence comes from Pandemis heparana, assembly GCA_963854515.1. Lineage (NCBI taxonomy): Eukaryota > Metazoa > Arthropoda > Insecta > Lepidoptera > Tortricidae > Pandemis > Pandemis heparana. The sequence goes on from OY978010.1 coordinate 12,291,216, forward strand.
GAAAAAAAGTCCACATGTACATTTTTTCCAGACTTTAATTGTTTTGGGTTTTTCTTACTCAGAATCGTTTATATCCAATTGATCCTTTTACAAGAAAAATAGTGTCCCAAAATTTCCATTGCAGTTCGTCACTTTTTTAATACGTATGGAACGTGACGAGCAGGAAAAAAAATCCATAGTAAAATCTGGGACACATTTTTTCTTGTATGAGAATCGATAGGGTAAACGATTCTGAGTAAGAAAAACAAAAAATATTTAAATTCTGGAAAAAATTTACATGTAGACTTTTTTTTGGAAAACGCTCGCTTAGCTACGGTTAAATTCTTGATAATATCTAACTATCTTATTTTTATCTTTACAGACTGGCTGGAGGAGTGAATACACGTGATAAGTCAACCAAATCCAGGAGCCTGCTGATGTATGAGATATGTTGATCAAGGAAATACACGACCGTCCCCGGGCGGACCCTGACCTTCGAGAGAAGACACAAAATCATGCTGTGATTTCACCATCTACTACAAAGTAGATTACAATCCAATGCCACTTCTGCACATCACACAATATATAAGACTGTTAACAGAATTGATTTGTCAGTTTATACAAGCGATACTGCAGTTTGAATTGAAGATGTCCGGTAGATAACAGGATATATCCAGGGCGGCAATGAAGCGTCGACATACCATTTATTCGATTACAAATAAAATAATATAAGTAATGATTACCTACCTGGAAATTGACGCTGGTTTTCCGACGCGGGTTGCCCAATAAAAGACTTTGATATTCCGTGATCAGTTTCCTACGAGTATTAAATAAGTTGTTTTACAATGATGAAGTGACTAGCGAAATTGTACAGTATTATAACATAGGTAAGGTCGGTACGAAGTCGGCTTAGATGATTTATATAATTATTAAGTATTGTTCTAGTAACAACATGTGTATTTGTACATATCTTTCTTATTAAGTTATATGTTCGTTCCTGTATAAATTGTTTTCCTTCTTGTATTTAATTTGAACGGTTCAGTTCGCTATAGGAATTGTGATGTGTTCAGAGAGTTATTCCAGAGATTTCTTTTGTACATTTTATTAGCATAGTCGATATTGAATGAAATGCAATAGTAATTTATGTCATAGTTTTAAATCATGCAATTTGTAAATAATAGCCGTTTTAATTAGTGACGTATTTCAGAACTGATTTTTATGGATATCACTGATTGAAGTTGTTGCGCGTGATGCGACGGGCCACTGCATTGGACTAGCTCATTGGTATTTAAATAACGATATTGTATATCTCGCATGAGTGGTCAGGTTTCATATTACCTACGTACCATTGTTAAAATTAAGAAATTGAGTGGCCATAAATTATGTTCAGAACGAGTATGTGAATGAAACAATATCTGCCTAATTATACATCTGAAGTAATCTGCTTATCATCACAATGAGTTAGAAACCGAGTTCCTTTCACAGACTCGATCCTGAATCCCCAAAATATGTACATACTATGAATTGTAAATGAAACCTGTAGAAAAAAATAAAGGAATCATTATAAGACTATCAGAAATAAAAATTGTAAATTAGTGGTCACTGCAAGCAGCCTGTAACGATATCCAGTACCTAAAGTTTTTAGTTTTTAAAACAAAACATTGTGAAGTTGTGTATTTTAAATAAAATTGTGAATAAATTATCAATATTGATATTATACAGTACGTTTTATTGGCAGCAACAACAGAACTCATTTCATTCAATAATTTGTCCGAGCGCGGAACGTTAAATTAAATGAGTTGGGTGTGAACGATCCCCCTATCGCTCGAAGTCATTCTAAATGCATTGAATAGCTTAAAATCAGAAAGCAAATCAATTGACCATCCAATTACAGCGTCCTTCTCCGTCGCCGTAAGTCACCGGATCAATTCCGCCATTTTGCAGAAAAAGTCGTCCGAAAGTCGCGCTTATCTCGCGGCAAATTGAAAATGCAGTCGGCCGTGTGATTGTGACGCAACGGGCTGCCTGCGACATATGGACCTATTCAATTTTAATCGCATTTCAGAAGAATGGCCATCGGATAAACGTAAAACGCTCCCCGCTCCGCTGCGATACTAGACGCTTTATTTGCGGTTTAATTCTTACCGGATCCCAAGGGCGCCCTATTGTGCGACACAATTAATGTTTGCAATTGGTCTTTTTAAGTCCTTGAGGTTTCGGTAACTTTGTAAGCAATCACGCTTCAGAGGGCTATGATCGCGAGGATTAAAATCAATTGTTGAACTTCCAATACCTATATTCCTTTTTGCTATAAATGTTATATCAAACATCCGTTCTGCACGTGAATGTTTAATAGCAAAGGAATGAAGGTTGAATGTGACAAAATTGCAGCCAAAAAAGATAAGCAAGTTTGCAAAAATAGTGGGGTATTTTTAAGCAGGCGAGCTGAGACACTGGCGCATAAGTCACCTGGTCCCGGCGTGATATATGCGGTGCTAGCGCGGGAAAAAATGTCCCGCAACAAAAAGCGCGCCATCAGTCTACGCGATTTATAGCGCGGCCACTCGGAATATTCGAGACTTACGCGATGTTCTTCACACCCGAGGGAATGCACATGCCCCCCCTCTGCGACGGAACTTCGCACTTCGCTAAATTACGAGTAAGTAAACGCTGCAGGTATTTCTGCGCTCCAAAATACTTTGCCAGCGCAAATATTCAAGATTGATTGTTACTGCTATGAATAAACAAAGAAAACATTGGCCGAAAGTCGTTATTGATTTAAAGTGTCCAAGTCAATAACATCTCAAATCCTTTAAGGAGCTAGTCATAGAGAGCAGCGGGTCGTGAGTAAGGGATCGTACACACTCGAGCGAGTGCGACTATCCGCCTGATCCGGGAATCAATCTCGGACTTACCTCGGGCTTATCTCGCTGACCCCGCGCCGGACTAATGTCACGACGTATTTGATTTGCTTTCGAATTTGGGCTGTTGCTTTTTGAATGAATTGCTTAGTCTACCGTGATGTCGGTAAGCATCGCTACTGCCGCTATGGGAAGTTGTATACACACTATAACTAGTACTGTCATAATCTTAATAATCTAACTAATATTATAAATGCGAAAGTATGGATGGATGTTTGTTTGTTACTCAATCACGCCAGAACGGCCCACCGGATCTGGATGAAATTCGGCGCATAGATAGAGAAAAGTCTGGAATACCACATAGGGTACTTTTTATTCCGGAAAATTGCGTAGTTCCCGCGGGATAGCAATAAACGAATTCTTTGCAGACGAAGTCGCTGGCAACAGCGAGTAAACTTATATTTACAGTTAGTAAGTACTGATTAATAAAGCTAATAAAAAAATATCAAAATGATCACATCAAATCAAAACTTAAGCTTTCCATCAGAGTACAGTGTAAATTTAAAAGATGGCAAGCAAAAAAGCAGATTTAATAGTAACAACAATGGAAGTATACGTATTGGCAGTAAATATAAAGGATGACTATGTATTCTGCATGTGATCCGGTCATCATTCGGCAAGTTAGTGCCGTTCCGGTGGCCGGCGCGGGCCCGGATCACGCTCCAATCAAGTGTGAACGTCCCTCTATCGCGATCTTACGACTTTACTACGATTGGTTTTTCATGAGATTTAGAATACTAGTACCTACGTATATTGCTTCTTATTATTATTGACTAGCTTTTGCCCGGGACTTCATCCGCGACATTTTGTATCACTTTCAACATTGATCGTTATACATATTTCAACCAATTTAACGTTAACGCTGGGGCAAGTAAATAAATTGTATGTTTTGTATTCTGAAATAACAAGTGATACCTGCCTATAGATAATTAAATGTCAAAATTATAAAATTGATTTAAGTAAGATCTTGATTAGCAGTTTAGAGATTTCGGGGTCGTGATTCTAACTAATTGTCTCTAACTCAACTAATGATTGTGATTTCAGGTATATGTATTCATTCATATTCATATATTATACTTTGACAACCGGATAACCCAGTGGCCCGACTATGAAGCTTGAGGTCCTGGGTTCGATCCCCGGTCGGGGCAGATATTTGTATGAAAAATACTAATGTTTGTTCTCGACTCTTGGATGTTTAATACGTATTTATCTATAGAAGTATTTTTATCCGTTGTCTATTACCCATATTAAAAGTTTGCTTAGTTTGGGACTAGGGTCAATTGGTGTCAATTGTCCGAAGATATTTAACTATTTTATTTTATTTAAATTCATATACTTAACACTTCATAAACCATAGCCGATATAAATGTAATCAAACGCTGAAGAAAATCAAAACTATTTTATGATAGCGCTTTCGGCTGTAAGTTATTTAATAAACTAATAAAAACGACCAAACAAGTAGTATCACACGGCAACATAGAATTCTGTTCTCGGAACTACTCCTATTAGATAACAGATCAAAGATTCAAATTAAACAGGAACGTTTACCGGTTCAACGGAATCCCACACTGAAGTAATTTACTGATAAAATTTATAAAAACCTTAAGACAGAAAGCCGTCGACATCCGAATTATACAGATTATAAGAGCGTAAGTTATACGTGTTATAATACCTTATTTACGCACACGGGCGGCAATAAACAGTGCGTTAGGTATTGGATGTCCGTAACTTAATAACGTTATTCACCTGCCCGCTCCCTCTATGGACATTAATATTGTAATATATACAGAGAAAACGACCCTTAACGCATTCAGCAGACGAACTGCTGTAATTATTTGGTGTAACAGTATTGAATATTAAGGTATTAGGGTAGGAGTTTTTGTACAGTTTAAAGTATGCTAATTGTCTTTTAGGAACTGAGGAGGGCTAAGACAGGTGGTGCGTAAAGAAACGGAATTCTTTATTACTTAAAATGAAATTAGTATTTCAACATACGCGTGTTGAAGCACGCACGATGTTTCTTTAATAAGCTCGCATTAAACTTTGCCAAAAAATTATACCCCACGCAATTTAACGTATACTTAGTAAGTATTTGTTTGTATTTAAAATTATTATACCTACATCTAATTTAATGTTAACACGTCCCGTGTCTAGGTGCTCCCAGTGATAGGTCACGCACCTGCTTTTTAGGAGTCCCTGCTTCCACAATGCATTCACAACCTTACATGAGCACACAGTTTGAGTAACGTTAGGCATTACAAGTCCATGTCTCCACGTAAATTTACGTTGACAAGTCTGTATCCTTAAACTGGAAGCAGACTTGGACATGACGTGAGATTGTCATATCATTTTGTATGGGGACAGTGAAGGTGTTATTGTATATCTCTTTCTCTCTCCCTCTCTCCAACTAAATACTTACTCGCTCTAGAATATGGTGGTAAGTTTCTCTTGTGACCAGCCATGACGTGACCGTCGCTGCCAAAATATTAGGTAAGTAAATCCTTTAACATTACGACTGGAATACATTAACATATTTAGGTGTTAATATTCATAGCTGTTACATTAATGGGTTTCTTATTCCTAAAAACCTTAACACCCCTAATGAGTTCATAATACGTATTCGTAATGAACACGTAAGTTTTTTATTGTATGCCATTTGTTTTGAATTATGAAAAATTGTAAAGTTGCTTTGTGTTTCTGATATCTCTGAAACAAATGTGTATAAAAGTATAAATTCAAAAGTTGCAATAACTGTTTGTAATATCAATTTTCAGATGCAAGGGTTTGGGTTGCCTACGATAAGATTATGAATTTTGTTACTTTTACAGGTAACTTTTTATTTTTGGTTAACTATACGTTAAACTACGTAAAATAACATTTTTAAGTGTAGGAAAAATACAAATAGCAAGCAGCATATCAAACAATTCAAATATGATATTTTTCTTAATATATTTTTGCTGTAGCGGTCACAAGTTATCCATGTGCTGTGTGGAAATTTCATAAGTATCCGTTGCTTCTCAAAAGATAAAACCCTAGACACAAACAATAGCAGGGCCTATGACCTAATAAAGCGCGGAACCCTGAAAAATCTACGATAACTTTATCACTAAAACCAAGGAGCTCAATTTAATACGTCTTTCTCCTTCTATTTTATGGACGTGTTTAACAAGAACTCGTCGCTACGATTACAATAATTTCAAAATAATTAATAGGTCTTCATCGATGACAGAGTTTTAATGGCCGTCGGCACCATCTTAGTTTCTTTGACCATTACAGAATGTCCTAATGTGTAATAAAAATTTAATTGGCTATGTTCTGTCTGTCATTATTTGTTTAACCCGAGATATTTAATGTACACTAAGGTATATGAGGATGACTATCAGCGCCGCGGCAGGCCAAGGCGGAGATGGAGGGATGACCTAGACACGTTCTTGAGCGACTGGCAAGAAATAAGTGCGGACAGGGTGCGTTGGATATCTGAGGGAGAGGCCTTTGCAGCAGTGGGACGACATTACAGGCTATTAAAAAAAAAGTATCAAAAAAATACAGTGTGAAATCGCTGTAACTTCTGAATTTTTCAGACTTTATGCGCGAAATGTTGGCGAAATGACGTAAGTTATTGGGTAGGTCAGTGGTGGGCAAACTTTTTTCATGGCGGGCCAGAAAATCACAGATATTTCAAAGAAGGGCCAAAATTATACTAAAATGCATGAACTACGTGGCTAGTCTAGCTGGCTCCTTTGCCTTCGCATCTATTATTCTATTTTATACAGCAGCACGTGGCAGCACCGTCTAAATATCGTTATCCTGTGCCATAACACTCCAATTCGAAGGAACGCCACGGAACGAAATTCTATCGCGGGCCGGAGTTGGCCCGCGGGCCGTAGTTTGCCCATCACTGGGGTAGGTAAAAAGAAATAGCGCGAGAAATCTACGAAATAGTTTTATAATTTTCTGTATTGTTGATTAAGTATGTGGTGTTTAATGAAGAGTCATTGAATTGTTCTGTAGTTCAATGACCTGCGAAGTTCGTAATCCGCACTGTCACGTAGAACTACGTGCGCTTGCACTGGATCTTATAATATTCACTGCTTGAATATAAGATCCAGTGTTAGTAGAGCCCCGCTCCTAAGCAAAATGTAGGCAGTGTTAGGTCATTTTCTACTGGTTACTCAGGCAGACCGACATAAAAAAATAGTATTTGTTGTTATAGCTACAACAGTAGGTATGCATAGTACATACGAAATTCTGTTGCATACTCAAATCTAATGAACATAAACACGTCATGCACACACATAGTAGGTAACATTAAAAAAAAGCAAAAGAATAAACCAAATTCAGACCAGCTCTTACAAAACACAACTCCCGGCACAATAATGATGCAAAGCTCCTAATTAGCCAGCGAACTAACCAGTAATCTGTAAAAACAAAGGTTCAAGTCCAAACAGTTTTTAACCACGGGCGTCGCGGCACCTGTTCTAAAAGCTGCGCACGAGTTTATTGCCTTTGATTGCAAGTTCTTCCTGCACTACGCACCTTTCACTGTTTAAGTAGGCATTACTTAAAGATTCAAGTGCGTACTAGGTTAATAATGATTCTGTGTTGTAGTATTTTATACTTTGTATTGTAATCTAGTGATCAAGATAATAATATCACTACATACTACATAGTATAAGACAAAGTCGCTTTCTCTGTCCCTATGTCCCTATGTATGCTTAAATCTTTAAAACTACGCAACGGATTTTGATGCGGTTTTTTTAGTAGATAGAATGAATCAAGAGGAAGGTTTATATGTATAATACATGAATAATATACCGTGCGAAGCCGGGGCGGGTCGCTAGTAATTACATAAGTAAAAGGAAAATGCTGCTTTTATGCTGGTCTGGGAGTAAAGAAAAAACATGGAATGTACTAGTTGCTTCTCTTCCCACGCAGATGGTAAAAGCCCATCGAGGGAATGTACGAAAATCTTTGGAATCACTACCTATAGGGATTTTTGCTTGTGCGTCAAGAATTTCTTGAAACGCAATTTGAATGATTCTATTGTATTTGAATTCCTTATTGGGAGAGGTAAATCATTCCAGCACTTTGAGGCAGCAAAACGAAAGCTGCCCCTAAAAGCAGCCGTGTAGTGTCGTGGGGAACGCAGTTGCAAAGCATGTCTCACTTGACGTTGGGAGAACATTAGTTTTTTATGTAGATAACAAATAACAAGGTTGCCTGTTTTTTATTATTCTAAGCAGGGGCCTTACCGTGACGTCCTAATTCCGATTCAGTTCAAATTTAGCTGTCACTTTTAGTATGAATCCGACAGCGAGCGAACCTAAACTGAATCGCATTAAAACGTCATGGTAAGGCCCCTGTAATGTCGCGAAATGTAGAGTACGCCTAGCCTCCATCTTTATGATAATTATTTTTATTTAGAAATGGTGTTACGTGCCCTCGTCAGGGGATAGGAAAACAGAACCGTGCGCAAGCGTTTTGAATCCGATGTCTGACTCTCCTAGTTCGCGCCAATATACATCTAAACTAAAAGACTGTGTCTGCATAACTTTGCTTGGACAGTTTGAGCGTTTCGCATTATAACGAGTCATCGTCATATCTAGCCTACAGGCCACGTCCCACTGCTGGGCACAGGCGTCTTCTCTGGGCCCCAAATTTCTTCAAATTACCTACTTATTATTTGCCACGCATTTTTTAAGATTCATACCAAATCATAGAAACATTTATAGCACATGCCATTCCTAAGCCGGATATTAAATAATATGCAATAAATTACTCTATTAATTCCGCTACAAGTGTATGTGAACGTTAAAAGAATTAAAATAATGTAAAACAGTAATAAAAAATATTTTTATAATATTTCCGTTTCCCGAAACTCTGGTTGGCTAGACAGACATAAACGCTTACAATTACAACACCCCTGTATCATTACAAGTCGTTAAAAGTGCAATTTTTAATCTTAATATAGCAATTAATACAATAATGGCGCAAGGTATATTAATGTCAATCCACAGGAAGTTTACGGGGCTAGCACACTAGTATTCAGCGTTGACATAAAGCCTCCGTCCCTTACGCACACTATCGGTTAGAAAAAGATATAATGCTTAAGTCTACAGTAAAATATAGCGTGTGAGGCCTTGCTTGCAATAGCTCGAGTAGCCATCACCTCTACTTAGCACGCTCGCGAATCGCTGCGCCTCCAAGCGTGCATTTGCGGAACTTTAATCACCCCCTGGAAAAATCTAACTTTTTATAAGCATCCGCTAATATACAGAATGATTTCAGAGAAGGAATGCAAAAATTTGCAAGCTAATTGAAAAAACGCCGGTGACCGTGATTGGCAGGGCGAAATTGTTTGCGAAAGTCACAAGATCGGAAAAAATGGCGTGTATTAAAAGAGACCTGCACTTAGCGTTGGGTGGATTATGGTTGAAAAGAGAAAGAGAGAAAGAGAGAGCGTTTTGGTCATCAATCGCCTCTCAAGCAGATCGTGGGTTCGTGTCTGGACCTGCATCTCTTACCTTTTCTGAATATGTATTCTAAGCCACCAAAGTTCGCAAGTGAATTTATCTTATTCAAAGTCAGCCTGTACCTATAAGTAAAAAGTATTTTATTAATTCATCGTGGAATATTCTTTATAATCGATTCAAATTGATATATCATAGTAATTAACTCTACGACTGTTTTTTGCATTGTAAAGTAATTGATTTTATGTACAGACTTATAAAGTTGTATGACGGAATCGTTACTTTTTAAATTAGTATTTATAGCATGAAGAGCATAAATTATAGAACCGTGCTAAAAAATGGCCGACTGTCGACTCACCGCATAGATAATCTAGTCTCGCTGGAATTTGTGTCCAGAGAAATTAGTGTAAGTTTTTGTGACACTAAACACTTTAAAACGCGTTCGCGTGAAAATATCAATTAAGAATAGTTCGTTGTACGTACGTAGCTTTTATGATGTTTACGTGAACGCATTCGAGACGTTTCGTAAGTACCTAGTCTCTGATTCTCTGTCTCTTTTACAGCCTACCGTAGAGAGCGAGCTGCCAGAAGAGCTCCTCAGCACAGAGAAGTTTATAGCGATGAAAAACGTCCACTAGAAGCTCAGCCAGATGGAATGATGATTTGCGGAAAGTCACTGGCAGAAAGTGGATCCGACAAGCCAAAAAAAATATTAAGAAGAATACAATCATTCTTCCTAGCAACACTTAAGGCCCATTTAGACACATACAAGTATTGTACGCCATTGCAGTTACATTGCCAAGTTTGACAGATCGGTTGAATTCGGTTTACCCCGGCAATGAAACTTGCGTGAAATTCTTGCTTGTGTCTAAATAGGCCTTTAGAGAAAATGTCAACGTTGAGACACACAGAGAGATTAAACGGCTAGCGGGAGAACGGGAGAAGTGGCAATTACTTCACCGACTCCGAGTCCTACTCTTAAAAAGTGATAAAGAGCAACACTTATTAACGTGCCTATGCCTATAAATAGATACTAATATGATATGGGTAATAACTTATTAACCGCAGGACATTAGACGATAAACGCAACGTGATCCGTCGCGTCGAGATTACACGCGTCAGCGGCGCACGCGCACCTGATCTGTCACCGTATACAGGCTGCTTCTGAGGCCCTAGCCTTGTACTACGAAATTCGATTTTAGAAATACCGTGCCGTTTCACTCACACTAATAGTCATTGATTGGACAGTGAGAGTGACAGTAACACGAACTTCGGAAGTCTGATTTTAAGTTTTTTTTCCATCCGATCCCGGACTTGAAGTGTCAATACGAAAACAGAAAAGTTTGTGGACTTGCTCAAAGTATTTGAGAAGTCTACGCAAATGCGTTCGAGATTTTTTTTTTTCAATCAAAAATTTACACTAGAGGCTGCGATATCATTCATATGATTAGCCTAGAACTTAAATTTCTTGAATTACTCAGACTTTTAATGCCATTTTGACCTGGATTTAAATGCTAATTGGGAGCATAAAAACCCAGACAGTTTTTTTTTAAACATGTATTCTGCACAGCTCTAGACAACTTTTAGTGCAAACATATTATTATCGTGAAAACGTAAAACTGTATGATTTCAGATATTCCATTCAATAATATTAGTTTCAATATCTACAATCTTTTGAAGAAAAATCATACCTACACATGTAAAAATAAACCGACCACCTAAAATTAAACATTTGAGATTATTTCAGAGGGTTATTGTGCTCGTGACATTCATGTAAACTACCGTAATTATCAAAATATCTCAAGTTTACATCGTAATGTTTTCTTACAATCGTAATCAGCATAAAGATTGGAGTGAAATGCCCATTTAGCTCCCTCATAAGCCTTAAACAGCACTTATCGCTTGCGCCGCCGATTGGTAGGTAAGCTAGCAAATTAATTAGAATTTACATTCAGCTTCATTAAAATAACTGTTAAACGGTACAATTAAAATTATATGCGATTATAATTTTCTTCGCGTAATATTTATAATTAAACGAAATTCGAATGACAGTGTAATCGGCGAAGGTTGCGGTTAAAACGGCATAAAATCATATTAATTCGTGTCTGTTAACGGTTCGAGCATGGGCCGCAACAGAAAGCGAATTATTAATTTTATGACAGTTCCCTGGACGTTTATGGAGCACCTTGTTTAAACAAATACACCTGATCGATTTTGTTGCACCTTGCTCCGAATGTGAGCGGTTGGCGCACCTGTCCTTGTCTCTCGCTTTGTCTGAGACGTTTGTCTTTGTCTTTCGGTCAGCTAATGGCGATTATAAAGGATGGATGTAAAGCTGAGCCGCTGGCTATACGGTTAACGGACGTTTGAGGATTATCCCTTTAACCTTAGCTGTGGTAGGAATTACATGGATGTGAATATATTTCAAACATTGTGTACATGCGGCGCTAGATCTTTGCGGCATTTGCTAATAATTATAAGCTAATTAACATTTTTGTTGATCTGCCACATCGACGCATTTAGGTACGTTTGCACAGACATATCACTTTCCTCTACTCAGGAGCAAAAGAAGTGGGTCACGTTTCATACAACTTTCTACGGGAAGTGGCCCGGTTTTTTTGTTCCCGAGTATAGATATTGTTAACACTTATAGTTCGGGAAAAATTTAAATCATGTGGTCTATACGTAATTAATAGTAAGTACAATGTTATAAATGTTATAATACAGTTTTATTTATTTATTTTATAATCACATAGGCACATCTATCATTACAATTACCCAATACGATAGATCGTCATTTCTCAGTGTAGATAATTTACATAGGTAACTATAAAATTTTAATACCTACTTCATTCGTAAATAACACAATACAAATAGGGTAAGTAACCTTTATGATTACTTAATGTGCAAAATATTCTATGTACAGCATGATTTTTGATTTTGTGTCAGTTTCCGACAATCAACTTGTTTAACGCATTTCAGTTCAGTAATTTTACTTACATTACTTTTGGCTTATTTATTTATTTATAAGCCTTTCTATTCCGAAATTCGCTTCAATTTCGGTAAATACATGTTGTTGTTGTTGTTGTTGTTGTTGTTGTTATTGTCGTTTATTTTTGTATTTATTTATTAAATTGTCGCGAAATTCGGCGTGCCTCATGGCATAGGCCTCCTCCGTGTATTGGAGGCTTATAAATTAGTGCAATTCCCTCGATTTGAGTCAGACACGCTGCCTCGCGAACATTTTGAATTATTTCACCTCATTACGCGCACGAATAGGTATCGCCAATAGTAAATTTTGACTTGATAAATTTAATTGTTAAAATTCAAAACACACCTTAAACTCTGCTTATAAGATTTACTTTACTAAAACTTGAGATGCGTTTAACTAGTTGCAACTGCGTGAAGAAAATCGGACTTAAAGTGTTGAAGTGAAGCTCTGAAATTGGTGTATTTCTCATTGGTAACATTGGAGCAATCTGAATTGAATTCTAAGGTGTAGTATAAAGGGTTTGTTGCTAGCTTTTGTTATTGTTGTATACTTTGTAATCCCAAGGTGCGAAGACACGCGCGTCTTGGACTCTGGTTGGGAATGCGGCGATTCTACTCATCGGCATACTGGAAATGGCCCAGTGCTAGCTTTTGTTTCTCCAATTAAAATATCTCTTTAATACCTCCACACATACATATGCAGATCGCACTAACAGTCGATGTAATGCGAGAGAGCTTAAATAAATGATAGCATTCACTATCAGAGATAAAAACATGTACGACATATTAAAAGTTTTCATTAAAAAACGACCAAGTAAGTAAATACGATTTAAAGAAAATAAATTTACGTTACGTTTAAAGTGTTAGGTTATTCAACTCTCGTAAGATTTTTTTTTTAAACTAAAAATGAAACGGTTTAAATAACTATTATTAGTAGGGGTCAATTCGAATGAGTTTCGATATATTCTGTCTCTTTCGTGAACACTCATCTTTGAAGAAGATTTTCGAAAAATCGTGACATATAGTCGGATTGTTCTTAAATTATTATCGGAAGTTGACCCGTTATTATTCTTATTTATTTTGTTGTTCATAAGTATCTCTTCATTGAAAAGCTCACAGATATAAATACTCATAATATTAAACTATTTATTGTCAAACTTTCGCAACAATTTCCTTAATTAATTGAGTAGTTTCAGCACATGCGTGTAAAATTTACATAAACACAAAAACAAAACAAAAACAAGATTCCGAACTTGGCTCAGATGAAATAAATCGAATAAAAAATCGATTTTAAACGTTCGACCTGGCGCTGCAGTGCAATTAAAGCGTTCCGAGAAGCGACGCGGGCGCAGCATGGCCCGCAATACGCAGGGGCAGCTAACTAAAGTAATATAATTGCGCTGAATCCTACAAAAATATCAATCGATGCACTCTCAGTTTAGTGTCCTTAAAACTATACAAAATTATTTTTTTCTGCTAGTTTTTTATAAGAATGAACCCAAACTCAGTCGAAGGCGTCATAGCTCAACATAATCGACCACGTACCTACTTTCGGCACTGTTCCGTGTCTTCATTTTCACGAGTCCTGATTTACAAATCACCGCGCGAACCTCTCCAAATTCCTGTTCGTTAATATCCGAATCGTTATAAAATCTTTATCAGTTATCATCGCAACAAAGCTCGGGGACGACTAAACAAGGTGTTTACGATCCCGATTTCAATCGAGACAAAAACGTGGTACAAAACAAAATCCACAGCGAATAAATTATAAGAGAGTCCGTTCCTCGGTCGCCGGTGTCCCTTAATTGGGCCATGTAGCCTGGACAACGAAAAAACTTAACATTTGTTAGGTATTCCGAGAATTATACACTTGCTGCAGTCGTATGGGGACAGTTTTTTTGTGTCGTTAATACTCCTAATGTATCTTTGGCACATCTGCCTTTTTAATAGGAAAGTGGACGTTTTGTTCTTTTTATCTTCTGGCTCAGCTTTTAATGTGTGGTATAATTTTATGATTGATTAGGTATAGGTACTTTCGTACTTTGATTTGGTGTTGTTACACCTGACATTGGTAAAATGTAAATAATTTAATAAAGAATAAGAATAAGAAATCTTTATTTCGCAAAATTATACTTTAAATTATACACTAATGTTTATGTGAAAAATAACGCAAAATTTAAATAGAAATATAGTGCAAATGCGAAAAAAGGAGTCCACTCAGCACTTGTCGGGTCTCTAAAAGTGGCTCGACGCTGATATTACGTGGATCCTGGATGGCATACGATACAATGACTGCGCGACGCGAATAGAAGTCCCTTGCACAAGCATGAGCATTAATGAAGACATTTATTTAACAAGGCAATAAATTTAATGATGTTTAATTGCGGTAGGTAAGTATGTAATAAAATTCATTTGAACTATCATGTGTGGCGCCTAAATAGTTCGCATAAAGTATGTAGGTACCTATTTAGTTGCCGTATCTACTTGTTCTTACGTAGCGAATGCACCCATTGTTAATGAAGGCAATGTTCAGCGTTTTTGTGAGAGTATAGGATCGGTTCAGACGGACAGCGTTTCAACTGCACCCAAACTGCAAAATGGCAGTTCGAGTGCAGTTTTGATGAAATTGGTCAAAACTGCAAACCGACGGTGCCGTCCGCTTGCAGTTGCCGTGCAGTCATGTCAAACGCACACCGACTGCAAGCTGGCTGCACGGTCGTAATGCAGTCGCATGTCCGTTGGAACGACCTGCAAATATTTTTTAGGATTAATTAAGTGTCGTTAACAAATGTTTAAACATTGATAGATGTTTAATCAAAGTAGACTTAATATTAAAAAATATTTATATATATAACTAAAAGTCTGCACAAGAGTGTTCAGGCAAGCTGACTTAATCAAAAGTTACCAGATGCTGAAGCCCGTACACTACCTTAATCCAGCCCTGTCGCAAAATCCGTTCTTAGCAGGCGTGTCTCCTACCTTATAGGCTTCTCTGCCAAATATCAAAATACCTAATATAATACTCCTTTCATCCACTCAAAGGTTGACTGGAAGAGATCCCTTAAAGGGATTAGTCCGTCTTTGTGCATGTATCTCAGTGTTTGTCAATTGTATTTTGCACATTAAAGAGTTTACATAGTACTATACATACATTATCATCTTTATGGGTCCAGTAGTTTCGAGATTTCGTGATTAGTCAGTGAATGAGTGAGTGAGTGAAATATAGATAGCAGACATAGGTGTCTTTGTCTTGTAAATAAAATGTCTTGCACATACACGCTTTATAGTATGGTACTACTTTAATTATTTATCCAGGCTCCATTTCTCCTTCCAGATTCCTTGCATTGCAAGCATAATACCATTAATAATAAATACGGGTATTACCTTCGCGTTCGCCTGTAACAAAACCAAGTGCTTTCCATGGCGCTCGGGAAAAATCCCTGATGGCTAATGCAGGGTAATAGCTGTGCGTGTCGAGGAAAGTAAATTGTTTATTATTTTTTATGAGACTTTCATGGAACGTTCGAGCTCGTTAGGGATGCTGCCTTCCGCTATGAACGTACCACGGCGTATTAGTGGATGAAACCAAACAAAACAAATAAGTTTTTGTAAAAAAAAATACGGATGTTTTTTTTTTGCTGAATGTACTTTTTATTGAGTTCACTTTTATTGTAATCCACTCAACATTTATGTATACCATATTTCAAGTCAATCCGACTAGTTTCTAGTGGTCAATTTGACTTGCAAGATTTGTCCCACACCTAACACGGCGAGTTAAAATAGAAGCTTGTAAATAATAATAATAATAACAATAATAAAATATGTAGTTGATTAGTCAATTTGACCACGTCGCCGTTGACTTGATATAAAGTGAGTAGCTGCAGTGTAAAATGCACCTTCATTTGACAAGATAAAGTTGACAGCAGTGTTGCCAACACTCTTTAAAAAGACGCGCTGAATTGTTTAAAAAAAAGCGCTACATTTGGATATTTTTCGAAAAAAAGCGCTGAATCTAAAAAATAAATAAAAGAATAGCTGATTATTACTTTTAATTAAAAATTTAATCAAAAAATAATCTACAAATTTAGTAGACAGTCTTCTTCATCGTCAGAATCTTGTTGTTTTCGTACAATTTCCTGGCTTTCCTGCTGGGTAGAATGGGCGCTAGATTGGGCGCTAAGCGCTATATAATTTTGTTGGGAGTTGACACAGCCAAAAAAGCGATAGATTTAGCGGCGAAAGCGCTAAATTGGCATCAGTGGTTGACAGTCCCGAGTGATACTAGAGCTGTTTGGCGGCGAAAAAATTAAACAGTACCAAACTATTACAGCCAAGTACAATGCAAATGTTGGATTGTTTATAACTCCCGTAGGTGATCATTAATGCTTCGTAACATTCATTTGTTTTAAGCTACCATTGACATCTGTCATTGCTAGACACAACACAATTTTATAGAAGAATCAGGAAGTTAGGTCTTCAAGAAATCTGATTACGTTGCTTTGACTTCATTCTTCATTTATCCCAAACCATTCCTTTTACCTTAAATCAAATAAAACGTAATGTTAGTAAAAAACTATCTATGTTTTTTTTTATAGACGAAATGGCAACAGAAAATACTTATCCACAATCATAAAGTTCGGCACATAGGTACCACTTTCTTAGTAAATCAGGCTAAATACTACTACTAATAAGGACATTAGCAAAAATGCATAACCGACGTTTAAAACCGCTATTTTCGTATTCGGCTGTCATATTTTATGCACGATCTACCTCTCTTAAATTTCCAGAGGTGAAAGCGCTAAGCGTTGCCCCGATGTTTACGGATGAGAATAGAGCGGAAAAAGGGGGTAAACGGGAGGGGGTAGTATTGTAAACACAGTAAAATTACTTACGGTGGCCCCCTCACCAAGAAGTCCTTAACACTTGGTAGCAAGGACTACTATTGATGTCATTTGTGCGTCTCGTTCTGTTGTTCACCGTACACAGCTCGCGTCTCCCGAGGCCAACAAATAGCGGCTAAACGACCCATTCGCTGTGATTTGTTAGCAATATGCTGAAGATTTGGAACAGAAATGCCTCTTAAAAATTCCGTTTCGTGTTTTTTGAGGTTTTGCGCGAATCTGTTTTGGTTTGTGGGCGGATGCGATAGCACTGCCTAATTAAATCAGCAGTCCAGTTCGGAAGTCAGTTTCTTTGATTAACTCGTTCGTAGTAGAAATATTGCTTTTACTTAGAGAAGCTTTTCGGTGAAGGGAATAATCAAGAGAGAATCTGCGTACACCTGCGAAGCAATACAACGGTATAGTTCGCAATTATTAAGCCCTCTTATTCCGAGAGGAGGCCTGTGCCCAGTAGTCGTATATAGGATGGGGATGGAGATGACGGAGAAAGATTAGATTCCAAAGTAAAAACATGTCTTTTCCTTCTTTGGAAGCGTGCAATAACCACAATGTTTACGCCTGCCTGCCTCATAATACGGACCGTGTTCAAAGCTTCCTTGCGTTCATACATAGCATAATCCAACCTATATATACGTTCCACTGCTGGGCATAGCCCTCCTCTCAGAGGGAGAGGGCTTGGGCTAGTTCCCACGCGGGTCCGATACGGATTGGGAAATTCACACACACCATTAAATTGCTTCGCAGATGTATGCTAAAGCAGGTTTACTCACAATGTTTCCTTCACCAAAAAGTTCATGGTAAATGACATAATTTCGCACAAAAAATCCATAAAACTCAGAGTCTCGAGCCCGGGATTTGAACCCACGATCAACCACCCTATTGGAGAGGTCAAATCACTATCACGGCTTTTTTGCTTGCGTTCCCATGGTACGAATAACGTCTATATCCCTTACGGGGTAGACAGAGCCTAAGGTAGCAAGACGTAAAGGCCACGCTTAGCATGATTGTGGGCGTAAAGGTGGAAAAGGAAATCAAAATAGTGATGGGTTGCTAGCTCCATCGCCCACAACATGATTCCTAAGATTTTTGCCCGTTTCTTCGATGGGCTTTTATCATCTGCGTGGGAGGATAAGCAATTCTATGTTATTTCTTTGCTTCCAGACCAGCATGGAAGACTGGAACATGGAATAATGTAAAGAAAGAAAGAAGAAAGAAAAAGGCTTTTCATTATTCGGAGTTATAAAAATCGGAATAATACCTATATAGGTAATCGGAATTTTGAAATTCTGTTATATAAATTTCGTGTTTTTTAGAAATCGGAATTTTATTTCTCAGGAATTATGAAATTCGGAGTTTTAAAAATCGGAATAAAGTATTTCGGAATATTTGGGTGTTTCTTAAATAAACACATATTAAAACAACAGATAAATAAATTGTCACAAAATGATCCCAAATCAGCATTTGCTGGCCTTACAGCCAGCGCTGGTCTTCCGTCGGGACCACATATGTACCTATGTATTGCCAATAGCCAATGTGCGTCAAATAATCTCAACACCAACGTGGATCTGTGGCTGTCGAACTCGTTAATCCCTTGCAACAAGACGGGGGCGGGCCTCTTCGTCCGTGGCATAAACAACTCCGGTACAACATTTAATTATCGCCCTTTATTAAACCAGACGCACCTCAGTACGGGCCGAAGATAACACCATCGATATGAATCGTTGTTAACGACCGAACGGTGTTCGATGAAGAAAGAAATTATATTTCACACCCTACTGTGTGCTCGTGTTAATCGGATACGTGCGTTTTGGACTTGAGTTTTAAGTACTTGTTCAAGATGAAGATACCGACATTGCTGTCACAAAAAGCTGCAGAGGTATTCTTATGGATTGTGACATAAAATGGATGTGAGGCCGCAGCATGTTTTGTGGGTGGAAGAGAGCTGCGGTTTTTGTCAGAGATGCGAAAATCTATAAAGGAATCGTAAACATTGAAGCTTATGAAAACAAGTGAAGTGTTTGCTATTTACATTGATACAATTGATACGGTGGGAGCTTAGTGGTTCACCTATTTGGCTTCCCAAGCAGAAAGTAGTCGTTTGAGTTTCTCATGGTGCAAAATTACGTTTTGAAAAAGCTTTTCGGTGCAGAAAAGCAATGTGCCAATATCTACAACGCATCTAAGAAGCGATTTAATGGTGCGTGTGAAGTTTCAAATCCGCTTTGGGCACGTGTTGGAATTGGAATACAAGTCAACCCTCTGATTATTAAGAGATCAGTTCCTAGTTACATATATGGGCTCAAGATGATATGAATATTTCAAGTAATACCTTAGCATTGAAGATGATCATAGTTACTTAAACGTCCCGCCGTACGTATAGTACGTACCGCCCAAAAAAAGGGCAATTTGTGCCCCTACAACTATTGTGATTCTATTCATAAATCCGCATTAATTCTACACATTTAACTATCTCCTACATCTCACAAAACACTGACGCGTACCGTATTTTCCAACCTAACTTTACACTTGTTTTGTACTAAGATAAAATCCTTTCCTCAACTCGATTGTTCAGTAGATAGTGCAAATATTATTGGTAAGCTAAGTGGGTTTTTCATATCGTGAAAATTATTACCTACGCAGTAAAGTACGTTAAAGTACAGCACGCAACAGGTTACTACCCAGCCTATGTATCCTAAAGCAATAATCTAATACAAGTAATAAAAGTAAATCACGTTCTCACTTAAGATATCTAACGTTCGGTTTGCATCGAGTGGTTAAGCGAGCGTAGCAGAGAATGTACTCTTAAGTATTGGCGAAATTATTATTTATTTTGTAATGTTTTTGGAAGCAGATACCTAAACGCAAATTTCGTCGAAAGGGAGACTGCGATGCGACGCATTCATCAAATTATACATGGAATGTATTAAATCTGGAGAATTACTTGCAGTCGTGCTGGTCAAAGCGCTAAGAGTTCAAGCGAATACTTAGGCGCAATGTGTCAACGCGGCCCTTAGACGCTCCTTTGCGGATTTATAAACAGAAGAGGACGTTCATTTTTAAGACTACCACTGAGTGTTATGTTTCCTGTGGTTGAGCTCTAAGATAATTGTAAGAAATTAAACAAACAAATTCGAAAACCCCAGATGGCATCGCGTAAGTAAAGTAGCCTCTACCTACCACAGAACACGCAACGCAATAGAGTATGAAATTTGCGTTCCTAGTGGTCTTAGTTTCAGGTCTTGGCGCGCTAGATAATGATCGTACATTTATCCCTTTCTAACCAGTACCTACGCGTGTATACCCTCGAAATACTCTAAAGCATGTTTTTTTTTGCATTGTAACAGTCAAGACACTCATCACACAGCGGCTAGCTACACGCAATGTAGGTACATAATTAGAAAAACGCTCGCTAGTCTATCGAAGGCGAAAAATAGTCTGTCAGGGCCGATAGTGATTCTGCTTCAAGGGCTAGATTTTGTCGCGGACATCATATCCCTCTCTTACCGACCGTGTGCGTAAAGGACGGGTGCTTTATGTCCGCGATAAACATTAGTGTGCTAAGCTTTAGGGAGCGAGGTGCGCGAAGCAGAGCATGCGCCGGCGGCGGGGGCCGTTTGCCGGCGCGCGCGCCGCCCGCGCTCGCGGCTCGCACGACCGCCACGCCCCGCCAGGAACGGATCGAGACGAACTGGTACGATGCTTGGCATGAGATTGAGGTTGAAGGAGTTGTGCTTGAGGAGCATATACCTACGTAACAGGAAAAAAAGTATGGTCAACCTTTTTCGATATTACCTACTCTTTTTTGACCTCAGTACATGATGTTGGTAAATATTGATTGACCTTAAAATACTTAGTCATAAATTATTATTATTAATTTCAAGTACATCACTTGGTTAAATTATACATGGGCAGCTTTAACAAGACTTAAAGGAACAGCGACATTGTACTTTTTAGGAATTTCTTTAGCTTTTTTATATTAAATCCGACAAAACACGATTGACCCGATGTTAAGTGATTAGGTACTGCCACTTATGGTCACCTACATTGTACTGCTGGGGCGTAGAGCTGGTTTTGAAAAAGTGGTAGGTTGTACACTCGCTTTGTCTAGACACCTACTCTACAACTTACCTTAAATAAACTATTTCAGCATCGTTAGAAAAGTCAACCGACTAACTACGTCCCTGCGAGCCCTATATGTGGAGGGCGCGTGAAATACCGGCCGCAGCCGCGAGCTGCCATTGTAATGAGACGTTATTTATTGAACAATCCCCAGAACTAATCACCTCGCGAGAGATAAACAAGCTGCGTACGAAAAATTTAATGTAGGCGGGGCTGGGAGAGTTAAACCCCCGGCCTGTGGATGCGAACCGAGGCCGTGGAAATGTATAGGTGGGTGAGATATTGTACCAGTATATACGTACTGTCAAAATTGGGAGTTTCGAATATAACCAATTTTTTTGCAAAAAGCCCGTTTCTCTTTTAATGTTGATCATGAATTTTTGTTTTATAATTAACTAAATAAAAATAAGAAATGGAAACAGGAAAGAGATTAGGTAGGTACTTAGTAGGTCTTACTCTTAATGTACGTGTGCTTAAGGTATTTTTAGTTGACGATGAAGGTGATGATAAGATTGGCATACATATACTTTTAAAAGAAGAAAGTTTGCGCCAATTATTTTGTTTTCGTTGCAATAATCAGCACATCATTGAATCAATCTGCTTTTCACCCATCCATAAGTTGTCTGTCCGTCTACACTGAATAGCAAAAATAACAGGTCACTTCTCAATAATTTCCCATAAAAAATTGTATGAAAAATGACCCTTTATTTTTGCTCGTCAGTATATTAACTAATACGCAATTTTCACAGTTCTTCGACAGTTTTCAGTAGGAATTTCGTAAAACACGTTCTTATTAGGTACTTAATCCTCATGAAAACTATAAATCATACAAAAAATATATCCCCGCCTGCTGTATTTCATTCAAAGGATATTCTGTTGCCGGAGTTTTAGAGCTCAATCTTCTTCTTTCCAGTTAAATGATTTCGCAGTCAGGGTTTCTGTTTTTAATAATTTAAAGTTTTTTTTTTTTTTATGTGAATAGGAAGGCAAACGAGCAAGTGGGCCACCTGATGGTAAGTGATCACCACTGCCCATAGACACCCGCAACCCCGGAGGGATTGCAGATGCGTTGCCAACCTAGAGAACTTAGATGAAATGCCTCTTGTGCCCGTAATTTCCCCGGCTATCTTACTCTCCACACCGGAACACAGCAGTGCAAGCACTGCTGCTTAGCGGCAGGATTAGCGAGTAAGATGGTGGTAGCGATCCGGACGGACCTTGCACAAGACCCTACCACCCGGGATTACAACATACTCGAAACATGAAGCTCCAAAATAGTTGAACACTTCCCGACTTCCCATCATACGCAGCGCAACAGCGTCGCGGATAATTACATTACACCGCGAAGCAGCGCACGCGCACGCCCCAAAGATAAAGCTAACGAGAGCGCTATCGATCCCCGCACAATCGGTAATTTATCACCACTAGTGACACGTTATTGGGCAGTTCCGATCTTGATTTATAGCAGAAGAAAACATAATTGACTGCTGAATAGTTGGCCAGCTTAGCGCAATGGGAATGAATGTTAATTGTTTTGCAAATATGTTTGGAGAAAGCGTGGTTGAATCTCACATATAGCATCCGGCGTTCTAAGGGCAAGGAGTTATGCAAGGTTTCTCAAAATTTCAGCACTTGAGCAGGTTGGGTTGACCGAACACGGATTTTTCAATTGTGCTTAACAACTGACAAAATGTTTCTACTTTGTCGGTGTGCAACTAAAGCCGAAGTGCCGTAGCGCCAAAAGTGTGGAGGCACACGGGGAGGCGTAGTCCAAATCAGCATCGCTTTGTCGTTCGCAGAACTCCATCATTACTTTTATATGGTTTGAGATGCCAACTGCGAATTTGGCCTTCAGAACCCTAATAGATAATAACATAACGGCGATTGGATTTATCTAGTTATCATACCGTGTACAAATTATAACGATACTCCTACGCTTCAATAGATCGCTTTAAAATACTGTTTATCTCAATTTAAATGAGTAATAAAAACTGTTCGCAAATGGCGATTAAGCCACAGTATAAACGAGTAACCAATCTACAAAGAACGAGCTGAATTTGAAGTAACCAGAACGCGGCTGCTATCATGTAGGTAAATTTAAAATGTTGGCATTTTTTACATACATACATATCGTCACGCCTCTTTCCCACAGGGGTAAGCAGAGACTACTTTGTTCCACTTGCTACGATCCTTACATACCTCTTTCGCTTCATCCACATTCATCAATCTCTTCATACTGCTCGTCGGTTTCGGGTACTCTTGACCTTGCCTTTTTCCAAAACGTCCCCAATTTGTTCACGGAACGTCCGTCTAGGCCTTCCCCTCCCAACGCACCCATTCACACTCCCCATATAAATCTGTTTAGTTAATCTTCTTTCATCCATCCTCTCTACGTGACCAAACCAACTAAGCATACTTTTTTCTATCCTAGTCACTATATCTTCTTTTACACCAGCACGTTCCCTTATCTCACTACCATTACCACTACCATTACTTGCCATATTTTAGACTGCTTAAAATGGTTTCCTTGTAAGCCGCGTAGTTTCGTCATCGGTTTAACTCAGTCTTTTACATAGTGCCTACATAAAAATAGTAATGTAGAATGGCCACATATATAATTATTGCCGCCGACAAAAAGGCAGAACATACAAAAATGGTGCCTCTCTCTGGTGAGGATGATTATTTTATTCGCATCTCTCAGATCGCATCCCTAATGCAAAATTGGCGCGGTGTATGTCGATTGGTTACTGTTTCATACTGTGATTTGCGAACTAGCGGACCCGTGGGACCGGCGGAGTGGGTATTGTTTGGTTTGAGTCCTCAATGAGTCAGCTTTGTCTAGTTTGTGCCGCGTCTTGTTATACTAATCCAAAACAATATTAGGGGCTTCACACTCTGCTGTGTGCACGTTACATACAGTCCATGAGCTCTTAGAATGGCGTTCAGGTTTGTCTTGCTGTTTCATAAACATTTGCAATACAATTCGTTACAACATACATTCATAACATAAATACAATACGTTGTCCCCATTAATCATAAACGATACGTAAGCTTCTGATATTAACATTCGTTTGTCTTTTTCTGTTTGACATTCGCATTTTTACGAAAACCAAATCATTTCCAAAATCGTGTCTTGATTAATTATCTAGTTACCTAAAGATGGACCACTAAACGTTACACATTCGATTTACAGACCCGTAATAATAAGTAAATTTTAGTCGACACTTTAAAGCCATTTGTAGGATCTTCGAGGCATATTTGAATAGTTGTATGAATTGCTCATACAGTTAGTTTCCCATTACCTAATACAATAGGGTACGTATAGATCGTTTGGTAACTATTAAAAAGTTATGAGTAACATAGGTAAGCATGGACAAATCGTAAACACCAAGATCTTGAAACCATAAACATTTCAACACGTAGCATTGCATCTTCAACCAGAGAATTCCATGCTAGTACTTTGTAACAAAACGTGGGAGAAATTCCCCTTCATTCATGTCAAGCCCTTCTTCGTATTCCGTTAGAATATTTTACGAATTTTATTAGAGTAATTTTACATGAAGTAAATAGTTTTAACAAAGAAAGTGCTTATTTATCAGCCATAATAATAAACAGAATACAGCCCAGTGCTTATATTTTCTTAATATCGCTCGTCAAACTTCGAGTTTTTACAGTTTAGATATTAAGAAAATAGAAGCACTAAAAATTATCACTAAATTGCTAACTGGCTTAGAAGTACCGCGAATCCACTTCCCATACCAAGAGCTTTCAAAACAACAAACACAGAAAAGCAATACCCATTCACAAAACCTATTATGTTAATTTAAAACACATCAGAAGAGCGATAAGATCGCGGCTCGTTCACACCACACCTCCCGAAACAATAGTTAATAAGATGATTTATATCGATCCAGAGATAGGTCCATTCGACACGTCTCGACATCGCTTTAGCATAATCTTACGCTGAGATCGAGTGCTATATCGATTGGTACAGATGTTCCGAACGAAATACGGCGCCCGGTTACGGATCTGTATCCTTTGCTAGCTCACCCAAACAGTCATCAACAAGAGCAAAAAGTACTCGTAATGTAAAGATATGATTATGATTATTCCTCGCGATACGATTGCAATCCTTGAGACAAAGGCGCGTCGATTATATCGATTACAAAATGTTCGTAGCTGTTTCTATTAGGATGGTGATTGTGAAACTAATAATTGAAGCTACTTCCGAGAAACAACGTATTTTTAATCGGTGCAAAACAATAAACGTGGTAAAAACAATCTGCAGTGTTATCTTGGGATCGCAGTTCCGCGTGGTTCGGCGGCGGCGACAATGGCTGCGTTGAGCTAGGGTCAGCTAGACTGACGAGCTACCTCCCAGAACGGAGCAATTAATTCGGTAAGAGTTGGTTATTCGCCTCGTGGCCTGGGCCCGTAATGCCGCAGCATGACACGCCGTTTCTCCACGCGCCCACTATGCGAGTTATTATAAAATAATGAGAGGTGAGCCGCCCGCTGCGATCCACAATTGCCCTGCTTAGCCGTCTCACCACCGCCCGTTTAGCTATTTTAATTTTTGGTTTGTCTACTAACGGTCCACAGTTTCGTAAGCTGTGTATCAGAGAGCAATCATCGGGTTCTGCGCTTCAGCACGCCTTACCGTGATTGGGCCGTTGTCTTATGTTTAATTTAATATGTAATCTAATCTCTTGGGGTACTAACATCCTTTAGTTTTTTTGACTGACGTCTGACTGTAAACTGTCTAGCTGGGTAATCTTAAGTCGAGGTCACATGTACCTAATGTTGAATTAGCTGTACTTAGTCCAAAGAGCTTAGACTTTACTTAAATACCTCTTACCACTTCTGTGTACGAAATATGAGTAAACACCACTTTATTGTTGAAGAGCATCGTTGTGATATTTTTCAGACTTGGAGTCCGATTTCATGAAGTCTTACCAAGACAGACAACTTGATTTTTCTAATCAAATTCGAATAAAATTAATTATTTAAGAGTACCTAAGGCTCGGTGTAGCTTTCCCCAATCTATTTTCCTTGTGTGACTATCACGTCGATGGCACTAAACAATTCTTTATTCGTTTATTTATAAAACATTTTCGGCCTTCCTCTTTCCTTTAGCTGTTTGAATAGCGTAAACTCAAAAGACTACCCAAATACTGTCATATACGTTGTACAGGGTGGTTGAGCAAGTGCGTGGTCGCAGCGGCATGTGGCGGTCGGTTGGTATCGCGGCATCTTCACGCGTGGCCGCGCCGGCGCGCAGGCAGCTGTACCGCACAAATTATAATATAATTGCTAATTGTCTGGCTGCGAAAATTAAAATCGCGTCTGGCTTTTACATTACGCGTTGCCATTTCCTAGCTTTTCACTAGAGGCTACGCTGAACCTAGACGTGATCAGCTACGAAAATGTATTAAGTGTACTAGTTCTCTGTAGTAAATTTTCGTTTTAAATTCTTATGGTTGCAAGTCATGTCAGGACACAGCGCGTAGAGTACTCAGTTTAGCCAGTCCAGTCAATTAAATTTCATCACATTAGATAGGGTTCAGACTCTATCCTACAGACCTGTAGGCTTATTGTCTAACTCGCTCGCAATCGCCATCGTGTTCATTTTGACAGTTCATGTATGGGCTGACAATTGGCATCGGAATCAGCTAGCTGTCACATTCATACAAGAACTGTCAAAATGTACACGATGGCGATTGCGAGCGAGTTAGACAATAAGCGTACTGTACTCAAAGCTCTTTCATGCAGGTCTGTGGCTCATTATGCCTAAGCGGGGCGGAGACTCCTTTTATTGCAGCAACTGTCGTTTCTTGTTAATAGTCTTACTTAGGATAGAATATACAGGCAATACTGTCTAAGGTAATATTGTCTACACGCAGACGCTCGTAATCGCATTTTTCATCTCTTTCTATTTTACAGTGTTGAGAGAAACAACAAGGAAATACGATTGCGATTCTGAGCGCTTTATATGGCCTATGGATTACTTCACGTTAATAATAAGTGTAGAAAATTCGTCCGGAACGTGTACTGGACATTCTACATAGCAAATGAAATACTTTATTAACTTTGGCCAATTCGTTTATGTACAAAGCCTTCGTCATAATTCCAAGTACATGTTTCAAATTCCGTGAGTAATTCTACAAATCACAGTGGGTCCGGCGTTCGATTAACATGAACTTTAATCAATGAAGTTATGTCGGCGTCTTTGCGGTTTAACTAACCGAAGTCAACCGCGATCCAACTTTCGATGGATGCGGCTTTTAGTTCAGAAAACTGATCGTGAAGTTTTCGAGTAAACTGACATTGTTTCATTTCTATTTTAGTAATTAACAAGAAGTGAGCAGGATCAATTCCCTTTGAAAGAATTTATTCATAAACATCATACAAATTAATAAAACAACGGACATGACAATGGGGTCGTATTGATTGAAAAATCTCGTGACGACCATAACATAACCTCAATACACGTAACACAAAATCAAAGATACTAGAAACTGTAGTAACCTGCGCAATATTAATCCTAATTTAAGTACCTAACGAGTTTTTAGGGTTCCGTACCTCAAAAGGAAAAAACGGTACCCTTATAGGATCACTTTGTTGTCCGTCCGTCCGTCCGTCTTTCAATACCTTTTTCCTCAGCAACGCGTAGAGGTATGAAGCTGAAATTTATATCAAATACTCAGGTCTACTTTCCCTTGGAGCAGTGAAAAAATCAAACTTCTAAGCCAACGCAATCAAAAGATACAGCCGTTTATGCCGCAAATTTCCGCAAATTTTTGAAACTCGCAAGGGAATCAAAACCTACAGGGTACTTCCCGTGAAGTCAGAATTCCAGTTAGCGCCGGCGTGCTTTCCAATATCATTCACCCATCGTTCTGGTGGGCAACCCCAACCTTTCATGGTTTTTCTTGGCCTCCATGAAAGCACTTTTTGGCCTATCTCTCTTGCATCTTTTTTGGTCTAGCCCGAGGGGTAGATAAACTTCTATTTTCAGTATTAGTCTCTCCCGAGGACGTCACAAACACCTGCTGCAGCCTGCAACCTACCGCATCCAAGACTACCTCGTTCACGTCAGACATTCAGCTAGTTAGGTACTTACAAGACATGTCTGGAGACTGCTGACTCAGCGTCGCCTCTTAAACTCGGACTGATTGTTCCGTTCGGCATTGTCTGACAACACCCCTCCCTCCAGGTACAACCGGATCAGTTAATTACTTTTCATTAGACAATAACCGACCAATGTTTGGAATTGATCGCCATTGTTTTTGTAGGGTTGCCATGTGGAGTAAATAAGTTTTTTTACTTTTGTTGCAAAGCTGTCTGATTGAGCAGCTGTTGAGTGATTTTACATTCATAATAGTGTTTTAAAAATATGTTTTAGTAGGAACTATACTTCATTTAATTTAGGATGAGAAACCACAACAACATTATATTGCGGCTCGTGAACTGTAATAAAGTGGCATTAAAACAATTTTATTTTGCGGCTGCCAAACTATTGCACTGTACTATTTGCTAGGTAAGAAATAGTTGACCAGACGCAATATAATGTTATTGTGGTTTCTCATTCTAAATTAAATGAAGTATAGCTTCTGCCCGCGACTTCGTCCGCGTAGAATTAGCAATTGATATGTTTATCGCTATCCCGCAGGAACTATACAATTTTCCAGGATAAAAAGTAGCCCAGTAGTAGTAGTAGTAGTAGTAGTAGAGAATAAATGTCTTCTTTTTTCTTTGCTTTCCTATGTTTTAATCTAGGGTACCAGCTATCTTCGTTCCAAATTTTATCCAAACCCGTCCAGTCGTTTTAGCGTGAAGAAGGAACAAACATACACACTCACTCACATCGTCACATCGTCACATCGTCACTCACAAACTTTTGCACTTATAATATTAGTAGGATATACAGAGACGAGCAAAAATAACGGCGGGCCACTTTTAATACAAAGTTCTATGAAAAGCGAAACGTTATTTTTTCTCGTGAGTATAGTTTGACGTGTAAGTACCTATTTACATGTAAACAGGGACTTTGTTATTAGTTGTAATGCTAATCAAAACAACAGTCTCTGATAATGCTTATGTTTGCAATCACTTACTATGTACATTTACAATTTTATTTAAAAACGAACGTAGTACCCGATGAAGACCTGACAGCAAAGTAATGTGTAGGTAACGTAAGTTACTTAAGTGCTTAAATTGATATCCGATTGTTTTGCATTTGAGACACAGGTGTAAACCCTCAAATTAATAATTGTCCTAAATGGCAAGTAGATTCATTCCCCGCATGTGGTCATCGCACGCTGATTTCTTATTCATCAGCCAGGTGGCAAAGGTCGGAGGTAAAACATCCAGTCATTCGGTGAAAGGAAAACAGCTATTAACATTCATTATTATGCGTGTTACAGACTGACCAACAGTTTTAACAATAGTCAATATGCAACTAGGCTAGCTAAGGTCGGCTACACATTGAATTGAGGCGACGACTGTGAAATTGGAAGATATGAAAGTAACTACATAACTTAAACATTACCTACATTACCTATATTTTTAAATAACTTTAATGTCATGAAGTTTACAATCTAGGATTTCACAAATGACTTTCAAAATTAATATGGTGGAGTAATTTTAGCGACCTACTTTTAACGACTGGACGTAGGTAATTGACTTTAATATCAATTAAGAAATAATCGGCTATCCTGAATTCTGATTGTATTTTCTCGAAGTTGAATTTGTAACCAATAACTACTAGAGTTGTTAAAACTACTAAAGTTGATAAAAATATACAGAATAAGGAATAGTGTGAAAGACGTGCTGGTGTGAAAGAAGATAATTTAGGATAGAAAAAAATATGCTTATTTAGTTTGGTCACGTAGAGAGGATGGATGAAAGTACACTAACTAAACTGATCTATATATGGGGAGTGTGGATGGTTGCGTTGCGAGGAGAAGGCCTAGGCGGACGTTCCGGAACCAAATAGGAGACGTTTTGAAAAAGGTCAGGTCACGAGTGGACAGATCAGGACTTTTGGTGTTTGTATTGTGTCGAAATTCGGTATCCATACATTGAAACGGAAGCACAGTGTAAAATAGGATGTTTATTGAAATTAAAAATTAAAACAATGAACGATTTCTTATGTATGCGTTTGAACACGATGCTTTCTTCAATCAAGAGTAATAATATGTTAAAGAGAGATAGAACTTCAAAGTTCCTTGGGTAACGGTGACTGCTAGTCAAAGGCTCGCTCGTGCTGCCGTCGCATTAGCTCCAGCTATTTGCATAGTAATCGGCTGTCCACCGTCAGGTTTTAATCACGGGTAAGCCTGTGTGGATTGCGTTGCCAATATATGGCGTACCGTACACAGAGAATGAATGCGGCCAATTTGTTTAATAAGTGTTTCAGGGGCGAGCGGTTGTGACCTAGATAACGTGTCTAGAAATGGTGGTTTAGTTTAAGGCAAGTCAAAGCTTAACATTTTGTATTTAGGTATTTTCATTGTGTCCTATAATTAATCCGGTATACACAGCAGATGGTTGACTGAACTGGTTGCGATATGTTTTCAGGATTTTTTGTTGTGATTGATAATGTTTCTATGTTTATAATGTGCGGTGTCAAAGGAGTGATTTTTACAGGAGTGTTCAATCGCACTAACTTAGAACTTGTCGATTTTCATAGATTGCTGTGTAGTTTCCGGCATAAAATATAAGGATTCTCTGTGGCTGTTGTAGACACCGACAAAAGAATAAAAAAATAACCCCTGGAACTGGAAGGAACCGCTGCTATATAAGAAAGGCAACTACACCTTATAAACCCGGTAGATGCATCTGTCAAGCACAAGTAATAGCTAGCCAAGTGTGGCAAGTTTCTGTTTACGAAGAAGGATATTGGCAAAATGATGATGCCAAAATTGGCCAGAAATAAGAAAGGCAACGACTTTCTCTAGTTTCATGTTATTGCAAAGATGTATAAAACATCCCT
The DNA here is from genome assembly GCA_963854515.1 of Pandemis heparana. Classification (NCBI taxonomy): domain Eukaryota; kingdom Metazoa; phylum Arthropoda; class Insecta; order Lepidoptera; family Tortricidae; genus Pandemis; species Pandemis heparana. Next base: position 12,322,594 of record OY978010.1, read on the forward strand.
CCACATTAAGAAGTTCAATACAGTATACCGATTGCACAAAAACTTTTCTTAACGACACTTATCTGTTTGCTTCGTAGCAACAAAGAAGCACCGGCTGTCAGCGAAACTTTGAATGTTTTTACGGCTACTTTGAGGCCGTAAAGGCTATTTATCTACGGTTTATACGCGACAGAGCCTATTGGCCTGTATTTAATGCGGGTGCCATGCCGTGGCGCCATTCGCGCCGTCTTGACCCCGCCGTAACAATTAATTAAAATACAATGTACGGTCCGTATGTACCGCGGCAAACATCCGCCGTCAATGTCGCTGGAGAAATATAGGCTCCTAAAAGGGCGAACAACGTAATTCCGGGGTTGACCGAGTTATTTGGGGTTTTAGTGGGCTTTCATGACTGGTTGCCGTTTTTCTTCGGTCTAGTATGTTGACTGTCTTGGGGTTGAGTCCGTGTTGATCCAGAATTCGAAGTTGGTACGTATTTGAGTGACTAGGTAAGTACCTATAAGGAAGTAGGTAGGTACTTTAGTATATTTTTAAGAAAAAACGATTAATGTTTTTTATTTCTTATAAAAATATTGCAGTCCCTTATCGTTTACAAACAAAATTGAATTTGGAGACAATTCCTGTTGGCAATTCAATTATGAATGAGGTTTTTTTTTATTCAAATCAATTGAGTACACGAAAAAAACAAATTAATTATGTGTATTATGTGTGTATGTATGTTATTGTGGGTAAATAATACAATTAAATAACTTGCTACACACCAAGAAACTGCGTTTATACAATGCAACTAAACGAGGATTAAACTTCTGAAAATAACATAATAACGATGACTTATATTAGTCGGTAGGCTATATAAGTTTGTCCCTATTATGCATTAAATGAACACTCGTCCCATATTCTCCTTCGCGAATAATTTTCTTAACCAATGCTATTGATTAACGAATGTTAGTTTTAGTTATAATATCTTCAAACAAGTATAGATGGGATTCAATACTATGTATTTGTCCCGAACACAAAAATACCATTGAAACCTATTGACCAGTAGGGAGCGGAAATTGTCAGCGCGCATTGCGGTGTAAAAAGGCGATAACAAAATGAAAATAAATGTAAAGGATGCCATATTTATTATTTTTTGGACACAAGCTTTTGGTGTAAATTGTGGAAAATATGAGAAGTAGTGGAAAAGTCTTAGTACTCACAGTACCTATTTCCCAACAAACGTCGCGAATGAGTTCGCGTTAGTGTCAAATACAATGAAAACAGAGCCTCTAGTGTAAGTTTTCGCATATAAAAACGTCTCGAACGCGTTCACGTAAACGTCTCAATTACTATGGAATAATTGGCAGCGCCACTTGCGGATCGAAGCGGCAACAAACGTTCTCATAGTATTTGACATTTCAACGCAAACGCGTTCGAGACGTATTTTGTAACTGAAAACCTACAGTTTATTCCCGTAACGCGCCGCTGGTGGCACTGCCAATTCACCCATAGTAATTGCGAAACTCACAACAGAGTCTGGAAAAAAAGACACGAACTCCTGCTTTTTATTACACTTTGGTACTTTGGGATTAAGTATTCGGTTAATTATAATTATACGTTACTTATGAAAAATACCTATGGCTAATTTTGAAATGTAAATTAATGAAAACGACAGTGCAAATAAAAATACCATAAATATATTTCCGAAAAAAAAGAACAGTCAGACAATAAATACGTGTGTACACACAAATTACGTTTATATCCCTTACGGGGTGGACAGTCTAAGGCAAGGAAACTTAAAGGTCACGTTTGGCATGACTTTGGACGTATAGGTGGAAAGAGGTGTCAAAATTAGTGACGGGTTGCCAACCGCATCAATCACCTAAAATATAATTCCTAAGATTTTCGCCCATTCTCTCTATGGGCTTTTACCATCTGCGTGGACGAAGAAGCAACTAGTTACATTCGATATTATTTCTTTTCTCCTAGACCAGTATAGAAGACAATAAATAATTACTAATTATATTTAATATTTTCATTTCAATGTCCCCCGGTTCGAAAGGCTTACAAAACATTAGTGTGCACTTCTATTGTCAGCTTTTGTTTTCCGTTTAGAATTTATGCCGTATGGGGCCGTATCTAGCGGTGCGGGCCGGACGGAGCGGGCCGTGAAAAATGCGAATTACGTTTGAAAGAAGATCGCCAGCCAGCCAGAAAGTCATTGTTGTAGCGATAGCGATATTCAGCGATGCGACGCCTCTCCACGCGAGCCTAGTCGACGACTAAAAACAGTGCTCACGGGAACAGAAACCCTTAAGGCAAAAGTTCTTAATTTAATATTGCCGTTTACCCCTGAAAACTGAAGAAAGAGGTGTGCATAAGTTGTTATCAGGGCAGGTAGTCCCATCAACAGTAAGTATGTTTTCTCAGCGGTCAATGAACCCAAGCACCTATTGTCTTTATCCAGTAGGCTTATTGTCTAACTCGCTCGTAATCGCCATCGTGTTCATTTTGACAGTTCTTGTATGAATGTGACAGCTAGCTGATTCCGATGCCAATTGTCAGCCCATACATGAACTGTCAAAATGAACACGATGGCAATCGCCAGAGCGAGTTAGACAATAAGCCTACAAGGTTTTGAATATTTAAGGAGCAACAAATGCTGTAACTTTGTTTTTTTTTTGTTATTTTTTTTACTCTTAATGTGACGCAACATGTACGTTCCTCCTGATCTATAAACCATTTTATCCAAAGCTTCTTTTAATCTACAGTTTTTTAGTTTTAACCAAGATTATGCTTTAGATCTGAAATGAACATAAAATATTTGCCTTGCTGCTCCGATACTCCGACTACTACTACACTTACACTAAACTTACTTACACTTGCTACGCTACTTGAGTAGCGGAGTAGCAAGGCAAATATTTTATGTTATGTTCATTAAAATGGACCTCCGCAAAGAAACGCCTGATTCAATAAAATCTTTAGATCTGGCTCCATTTCCTGTTTCTTTCTTTCTTTAACTCCTAGAGCACCAAATTTAAGACTTTATTTTTCTATTTTATTTATGTTGTCAGTAAAACTGGTACTGTTTAAGGAAAATAAGACTAGAACACCGTTTCTTAACTTCCCGCATAGGTTTTATACATTTTCTCAAGTGGGCAGCAATCTGTGTACTGTGCCGGTGGCCGCTGTCGGCGCGCCATAGCTCGTGAAATTATTATTGAAACGGAAAAGTGGCAACTGAACCCTGCCTCAGTTTCAGAATATCAGACGACTACGAACGAAACTTACGACCATCTCTGGGAGAGCTTGTATATAAATTTAAAGCTAAAGTATCACTTGGCTTCAACTTCAGTGACTTCTATGAGAAGTAAGTAACAGAATATTTAGGCAGTGCTCTAAGTGAACGTTAAACTGATGATGAAAAGAAATTTCAAGACTTTGTTGATTATTCATTTAGTCCTCAGAGCTACGTGTTGCCATTTGGTGTTGGAACGTAGATCTACTTATTTTATATAGTATTTTATTCCTACGATATTGCTCGTTGATACTTGAAAACTGGCAGTGCACATCTCACTGGTTCTGGTAATGTCTTAGTAGGAAATCTTCCTCGTAATAATGGCATTCCATTCCTGTATATGAAGAAATAGTTTGCTGGCTTTCAGTTGAGCTAGGATTAAGTTTACATTGTTAAGAGCATAAAAGCGAGCTTAGAAACTCAGGGACGCGAGAGTCTTAATGCTAATATGATTTAGGAAAATGCACTTGTCAAGAGTTGATAATATTGTAAGCCTACGTAGATTAGTAGCTAAGTAGTGTAATTTATCGGGCATTAAAGTAATATGTTTGAGGCTTCTCAAGAAAACTAAGACTGTACCTACTTGGTCAAATCAATACTAAACCCTGACATCGATATTCAACCGTTTCTCCCTGTGAATTGATTAAGTATCAGAGTTTAAATGAATCATCATAATCATTAGGGGTATCGTGAGTAATATGCAGCTCTGTATATCTTAAAATATACTCGGGAGCAAGAAAACCGGGTCACTTTTTTGACCAGTTTTTTGCTCTACTATACTCATAGTTTAGTTACTGATGTCTTAAGCGGAATAGTGAAATTAGTGCGTAAGCAGATGCAGTGCTATCGGTATGTATTGTGTCGAGTCAACTGAGCCGCGAGTATTCTGCAGTATAACGACGAGTTTAAAATGAAACTACTATAGATTTTATGTGGATGTAGTTTTTGATAATAATGGTAGGCAACCGGTGACTCGAAAATGAAAGACGGGGAAGTTGTCATTTTAATTCAAGCGTCAGAGGCTAATTAATTAGCAGTCTTATGTATTGATAAACGATGACATGATCTACATTATATTATTGTGTTATGTAATTATTGTTAACGACATGATTCCGCCGAATGTGTTGGTCTGGGTTGTTCTTTGTTATGTAGGTATTGTTTTGGTACCTCGCGCCCCGCCCGTCCCTTAATTGAGTTTCGGCCGCGATCGGACAGTCATCGCACTGCGCCTGCGCCACCGGACGACTATACTCCGTCCGCATTGCATTTGGCGCCTATACCTCACCTAACAGCCCTCTATATTTTTTACACAGCAGATCAATTATGATTTCGAATTGGTTTGATGAATCTGAATAAAATCCCATTGCTGTTGCTTAATAACCTGTTGGTTGTTTGAAAAATGGATCACTCAACAAACGCTCTCAAACTAACAATAGTTTTTGTTTTTGCTTCCATTTTAAATTGAAAGGTGCGGACTGTGACGCTTTGTTTAAATATTTCCACAAAAAATAATAAATGGAAATTGGCTGATACAATCGAATTCATGCGAAAGTAACGTAAATTCCATTACTCGGAAAGTAAAGTTTTAATTAGTGAATAATTATAATTTCAAGATTTTAATTGGTCATTCGTTGCGAGCGTGCGTAAACGCATCCTTAGCGGACGCGTAAAAAGTCAATTTCGATGCAAATAACTGCGTAAAATGGCGAACGTTTTCGATTTCGTTTTCGTGATGGCATCGTTTAATTGTGTTGTATCTGTTTATCGTGTGCAAAAAAACTAGCGTTACATCCAGGGCAAAGATGCGGCGATACAGTTTGTTACGAGACTCGTGAAGGGAACTAATAGCTGGTCGGTGGGTACAAGGTTCGGGGAGCCGGCAAATGTTCCAACTCACGCGAGAGACGTGTTTTTGTTAACCGCTATCGTTAGTCGGTTAAACAGTCAAAAAGTTTGATAGCGCCAGTTGGTTTTATTAAATTGGTTACTCTGTTCTTTTAACCAATTGGTTGGGGATTACAGGTAGTTTCAGGCCGAGGAAAGAGTGATTCAGTTTGAAGTAGAGTCAGTTACTTTTAGATTTATATCATATATTAACTTTTAAAATGTAAATTGATACTTGGGTACAAATCAAAATATATTTCAATCAGTTTGAAAATTTATCAGCGGATTAAAAATATCTATGTTTAACCAATGGTTTTATTTTTTTTATTTTCATAATACTCCTTGTTGACAATTGAATTTAAAATCACGCTTGGTTGATAACAGGGGTTTAATCACATAAACTAAACACACTAACATACAACTAGGAGCCTAAAAGCAGTGTACCGCTACAAACTGACAGCGCAACTGGTGTAAAAGAGCATGTCATTGTCAGTGAAGGTATTTTTAAGAATCGAAAAAAAAAAAAAATAATATAAGCTAGAAGGAGGCTGTAACCCAGCCAGTCGCCAACACTCCTATTAAAACCTAAACACCGCCCGAGAGTTTCCTAGATTTCTAGAGGGATTGCATCAGATTGTTGGGTCAAAGTAACTAAATAGGAAAACACCGCACGATTTCGTCAACACTGGAAAATAAATAGTTCAAACAATGAGGAATGAAGTAGGAATGAGGCGTCCTCTTCCTACATCCGCTAAAAAAAAGAGACAGACTTATTGGAGGATATTATTGCGCTATGGCCTTATTGCCGAGATATGTTGCGAAAATAGTCGTTCGGTGATATTCCCATGGTTATGCCGACGCGGGTTTACACGCGAATTCATTAGCGGTGGAACACTGCACGGGCAGACGATGCAATCGCTCGCTGTACCGACAGCAAACAAATATAGAAACTGTTAAAATCGAAAACTTGGGTCACTTATGTATTTACGCAGGCCTTGCTTCGAACTAATCCGCAGTTCTTGTTTGAGGTGAGCTCACCTTTTATTTTGGACGAGTGCCGCCGTTAATATCAAAAAAAACTATTTCAATAAATTGTAAATTGTAATTAAATACTCATGTGTTCGCCACCGATGTCAAAAGTAGTCTAAAAAAAGGAAAAAATAACAAAAATTGTAAGCAACTCTTTTGGGGTTTGCTGATTCTTATGGGTGGCGGTGATCGCTTACCACCAGGTGGCTTGCTTGCTGATGGAGGAGGAGTCCCTCAAAAAAAGGGCAATGTTTGGAGCATAAACGACCGAAGACTTTACAAAATTATGTGGTTATGGAAGTCTGTACTGAAATAATGTAGAGGTAAACATTGTTTCACTCCTTGTTTGTTATTAAACCAAATCTCAAAATTGTCTCGTTGATCGTCGTGGAGAACCTAGGGGAAGGTCTATGACCAAGGGCCTTACCATGACGTCCTAATTCCGACTCAGTTCAAGCTCTAGCTGTCACTTTTAGTATGAATCTGACAGCGAGCGAACCTAAACTGACTCGCATTAAGACGTCATAGTACCTAAGACCCCAGCAGCTATAAGTGAACGTCACTCGGCTGTATGATGATATGACGATAATAAAGCACTGTGTTACTAACAGAATGCTACACCAACTATCCTTGTCTAACATAGGCATACTTTTAAACCCGAAAAAGCTAAATTTTCACGGGACGCAGAAAAAGTTCAATTTTTATGATTTACACAAATTGTCCTGACAACCATAACCGTGGTCGTGTGTTTCCGTAGCAAAAAGTCTCGCGAATTCCGATGATATCAAATTCATATGTGTGTTTATTAGTCACCTAGTTATAACTTGTAATTTATTAGTCTACTACCGCATATTTCATCTATTTTATTTAATTGATAACTTACTTTTAAAGTGCAGGTGTTCAACAAAAAATTAAGAAATATGGAAAAAAATACATGCTTGTCGTTAAATCGTTTCAAATATGATAACAATATATAAATTATTAACATTGTTTACAAATCGATAGATAACAGTCGATCTTTTTCGTTTATTACTAACTACATCTATTCAGTCCGAATTTACTTAAAAAAACCTGCCACTAAGTCAGTTTGTAATACATGGAGGAATTCAAAATTTATCAAATAATTTACACATTATTCGGTTAAAAAACAGTAGTATCTTTAACTATCATTCTAATTCGATCAGAACATCTTGTTATTTCCCAATAACTTGCTGACAAGTAGATTGCTAGCCAATCGTCCAGACCGCAGTCTAACGCAGTGGTCGCGTGACCCACGCCTGCGGTTTGGGCCTCTAAGGGAAAAATGATTATTATTACCGTAAACTGCCTTTTAAATTAAAATGCTTGTGATGTTTTTGGGAAGAAAGTTTGTCTTTTAACAGTTGGCTCCGTACTCGATGTTTGTGGGGCAGATAAAATGTCAAAGTATGTATGAGATTAGATACGAGTAGGTACTCAAACAAAACATAATGAAAAAATTATGCTGAGACCTGCTGAGAGAAACCTCAAATTATCTCAGCGTTATTACTTGATCAACTTCTGTAGCGGAACTAAAATACCATAAACTAAATAACAAGTTCCCGATCAAATGCCAAGAGCTATGGACGGCATTACTACATTTACTACCCAAACTTTACCCTTTACTTTTAACTTTATGTACTTACCTAAGAGTCCCACTTTCATTTGTTTTTTAAGACTTAATAATTATTACCTACTTCATACATAATTTAGTAGGTATCGTAAAAAACGGTTCTTAATAAACTATTCAATTTAGACGCAGATTGCTTCGACTTTGAAGCTAAGACTATTAGTTTCTTCAACTCGCCCAACATAAATCTACCCGCAATAATTTCAAACTCGGCATTTCTCTCACTCCCTGGCAATTAGACATGTAAAACACGCGTAGGTTCCCTTAAACATTTCCACCGTCACATAACTCATTCGCCAACATTTCCTAGCCGCTCGTAAATTCTGCAACTATTTCGATAACAGAAAATTTAAATTTATGCTCATGGAATGCATTTTAAGCGTGTAAAGGCAAGCTTGAAGCAAAAAACATGGTTGCGGTAATCTCACGTGATCTTTGCCCGCTCGGTCCTTGAAGCATCTGATGCCGCTTCAACGAGCATGTTTCCTTCTCTACACTTTATTTCCTAGTCCAGAGGAAATTAGCAATGCAAGCTGCTTGATAAAACCGTTTCGTGGACTTAGATAGTTGTGCTAAACAAATAGGTTGCAGTAAACTCGAAGCTAGTCGCTCCCGTGCCGTGGTCGCAATGCCCTGCCATTTATATTTCCTAGGCTATGGTTAATTAGTATCGCTCTTTCTATTATCCATCAGCTGAAAGGGACAGGTGAGTGCAACTGATATTGTTAATGCATTCGCTTCATTATCGATGTGATTCCGATCTGCGATCCGTCCCCGTCCTCTGACGAAACACTCGACAAATATGATGCATTGGCACGATCAATGATAAACAAGCAACGTTTTATAATAAAAGGAAATACTAGCAACTAACAGAACCTCACACTGTTTCAAACTCTAAAGCTGTTGAAATAAGAGTGACGCGGTTGTTTCCCGATGTTACAAATAGGTGTGAGCTGTTCGACTCTCGCAATTAATGTAGGAAAATCAATGGGAGCTCATTTGGTATATTACCTACTCATAATAAAATGGATGATCGGAGTGTTCGAGTAGATTATTATCTGTCTGTGCATGCGCGAAATTCCTTTAAGCTGTAACTAATTAATTACATAGTTTACATCAAGTTTACTTACATAGTAACCAAAGTTAGGTTCAACGGAGGATTTTAATTAATAGCTTAACATGGAGTCTTGTTTAATAGGTATTTAAAAATATAAATTTACGAAGTTTAAATCTACCAATTATGTGGTTAAAAACATTTGTGTGTACATACAAAATTCCCACGAAGATTTGAGTAACTTCCTGCTAAAGATATGAGCTTAGCGCGACCGCCCATCGAGCTCGAGCTCTGAATAGTGTCATAATTAAAAACAGAATGAGCTAGCCGGCTAGACCGGGGGCTAATGAAATATTCTAATCAGAGGCATATGGTCGCATTGTAAAAAGTGTAGCGGCGAGCGATGGCCGATAAAGGCGCGTCACACGAGCGGGGCACAAACGAGCGATTGCGCGCCCGCACACGGCGCCCGCGCGCTTTGCATAACAAAGGGCGCAATTTGGAGGAAAAATGGGCGCAATCTTTTAACATCTCGGGCGTTCTCGGGCGTTCTCGGGCGACATCGGCCGCTGCGCCCGCGCCTACTAATGTGGATTTGTCGTGACACGAGTGACTCAGGCGCTGATTGATGTTTAACCTGGACGCGTTAGCGAAGTTTAGCGCTTCGTTTGGGTAGATTACTATCCAAACGAAGCGCAGTCATATTACTTTTTAGACAGTTTCGTGTAAATTGGTGACGTAAAAGTGAACTGCGGATAGAAGGTACTCACAAAGTCAAATCACATAGACGACCGAATTACTTGTGTTAATGATTATGAAGCTAGAGATTCCAGGTTCAAATAGAAATAAAAACACAACATACCTATTCGATTACTCACTCAGTGGAGATTACCATATGCCTTTTGAGGTACACAATCCGTGTTGCGTTTGGACACAGCTTTAATCGTTTGATGTTTAACCTGTGGAGTTATTACATGCGGAGCACGTCTGCCCTAATACAGATTAAAGTCAGGCCCCTTTAATCGTTCATTTGATATTCCACACCAGCAGTGCACGACATAATGCCACCCTGGCGTTTTACGAGATTTCAACTACATCTAGCCGAGTAAGTAGGTACCAATAACAATTTTGATAAGGACCCGGGTTCGATTCCCGGCCATAGCTTTACTTTTCGGATTTTTCTATGTGTTCTAATTTTCAGTGTCGTTTAGAAATTAATAACAATTTTATTAAGACAGTTGCCCGCGACTTTTTCTGCGAAGGATTCGTTTAGGTGTAGCTATCTCACGGATTCTACTCAATTTTAGGTATAAAAGTGTTATTCCAGACTATAATTTATCTCTGTGTCAAATTTCATCGTACTGGTACGGTTGAGTTGTACAAACTTCCATCCATCAAACATTCGCATTTATTTTATAATAGTTAGTAGTATTAAGTATCTTTAAGATTTCGTAAAACAGCATTACTTTACTCGTAGTAGCCAAAGGGTAGTTTTTACATCTTTTTTCAGATCTACTTATTGTATGAAGTTTTCGTAAAAATGCTCTTCCTATACCTAATTTTAATCCTCAGAAGGTTACTCTTGTTGAAGGAGAGCTTGAAGGTTAGCTCTTGTATTGATTTGTTGTTTGTGTCCGCATACAAATTTTTATTGACGAGGCACAGCCTGCAAAGAGTAATTTCGTGTCAAATAAGTTTAATTGCATTTAATCAATGAGAGACATACCTACTTACCTACTTACTACGTTAAAAAGAACCCTTCTCACCAAATATTTTTTGTAATCGAGCCGGTAAAGCCTCCAAATATAACCTGAGATAGTGAAAGCACAAAGGAAAGCGGTTAATTTTCTCAAGTTGCAATGAAGATTAAGTCGCTATCAAAACCAATTTACTGTTGGAGCGAACAAGATTGCACTATAGGTTCACTCATATTCCTCCAACTTGCCTATTCTCCATGAAAAAATATACCTTAATAATAACTACCTAAACAAGAATGCCTTCCAATCACGTTTCAAAGGAGTGTACCTGACTTGGAGGTACCTAAAATAATTAGTGTTTGTTTAACAGTAAGTACCATGTAGCAACAGCTATTCATTGGTTTTCAATGCTTTATCCCGCCTGAAATCAAAGAATAATCTCAATCTCATGAAAAAATATTTAATGAGTGGCGCGTAGCTATTGTTTGAGTGTTACTGCCTATTGTGAACCGCGTATTGATACAAAGTTAATTAGGTAGCTATCATCGCAGCGACGCCTCCCACAATGGCTCGATGCAACTCGCGCTGCGTTTGTTTTTCATAACTATTGTTGTTTTTACAAATTTCCCCGCGGCCCCGGTGCGACCGACAATGCGAGTGGAGGAGGCGTGTTAATACCACTGAGAATTACCCGGGAGTGGATTGTCGCGCACTCGAGCACAATAAACAATACAAAACGAAACGGCAAAAACAAACTATGCAAACAGAGCCAACAAGAAGAATAGGAAAATTGCTTTTGTTTAAAAAAATCTATTTGTTCGCGTTTCGAGATGAACGCGCCTACAGTGCGTCCGCGGCGGGCCAATCGCGCGCCGGCGGCCCCCGCCCCCGCGCGGCCGGCCAATCGCGGCCCGGCCCAGCGCCGCAAGAGCAGTTTCCTTTTTTAAAAGTTTCGTCTTCGACTTCCATCGGATTTCCCGCTTCAAGTTCTTTAAGTTATGGAAGGTGAAAAAATCCGTTGATTTATTTATTAAGACACAACTTTTTGCGGAGTTAAATTATGATGTTGGCTGAAGACGAGCGCCCTCGCCCCTCGGGGAGCTCTTCAAAGTTTTTACGGGCTGACGAATGGCAAGACTGAGCGGCCGCTATATTACAATTGCATTGGATTTTTATTGAAGCAGACGTGCCCGCAATGAGCAAGGACGTCAGATGAATCTATGTGATTTGCCACTTTCTTCGGCTGGTTCCCACGTTGACGAGTTGATCAGCAGTCGGCGCACACGCATCGGCTCACGATTGTGCCCGATGACGCGCCAGCGTCCTCCTCTTTACACACTATCGGTGTCCTCTTCATTTGTACTTACAATATGTACGTATTTATTTTGACATAACAAGATTTCATGTTATCAAGACTTGGTGTGAGTTGCACCAAGCTACTGTAACAGTAACATAAACTATAACCGCAGTCTGTGACTATAACCGAAGATTTTGACATATATTTCATAGGATTTCTGTCAAATAAGTAAGTCGTCGGTTTGTTTTCGCGACTCACATTTAGAAGAAAATCAAAGGTAGGAAATGTTAGAGTCATACGTCAATCTTAATAAGATAGACTGTTATAGTTGTTCAATTTAAGTGTTTTGACATGTCAAGCATATTTAAAGGCAAGTAGCCGCCTAACACTATTAGATTAAAACCTTATTGAGTTATAGACATATTGATTTCGGCTTTACTTTAGACAGGTTGAAAACATGAACTTTCACCTACTTCTACTGCTAGGTAGGTACTATTTAAAACTAACCTACCTTGCTAATGCGGTTACATGCCTGTGGAGTACCAAAAGGTAGATAAATCAAGTTTATTCAGTTTGAATTCTTTGGCACTCCACTTTAATAACCCACGCTATTAAAACGCAATAAAACGTTTAAGGTAGAATGGGATAGAAAAGATTATTAACTCAGTGAAAATTTTATGTCGTGATGATAATAAGACGTTGTTTCATCACTCGCTGTTAAGATTCTGATATCATATCGGGTAAATATCTATGAAGCAGAGATGGTATAATAGTCATAATAGTGTTGAAACAGGTCTTAAACATACGAGTCTATTTCGGCCTCATTTTTGGCTAGGTTATGGAAAAAACAAATGGCACTGATATAACCTATTAAGTTATTTACGTTCTCCCTAGTTAAGTACTATTGATAATGATATTAATGATCCACGACATACGTGGGGTTGAATTAACAAAAACGACTAGCAGCGTCCAATTCGAATAGACATTCGTACATAATTAACTAACTACATAAATCACGTCTTTATCCCTTTTGGGGTAGACAGAGTCCAAAGTAACAAGCCCTAATGGCCACGTTTAGCATGATTGTGGGCGTATAAGTGGGAAGGGGAATCATAGTAGTGATGCGTTGCTAGCCCCATCGCCTATAGCATGGTTCCCAAGATTTTCACCCATTACCTCGATGGACTTTTATTTTTACCATCTGCACGGGAAGAGAAGCAACTTGGTAGGTACATTCTATGAATTTTTTCTTTGCTCCCAGACCAGCGTGGAAATTAATAGACATGCACACTGCAAAATTTAAGAAAGAAAGAAGAGATTTATTCGTTTTTGCAAGACTCAAATATAGCATAGCATACACACAATTTTATAGAAAAGAAACGAAAAAAAAAATAGATTTATTATTATACTTTGTTTTTAATTGCGTGGGCACAATAAAATACAAATAGGTACTTTATTGAACACCACAAAACAATACAAATAATTTTAACAAGTTTAATATTTTAATCAGTAGGCGTTATACTCGTAATTGTATTGTTGTTTTTGGGTGGATTTTTGACGTTGTAATATGACTAAGTTAATATCTGCTGAAATACTGAATTAATATCTGCCCTTTTTGGTAAATATGACACACCGTCAAGCACAAATAAATCTGGAAAGACGATTTCATGTAAATCATAATGATTTTCGATTTTCTCGTAAAGTAAGTACTTAACAGCTCAACAAAATAAAAAATTATATTTACTCACTTATATTATAATGTATTGCAGTTTGAAAGAAAATTAATTTTAAATTTTCGGAAAATTATGAATAACATACCTGCGAGTAATTAGGCCTATAAGAAGTCTACGGGCTTCAATTTTAAATAGTTAAGGCATTTTTTTATACGCACAATCAAAATTATTAAGTATGCTAGGTCAGGTTATGATGATTTGGTCATACACATAGAACTATAATAATAATATTGAAAAAGTAAAAATAGGAAAGCTGCTTTCAATCGATATCTTATTTCATCTTTTTTTCGTCAACATTAGAAAATTTCATCTCGTGTGGTCCATATAGATTTTGTGGAAACTATACACTTATCAAAGTAACCCCATTTTCTTGAACGTATAATTTAATGAGAACCGTTTCGACCACAACGCGTATTTATAGACTGTGACTAACAAAAAAGTGCTTGAGGATGTCAATCGACAGCAACCTAAAGAACTCGACCAAACACAATTTTATCAAAATAAATTATTTTTGACAGTTCTTCAAAATAATAACATGGCAAAAAACTTGGGTACCTAAATGAGTTACTCGCGTGGGTAAATAACTTAAAATTTATAACCATATTCCAAAATATTCAGTCCATTGACATTGTTAATGTGCTTCAAACCTTATTTTTACCATTGCTACACTGTGTCGTAAAAGTCAAAGAATTCTCACAAAATATCGTGTGCAAAAAGAAATGAAATTCATATTAAAATAACCTGAATTTCATACAAGCAGTCCGGTGAGAAAGACCGCGTTTTATTGAAATCGTGCCCCGCCACATGGTTGCCACGCTAAGCTATAAAAGTTATAAGCCACTAAATCACGGCATTAATGAAATAGAACCATGCCAAAGTGTAAGTACCCACCGAAATAAACCGGCGACAAGTAGCTATAAAAACGTTTACACACGACCGCAATCACAACACCTAATTAAAAATCAATCAATAAATAGCAAACCCACTATCTCGAAAGATCTTCTCTCGAAAACACATATCATTTACCTAATTAGATTGGGCGTTAAATCGCCCAACATCCATTTATAATCAGTTCATTTAAAAATAATGCAGCATAAAAAACTCGTCAAAGATATTGTCAGGAGATATCGGCCGTACACTCTGTTCGCAGGCTTCGCTTGAAAAAAACTTAAAAAAACTCACTCGGGGCGATCCGTGACTCTTTTTTTGTTTTATTATTTTTAATTCATATTATCGTACGGCTATCCCCTTTAATTTTGTTTTTAAGTATGGGCCTCAGTATGCTGGCAGCTACGTTTATGGATATTCCGAATTCCGTGGCGTATCGTCCACGGGGCGATTTCGTTTTATGTAAATTCGAGGCTAGGCAGGTGTAGCCTACGCACGGTAATCGGAACAACCGACAATTTGGGTAGGTGTAGTAACTAGAAACAATTTAGTCTTCCAAATGGCCCGCAATGTAACGACGCCCACAATGTTTTTTAAGTATAGCAACTTTTGGTCCCACTAAGTACGGTAAGTACTCTCTCTGTTCAAACTCATAATAATTTACCAGAATTTACCTATTCATTTTTGTGCCATGTCGAAACTACAGCAAGAACTTACTTCAATAGAAGTCCGAAATGTGTTGTAATACTTGATAGTTCTAAACTGAGGTTCTGAATAGATCTACCCTAATAGAGGGAAAGTCCACATTTATTTGTATTTATTTATATATTTATAACTTACTTCAATAGAAGTCCAAAATGTGTTGTAATACTTGATAGTTCTAAACTGAGGTACTGAATAGATATAATAGAAGGAAAGTCCCCACTTATTTGTATAATAATTAATAATGTAATGTCGAGAAATTATAAACTAAGTTGTAGAATTTTAAATTAATAAAGATGTAAAAGTGACATTATTCAGCCCGAACAATGTTTAAAAAATTGTATGTTCTTATTTATTCTAAACTCTTAATTGCACAAACAATTAAAAAATATATTAGTATACTGAGAGTAGCACAAACGCAATCATATACCTAAAGGACTAACCTAGTTTAAGAAAGGAAATCATTAAAAATAAACTTTGAACACAGCAACCAGGGAAACGTTTAGTAAAATCATACATCAGTAAATAATGAGTTACAAATCTTTTGTTTTTGTGAAAGAAAATATTATAGTGACAGAAAGACAAATAGCATAAACTTTGTTCGAGCTTATTAATAGGGGGATTATAGTTAACGAAATTACAGTATCTCTACCTACGCTTTATGATATAAAATAATGTCCATAAAAACCAATAATACTAACTTTAACATTGCAATACCCACCTACAATGATAACCAGTTCGATAAAATTCCAAGCAGACTAGTCCAAAATGGTCAGATCCTCCTAGGTCTGACTTAAGAGGCCATTTTTAAAAACTCTAAAAACTTTAACGTTTGTCGTAATGAGACCGTTCAAAGCTCGTAAACGTACCTACTAAGTTGTAAGCTTCCAACTCTGTAGACGAACGTTAAATACATATTATATAGCGGTCGTGTAATAAGTGTTTAAGTTTTAAGTACTTTGAGGTACCTATTTTGGTTTATTATGTTAGGCACATTACGGAGTCTAGTATCGACGAAATATTATGTTTAAGTATTTTTTTGGAATATTGTTTTAATTTTTATAACAACATGAGAAATACCGTTCACTGTCAACTATAAAAATAATGATGATAATCTATTTTTTATGTAATTTTAAAAATCTCTCATGATGAATTATACATAATCCCGCTTAAAATAACAAAGACTTTTTTCTCTTAGGTACAAGTCAGTAAGTCAATTAGCCTTTATTGACTTTATTCAGATGTAGGAACTATTATAAAATTGGCGAATCACTTTCTTGGTCGACTGTACGTAGAGCAGAATCTAAGTAGGCACGACATTAAAACACTAATCAGTCAATTGCTATTGTGAGGTACATAAAACTGAAAATAATTGTGATTAACGCAAGAAAACCTCAGTAATATTTGAAATAAGCGTTAACTTAGAAGAAAGTGCAGGGAAGCATCAAAAAGCCCGCGCGAAGCGCACATAATATCGGCGCATTTAAAATATTAGCAGGTAATGCAATGTTAACGAGATCCCGCTTATGTAAAGATGTAATACTCGTATTTTGCATTTAATAAGGGCCGTACCTAGCGAGCAGCGCGTGGCCAAAGGCGAGAGATGGATCCACAGATACGCACTATGACTCTTCGATCGAGCCTCGCCGAGTATGAAATTATTGGAGAACAGCATTCGTGCTCGATGCATCTGCCCAGACGAAGACGCGAGCTAATGTTCCCGACCACTACGTTAAAGATAAATCTTCGAGATACGAGAAAGACTTAACTTAGTTCTGTGTTCCTTGCATATAGAAGATCCTATCGGATGCAACTGAAATGCACAGTTCGCGAGAAACTTTTACCATCGCAAGGGACAGTTTTTTCTTCGTTTTTAGATCAGCGCGATTGTCTTTTTTTAATTTAATTAGATACGTGGTATCTAATAGTGACTGAACATACGTAATTTTTATTATATATCTGGCATCAGTTTCGAAATAAGGCTTTAGCGTTTATTGCAGTCGAAGTGGTCGATTCGAGCGTATAAGTGTTGAAGCCTGCGGGCGGGGCGGGCCATAGCACCTGTGTCTTACATTTGAATATTCCTCCCAAACCGATATTTCATGTGATCGCAGCTCATCTGTAATTAAGTCTGGATTATAATTCGTTGCGTCGGTTTCAAAGTTCACGCCTAGGCGTTAAATATGTTGCCTGCGATCTCCGACACTTCGGGAAGATTCATTGGTCGTGTTGGTTTGATGGATATTTAAAATTATTCGAACTATCTTAAACACTACAATCTAAAACAATGCTATTTTTATTTAGGCGGAACAAAGTCACAGACAACTAGTCAGATAAAAGCTAGCTAATAGTAGTCAAGAATACCTTAAAATATTTTCTCATGTGTTTGGCTAAAATTGCCGTCGGTCTTCGTTGTATACCTACAATATAAATACTGGGACTGTGTTTATTTTACAAATCCAGTCAGCTAGCGAGGACTTTTTTCTTAAATTGATCAAAGTTTTAGTGAGACTTTGTAAGCAAGAAATAGAAATAGACTAAAACTGCATGATAATATCGTTAAGATGTAAATACAAACAAAGCTACGTTGTATCCGCGGACGATAGAGGCCGATGCAGTCGCACACAATGAGCATACTCATAAATAAATAAATAAGCCCGAATTTAATAACAAGCCTGGGCCTAAGTAATGACCGCCAGAAGGCAGTGTTACATTTATTATGACTGCGGCCGATTTTTATAACTTTTACGCACATTTCTTAGCGTTGCATTAAAAACGTTTAAACACTATAATTTGGGACGGGCTGTGCCGACGGACTTTTATAAGAAAATCAATGATCGATCTGGCTTAGTCATGTTCACTTAAAATCGATTATTATTAATTAACAGTTGATGTAGGTATTAATAAAGTATATGAAACGTGTTTGGCTAAAATGTAATAGATACCAGTTTACTCCTGGTAGATAAAAATATAAAAAGTTGCTAAAATGCATAATTATACTTAGGTACATGATGCATGTTTTGACACAGGCTTTACCTCATCTTATCGTTGCAAATAATTATTTGATTGGCAAATTCACTTCTTACTTTGAAATAAAAGTTTGCAAGAGGTGACATAGTTAGTTCGCATATTTTTGATAACTACGCTACTAAAAATATGTAGATACGTGTATTTGTGATTCAACTAAAAATTCAGGACATTTGTAAGGAGGTATCATTAAGAAACGTTATATGTGAGCCGCTTAAATACTTCCAGTATGTATGTATGTAAACTCTTTATAGTAAAAATAGTCGACCGACCAACCAAAGAAATCCAAACCCTTTCAAAAAGACACTAACGTAATTGTCAATAACACATTATGACACCCGATTCTCTCAGGCGTATCCATCAGAGAGATCACGATGCCGTTTGGCGAGCAAACGCCTCGTAATTAACGGTTATCATCGATTAACGTGTAGTCATTCGAATTAAATCGGCCAAAGAAACAGAACGCGCGATGTTACAACGAAGATCGGTTTCAGCGGTTAGAGATGCCAGGACGCATTAACGTAGTGGACTCGACACCACCAGTGCGAGGTCCGATCAACAAAAACTCTTTATAGCCATTCCAATGCAAACAATTAAGCTCAGTTTTCGTCACTTGTCCCGCTTGTCCGGCATGTCACTGTTTTTTTTTTGACAACAACTCTCAACTGTTTTAAACAAGCCGAATACGAAGCTCGTGACACGCCTTAAATAATTAAACATTTCTCCTAAAGACGGAACTGCAAAAAGCGTCGTGCGACAACAATGGATACCTACCAGCGGAAAATTCTCTGTAATTTGCTGGGGAGTCCAAGGTTGCGTACGTTGGGGTGTAAATCACGTTGCCGACAAACAAGAACAAAGTTCATTAGAATAATAAAATGCATTACACATGGTTGCACCTCGGCGCTTGCGCACAGAGCTAGGATGCCTTCACGAGCGCTGGCCGGCGGCCCGCGCGGCCGCGGTCGGTTCCACTTGCGATTGTTGACTACGTACTTGCAGAAAGTGTCCAGCAATGCATGAATTACCATTACTTTAAATTTAAATTAAGAAACCGATTGCATACTGAGCAGATGTAAACTTTGATGCAGAAAATTCACGAAGACAATCTGATGTCTGAAGTTGAAGGGTTTTAAGAAAACGCGTGTACTGATTAAGGAAAAAAAATATACTTATTATAAAATTGAACTCGGATTAACGTAGACGTAGGGTAGTTATAGCCATGGATACCTAACAACAGGTTAGATCTACAAGTAGGTAAGTATTAAGGCAGTTTGATAATAAGTCTTCCAAAAGGGGAAGTTTAGGTAGGCATATTAGCAGAAAATAAAAGGTTGTTTGTGTATGAAATAATAGTGAACCCAGGCAACATTTAATGCAACACGAGCGTGTAGAAAATATCATGTAAACAAATTTATGTCCGCACCAGGTATAGAGGTGTTGCATTGGACAATTGCGTATGATTTTGTTTTGTTTGAATAATTGAAACATTGCGCAGATCAGCCAGCAGTGGAACCTTACCTCCGCGTTTTTCAAAGGCATACCACATGCGGCCATGTCGCCGGTGAAGACTTTATCCGTCGCGCATGTCTTTGCCGCGCGCACCGCGATCTAGATCCCGCGGGGCGGCACGATGCTATCGCAAAACGTTGTCCTCGCGACAATTGCTAACGCCGACGCCGCGCCGGCGCAGCGACGCGAATATTCCCGCAATCATCGATGACATACCAAATTCTAGGACGAATTTACGATTTGTGAATTGAGAGAGTATGGAGCGAATTGTTGGTTAGTATAGTTTCGTGTAGCGGGCTATCGATGACATATCCTAGGATGAATTCACAAAATTGTAAAGATGCGTATAAACTGTGAGAAATTTTCGATTGCTAGAGGCTTTTGCTTTATTTATGGACTAAAACGCGAAAATTAATAGCGCTAAGAGAATACATAGGGAAGAAATATTGCCATTGAGACAGTGAATAGACCAACTTCTATAATACAATATTTTGCTTAAAATAAATGTTAGGACGGTATATTACATTAAAACAAGACTAAAACTAAAGTAGACGAACGAGAACGAAACTTAAAATGCAAAACAAACAAGAATGGGACCATGAAAAAATTAAGATAAAACCCTCAACTGATACGGTAGTAGGTAGGTCCGGGGGCCTTACCGTGACGTCTTAATTCCGACTTAGTTCAGTTAAGCTGTAATTTTTAGTATGGATCTGACAGCGAGCGAACCTAAACTGAATCGCATTAAGACGTCATGGTAAGGCCCCAGCTCGTGTACTCGCTGTTCCATGAAAACTAAGTCGCACCGTCAAAAATGTCAAATGCCCAACTGTCAAAATTCGGGGAAGATGCCGCAAGCGTCACGTATGTGAAAAACAGACGTGACGTGAAATACGTGGAGACACTCGCATTATTTAAGAGCGTTCGTAGTTAACAATATTCTAACACAAAAGCGGCTGTTTGTCAATACAGCACATTATGTGGAAAAACATGGGAAAAAAATAGCTGCAAATCGAACTCGTGATACCGAAACTTTTTAATGCGACACTGAAAAAACCTCCACTTAATGACAGAACTAGAAAGTAAGATGGTGATGACAGCTGGCCGGATCTTGCACACAATCCTACTACTTGGTACCACCAATCGGACAATTGACACCAATTGACCTAGACCCAAACTAAGCAGTTTGTAATATGAGTATTAGACAACGGATAAATATACTTGTAGGTACAGATAAATACATAATTAAACATCCTAGTCTCGAGAACAAACATTCGTATTTTTCATACAAATATCTTCCCAGACCAGGGATCGAAGTCCCCTCCTTCCTCTTTTTCCTTTTTTTTATTTTCATTATAATTACTAAAAAATATTATTATTATTATTATTAAATATTATTAATAATAATAATATTATTTTTTACTAAAAATTAAATATTAATAATAATAATAATAATAATAATTATTATTATTATTAGTGGTGCACTTACCTTTTGAAAGCATTCATGCTGCAGCAAGAAAGTCAAAAAAATCTCAGCCACACACACGTCCATTTAAAATTTTGTAAGCCTCGCTGTGGAGAATCAGTCAAGACGGTGTTGATACAAATGAATTTTTCGTTGAGTCCAGCCATTCATCCAACAATTCACCCAATTCGACCTAGTCCCATCCCAAAGTAAGTGCTAGTAAGGCTTGTATTATGGGTATTAGACAACGATATACGAGTACATACTTAATAGAGAAACATACTTAAATACATAGAAACATTCATGATCCATGACTCAGGAACAAATATTCGTGCTCATCACACAAATACATGCCCTTACCAGGATTAGAACCCGGGACGCTTCCTTCGCAGGCAGAGTCACTACTAACTAAGCCAACCACGTTGTCAAAAGTTATATGATGGAACATAGAATTTCTCCTTCTTATTCCTCGTTCCCTCACTGCTGAGCATTCCAACCAAATACGATCAGCTTCCAGTACGGTGCAGACTACCACCCACCGCGTTTCTTATTGCATCAGACCGCTTGAAGGTGCCCTTCCCCGAGCACGTCTGCCATCTATTTTACCCAAGATAATCTGCTTCTCCAGACTATGCTTTAAAGACCACAGAATACTTGGCAGCTGGGATAAGGTTAAAGAGTATATCAGCGCTCTCCCCATCGTTGATCCTGTAAAATAAGCAAAGAGAAATAACGTCTCGGTGAAGAACTCGAAGATCAAGTCGAGAGAGGACCGAGGCTAACAAAAAGTGAAGTTTTGAATATTTTATTGAATCAGGCGTTACTTTGCGGAGGTCCATTTCAATGAACACAAAAATTAAATATTTACCTTGCTACTCCGCTACTTACGTGCAAGATAACCAAGCTTGTGCGAAATATATACGTTTTGCATGCAAGCCCTCCCACCACTACTGCCACACAAAACGCACACAAATCCCACAAACTTAATTAATCCTATCACCAAGTGAAGTTTTGGTTTAGAAACCTAAGCCAAGTCGAGATGAACAGGATTTAGGAAGGGGTGGGGCGTGCCGTCACGTGCACGGATCAGATACTGCGCCCGCGCCGCTTGCACGCTCGCGTTGTTTTACTTAGACACGCAAACGGGCCACGGAACATTTGCGATTCCTCTATATTTGTACGAAACGCATCCGTCTATCTGTCCATCGCTCTACTTACCCTTGTAAGTAGATTTTGAAACTGGGCCCAAAAAGTACATTGAGAATTATTATAGTTAAATACTCAATTAATAATTTCTTCAATTTCGAGTACCTAAAATTTAATAGACTTTTAAAAATAATGTAAATATAATAACAAAAATCAGAAATTAATTTTATTTTTATTTTAAAACTAAGTAGGTACCTGCATAATAATAATAACACAGTGTTCTAAAGAGGATTTTGAAAGGAAAAACCGTCACGCGCCGCCGCCGAGACCGCCGGGCGCGCCGAAATCTCTGCATTCCCGCCTTTTTGCCCGCGTATTTTATAGCAACACTGATGCACAGATCGCCTACACACAGATACCAGATTCGGCAATCCTCCATTTGATACCGACTCCTATTGTATCTGCTTCTGTTCTTATTTTCGTTTTTGATTTTCGTTCGCGCCAGAATTCATAAATGGTAGCTTCACTCGTTAGAAAGCTATATTTGGTCCATGATTTGACTTAGGTAGGTATAGGAATTTAGTACCTATCTTAATTTATTTTAATTTTTTTATGGCCCTATTAGCTGTTGCCCGCGACTTCGTCTGCAAAGAATTCGTTTATCGCTATCCCGCGGGAAGTTTCCGGGATAAAAATTAGCCTATGTGCTATTCTAGCCTGTTCTCTATCTATGTGCCAAATTTCATCCAGATTCGTTGGGACGTTCTGGCGTGATTGAGTAACAAACAAAACATCCATCCATCCATCCATCCATCCAAACTTTCGCATTTATAATGTTAGTTAAATTGCCCCGTGATAAAGGTAAAATGAATCAAATATAGTCCCAGCAGCGTTAAGCACCACACTTAAGAAACAAGACGATCATAGTTTAAATTGTAAATGCTCATCCACACTACCATTTGGAGTGCCTTTGAATATATCTTTCAAAAATCTTGCAGACTTGCAAAAGTATTCATTTGCGATTATTCAGCTTGAAAGCACAATTTTTGCTAGTGTGAAGTGTCCTTCTAATGCACGGTGATTTTTGGATACCTATTTAGGCACGTGAAAACTATCACAGCTGTGTGGCTATGAACTTTAAAAAGAATGTCGCAAATTTACAAATTCAACCCGTAATCGAACCCATTCCTACGCGATCCCAACCACCGCTCGGCCGCTGCACCAACTCAAATATGAATAAATTGTATAAATATTTATCGGCACGCATTATACCAGCACCACCGGCGTCTAGAGGGCAAAACGACAACGACACGGATACGACAAATACAAATACAACATTCCGCATCGACATAATTGTTTTTGCAGATTGGGCCGGAATCCGCGGCGGCGCACACCGCTAGTGCCAGTTTTGAGACGCTATTATTCAATGCGTGCTTTGGATTGTCTATTTTTGGCATATCTTTTAGTGATCTTTTTATTTTTTTGGGTCCCTATGTAGATACCTGTCCATTTTTACAAGTTTATATTTTACTTAAGGCTATGACAACGGGGTCTTCAAGAGGAGAGTTTATGTTCTTTTAAAGGCCGGCAAGTCTGGCGTCTCTCTTGGGGTTGCTCGTTCCCATCCGCAGCGGTGATTGCTTATAATACCATTAGGAGACCCACTAGCTCTTCTCCCTCCTTTCTATTCATAAATTAACTTGGCGTTAGTATGCATATGGCAAATCATTTATTATCTTTAAAAAAATAACAAATTACGTCTCCGGATATACGTCCTACATGGTCATAGTAGGAACCCATAAATTTACCAACGTATTGTTATTTACATTTATTTTTTATATCTGAAGAATACTTTTACTTCAGCCGATATACTTAGCCCCGTATTTGTACAAACCTCGATGTCCTGTCGTACAATTCTGCAAAATAGAATCACAGATCTTGTTCGAAAGCCACGGCATTATAAATCATAAGTCTGGTCTATCCGTCGTCTTCAGTTCCGATCGGCATCCTGCTGTTAGCCTGCACAAATTTACGATCGCCTCCGAACCCTCCCGAAGCTTTCTTCGCATTATTTCAACAAAATATCGTGATTTATGTAAATTCGTTGCACTCGTAAGTGCAGTTTGGTGCGGAGTCAGGGTATACGTTTAATCGAACTTGCACGGTTTCGCTTGGAAGATCCAATTTTATTTATTTGGACACAGATAACAGTAAATTAATATGATTGTAACAGTGAAGTTTGATACCGCAGCTCGATTTTTCTGGGTACACCTTTACCATGAATTTAAATAAGCTGCATTTTATTTAGTTTGCGAGTTGTAAAGTTTTGGTATTTCAATTGAAAATTGTGATGGTTTGATGAAATGAAATATAAGAAGGGTAAAAGGTTGTTTTCGACAAAATGTTTTCACAGCGACGAATTGCTCGTCCCGGTCGTAAGCTGTTCTTAATATACGTCAGGTCAAACCCTATCAATTCCCAATAACACACGAACGCCTTCCAGCCAGGAATCCAGCGAGCACATCCATAATTTGCGAGATCCCGAGTCCGAAGTTGCACGATCCGAACAGGAATAAATATTCCTTTTATTCCAATTTGTCAGCTAAGCCACTCTCAGCAGCGAGTTATCTTCGTATCCAACGGTAAGCTCCCGCCAAAACAATACGGCTGTATCGTTAAAAAACGTGGTTGAATACAGCATTTATCATCGGTGATTAAATACCATTGTTTCGTATCGGCAGTCAGGGGACTCCTCTGCGTCGTGCTCGTTTTGCCTCGCTCCATGTCTGCATTGTAGCCGCGCGGAGACAATAAGTCTGTTAAATTGGCCCCCTATACTCGTTATATTATGTGCCACAGTTTGTATTTATGCTCGTGTCCATGTCTTGCCCGTGCCCCGGCTCGTGCTTGCTTGCCTTTGTCTTGTAAATTCTTGCGAGGCGAAGTTTTCATTGAAATTGGAATCATGATTGGTACTAATCAAACAACAGAGGAAATGTTTATGATTTATCTTGTAGTTTCACAACAATTTCTGAGTATTCTGTTCTGTGTTTAAATATACATAATGTAACTTAGTGGATAACTATGGGTTTTATGCTTAGCACATTGAATATTTCGTGAACCCATTTACTGAACTTGTGAAGCTTGGAAGGCATGATAACTAAGTAACTATTTTTGAACAGACTCATAATTTGAAAGTGCGACGAAGGATCAAATTGTAAGCACGAGCTTTACACAACCAGTCGCTATGAGCTATGGCTCATAGCGATCTTTATTAAACTCTACAACACTATTTCACATGCAAAGTTTTTTCTCTCACAAGTGTTACCGGTGAAAAACCAGCTTAGATCCTTTTACATTTAATAGATTGTAACACCCTATTCAGCATATAAAGAAAGCCGACACGTGCCTTCAAGAATTACTAGTAAGAAGTTGAAACGTATCCATTTCTTTTCACGCCTATATTAGAATGTTAAGTGTTTATTCCTTAACCGGTGCATAGTAAAGAAACTACTTAATGTTTAGCATATAGGGTGGGTGAATTCGCAGATAGCGACAAGTCAGGCTGTCACAGGTGCCGCAGCAAACTCGTGCACAGATTTTCCAGTTTTTCCTAAGATAAGCCGCAACAACGTCAAAGGAATACGTCTCTTTTATGCCAATGATACATATTTATGTCAACGCCTCTCTTAAAAACTTGAAAGGCTTAAAACGGCAGCGGTCCAGCAACGCCACTAAAATCATAATGAACAAGCGCTTCTTTTGTACATGAATCACTGCGCACGAATCCTTCTCTTATCTTAGCGACGTAAATTTCTAAGCAAAGAAAACCTCATTCAGGCCGGCGCACATTAATTATTGCGAAAACAAATGAGAAAATATGACATAAATTATGATTAACTACGGCTTTAAATCAATCAGTAATAAAAATATGAACGTCTGTCATAACTGAGTCCCAATTAGGAGCTCCGGGCCGATCTCGATGCTCGTAATTAATTTTAATAAATTAATTACAAATTATGAACAAACAGAGCGGAGGAGATCATGCCGTATCGAGCTGTCGCAAAAAGGGGTATGCTGGAGTTGGTAATAAAAATGTAGTTCAGACAAATATGTAAGTGCCAGTAGGGGAGAAAAACTGGGCTCGCTCGAGCGTCGTATTAACATGGTTAATTAATTTATTAATTAGCATCACTTATCGTAATGCGGCAGCGGTGATGCGCCCTCGATGCGCGCCGATAGTTTTTCCGGCGAAGGTTGGTTTTTTAGAAGGTGATTAGCATGCGGTTAGTAGAAACAGCCGCGACTAGGTTCGATGTGAAATAGGTTAGATAGAATAAGTCAAGGAGAGTGACAGATTTCCTCGTCATTAATAGTTCTAATTGTTTACGGTTAATTATATTATGTAGACTTTTTTCAGTCTACCCCTGATCATGATGCATGCAGTAGTGTCGAAATATTGAGAGCTCATTATATGTATAAATTAATTAAGTACATTGTTTGAGCCATTTTTAATTCATTATTTTAAAAAGTTTCATTAACAAAACACCTTGCTGCCTTTTTTAAGTACCTATTAATACATAGCACATAGATGAATGCTATCTATCTTTTAATATTATTTGATCGCTTAATCAAATTGCCTACATTAATGCAAATCATGGCAGCTGTTTTGCAGATTACTGCTTCAGCAATTTTGTCCGTAATATTTGATTCTATTCTCTCTAAGCATGGATATTCCTGGAAATTACAGGCACATTTTTACACCGTAACTATTTCCACCTCTATGTGCTTCTTAACTTACGCTAACATAACATAATTTTGTTTTTAAAATTTAGCTTTCCCAAACACAGACAAAGCATACATTTTCTAAGTACATCAGGTTCAGGAGGACTTTTTTTTAATGAAGTGGGTCTGTTCTTTTAAAAAACGAAGATATTTTTTGCCGCACGCAGTTCCACGTGGAGTTGAAAATATTCGCAACCAATGATGCGTCCAGTGAAGTGGACAGTGACAAATAAAGAGCTGTCAGCACGTCGGACGGACGGAACCTAGCGCGCCGCCATTAATAACCCGAATAGATAGCGAGATATATATGTACGCTACCTGTGTTCGATACACGATTGATCGCTTTAATGAGGCCTATGAATTAATTAAGATGATTTTGAGAGAAAAAATGTCGTAGATGGCAGGTCAACGTTTCCAAGCATACTTGCGCACGTCTAATTATCTGAAGTAGAAAATAGCCATGATATTATATACCTACATTGATATCGAATGAAATTATACATATTTATTATTGTTTAACTAGGTAGTTCCTACTTACAAGTATAAATAGGTACCCTAATGATCCATTTGTCATAATGAAAGATATAATTTTTACTATGAAGAAATCTAGAACATATCACATGTTGGGTTTTTTTGTGTGCAATTTATATCCATACCTACAAGATCTTTTGTACCTGCTTAGTACTAACTTCAGTGGTTACACACAGGATGTGATTGTAATAAAAATTATGCAACCAAATACGTGATCAAATTGGGGACGTTTTGGAAAAAGATCAGGTCAAGAGTACGACCCGAAACCGACGAGCATGTATGAAGAGATTGATGAATGTGGATGAAGCGAAAGAGGTATGTCAGGATCGTAGCAAGTGGAACAAAGTAGTCTCTGCCTATTCCTGTGGGAAAGAGGCGTGACGGTATGTATGTATGTATGTATGCAACCAACAAACCAGTAGATAAGGTATTATGATGGATGTAAAGTTTTAAAATAAAAAGGATACACGACAGCATTTTCCCGCCGGTTTTATTTGCCTACTGACACAATCCCGTGTCAACGCCAAACTCAACAAGGCAGCATTTTTTATTATACTTTTACAGTCGATTAGCATAAAATTTTGCGCGTCTTGTCATTTCGTTTTTATTGTGTTAGGCATTTTACGCGACGCGTTATAAATATTGGCAGTTTCATCCTCGGGGTATCTTGCGATTAGGGCTCGGCGCGAGCGTTTTGTGGACTCATTTATGGATCGTATACTTGCTTTACCGACACTTCGCTCTAGATAACGGTATATTGATGGGTTTTAGATTAGGCTTTCGGCAGGAGAGCGTAATAAGGTGGTGGATGATCAATAAAATTAGCGCGCACAATGTCGACGCCACGGAACCCGTGCCGCCTGCGCTAAGTGCCTATTAGCTGCTCGGTTTATTCTCCGCGCCGGAATGCTCGAATGTCAATCGCACGTTTAATAGAACGGTGTTCATAAAGTATGGAGGTTACGGTGGTGTGAGTGACCGCTCATCTGGCTACCGTCGCGTATCAGATTCGGTAGCCGCGGCTCCTATCTCGACCATTACCTTATCATCACTTATCGATGGCCGCGTACGTTCCGAGCCGAACGTCCCCGACGTATCTGTCGATGCTTAAATATGATAGATAATCATGGTGCTTTTATAGCTCGGGCCCAAAAAACAAACATCGCCCGTCTATCTGAATGATCTGTGTTGGGCTCCGTAACTAGAGGTTAGAATTCGAAGACTTCAAATAAAAAACATGGCATCGTTAAAGAAATTCTTTGCATATTCCCGTTTGAGATATGGACACTCTGAATCTATTGAAACAAGTTTGTTGCTTCCGAAGGACCCAGATTATAAAAAAGTAAGTTTGTATTACAAATATGTTACTGTCTACTTGTCTGTAAGTAAAAACATATCTTCATAAATCAGTCCAAGAATGTTGTAAAACTTTACGTTTACAAGTAAATTAGTTTCGGTTACTAAACTTCAGCTATAACCTCAATCTGGTTTAGGACTAGTTTGATAAGGTTAAGCCTAAGTTACGTCACTTTTTCAAGTAGGCAGACGAAATTATTTGTGCTTTTAAATTTAAAATTCATGCGTAGAAGCAAACTTAAAATATATAGCAGTCTCGAAGAACTGTCTGCTCACAGTTTGCGCAAACGCATAGTTTTGTAAATAGAAAGCATCATGTAAATTTTAACGTGAGCAGTAAGTAAGTGATCGAGCGAGGCACGTATGTCGCCGGCATTTTAAATACGTTTTTAATTATAATTGTCAGCTAATTATCGTGCATTGGATCAGTAATGGGCGGCGAGTGTCGCGCCGGCGGGGGGCTGCGCGGGCGCTACCGCGGCCCGGCAGGGCTCCCACGGTAAAACACACGAAGAATGCATTTTTTTCAATTTTTTGGGTTCCGTAGGTATCTACGGTTGGCTAAATAAGTGGTAAACTTTCATCCAACTTCCTATGAAATGAATATGTCGCTAAAGTTGAACTTTCACGTTGACAGCCACGTCTTATCCACATTATATATTGTGACTTGCAAAGGGTTTTCAACCTTATGGTGGCAGACCACATATTTGGCTGATGGTACTGTCCAAGTAACTGAATCACGTAACTCTGTGCTACCTTTTCCCATACAATTTCGCGATAACTTCTTTGGCAAGTGTATGGTAAGTCATTATGACATTGGCAGTGAAAAGGTTCCATAGTGGTACGCGGTTCAGTTTCTTACTGTACCTAAATAGTGTCAACGGGACCTTATTAATAAGGCTCTGCTGTCCACCCGTAATCTGTCACAATCACAAGGCTATAGGTATGTATAGCTTTTGAACCGTAATAGACAGACACTATAAATTTCCACATTATTAAATATACCTATTTATTACGACTGCTATTGTGTTAAATAAGAATAATAAAATAAGCTTGTCTACCTAAACCTTATATAAAAAATAAATATTCTACGGTGCCATGGAACCATTCGTGTGAAGATCCGAGTCAAACTTGGCCGTTTTTTATTTGCGGAAGTCCAGGAAATCATAAAGGCATAATTTGGAAAAAAATACTGCAGGATCGGTGACGTTTTTTAAAGTTAGTCGATTAAAATTTTAATGAAAGTCTTAAGTTTTTTAAATTGTGGCCTTTTTAATCTCATCGGAGTTTGTTAGATCTGATTTTACTATACATATTTAAAAAGCAAAATATATGATTAAAAATGTTGTTAAAATAAAAATTTATTAAACTAAATATAATAAAATGCGGTTGAGACTATCGTTCCAAAATTTTATTATTGATTTCAAAATGTAAGTCATCCTATTTCTACGAAGCCCAACTTGTGTGCGGTTATATCTACTCGTACATAGTTTGAATAAATACATAGACAAGCTTCTCAGAAACGGTTGCAGCGTCTGAAGTAACGAGCTGGGCCGGACCATCACTCACCGCTTTTCACTTATAATGATGTTAAAAATGTTACCTAACAGCCGTTCGTGTCCACCCATTGTACCACTGCTCAATACACAAACAAAATAAACTTTAAAAAATGACTCCCAATTTATTTAAAGTATAAAAAGTCACAATTCCCATGACACCAGCCTGGGCGAGCTCTCGTCCGAACGCCATCCTTCTTTATTATATTTCTTTGTCGTTTTTTATTTGAATCGCTTTGACATTTTCGAGTCGGGTCACTTATTAAATTAGCCTTTGTATTTAAATGAACAATTAATTATTATGTGGTGTGCTCCTGGTTTTCTGTTTGGTGATAAGATTTTGTTGCTTCAAAGGTTTGGTACGCAATGTGCATGATTATTGATTATCAAACTGAACATGTAATTTGAAGTAAAAATTTCGAAGGAATGCCTAGAAATAAAGTAAGAGTTAAAGGCCGATCAGTCAAACTTTTATTCGACAATGGGCTGAGAAAAAATGTCAGTAGTAATTTTTTAGGATTTGTATTTTGGATGTGAGACGATAAGAAAAAGACAAACATAGAGTATTGACAGAGACGCCCCTTTGCCATGAATATCTGAATATGTAAGTAATAATTCTTGTTTATGTTGGGTAGGTAGCCAATAACAAGACGCCAGAGCCCGTGTCCAACAGCAACTTAATTAATAGCGCATATTCAACGCACGCCTCACAAAAAAGACATATCAAAATGAAATCGCTCAGTCACTCAGATCAGTTCCCATGACCGATCCCTCAATAGCACAACAATATAAAGCATCGGGACAAACAGGTAAGTAACTGATGTCGGACATTAATCCTAATGTAGCAACCTACTGGTTAAACGACGTTTAATCTAAACAAAAATATTTCAATGCGCCCAATAAAACTATGGAGCGGAGAAAAAACCTCCGTCGAATGGGGTACGGTGCTCGTAAGGTATTCGATGAGTATGACTTCTGAGAAGCTATGCCCGACCACTGTCATATCACGACTGTAGAGATGGCCGTCACCGCGATATCGATAGAAACCTAATCGATACACTGCAGTATCGTCGACTATCCCTTGGTCAATGGAGATAGTACGGGACTGCCGTTGGTTGGAATTGGAACCAGACAATCGTGGAAAGTTTTGCACTTTATTCGTAAATTTAAGCGTAAGTAAAGCTCACAAAACGCGTATGAAGGAACAGGAACAGCGTGCCATATTGTGGCGGAGCATGCATTCATGTAACTGTATCCAACTGACATGTATAAATAAGTAACACCCGTGTATGTTCCAGCAAAATAAACTCATTTCATTTCATTTCATTTCATTTCAGTCAACCTCGACGTAGGTGGTAGGTACTACGTGTTCTTAAACGTATTCCTTAAATTCCAGCTGTTATGTTACGTTTCGCACTACGATCTTTCAAATTGTAACATTTCTGTTGTAAAGCTGTTGCATTGCAAACATGTTGTACTAAAATATAGGAACGTGAACATACCTACTCTACTAATACAGTGCGTTTTCATGTCACTTTAATCCTCATTTGTCATGTCCCATCAATTAATTCACGCTACTTACTAACGGTATCTCTACAATACGTAAATAAAACATGCACAGCACATCAGTACCAGCAAACTTCCATGTCTTCTCGCAACCATTGGGCGCTCAGCATGCACCCTCTGCTTTGACCTCCATGGCTCTAAGCAAACATCGACACCTTATGGTCCAGTGGCCAGCCATCCCTAGTCGCGTGGCCGCGCCGGCGCACGACAGATGATCAGTCATGCGCCCGATGCTGCGCGATAAGCGCGCGGTAGCCGTTCATTAATCTACCTACTCCCCTCCACTCACCAATTAACCTGACACAGTACACACGGATTCGAAGAATCTCTAAACGCGGTTATCCGAGACTATTTTGTTGGGATTAACTGATCGGTAATTAATATGCGTTAGATAATGTTGCTATGTGCTGTAGCGATGGGTATTATAATTGTTATGTTTATAGATAAGTAACTACGAGTACATGCAATAAAGATAGTAGGTTCGTTCTAAATTTTGAACGCTTACTGCAGGCGAACGGAGATATGCCTTGCCTTGCGGTCGTTTTCACAATTTTCACTCACTTCAGAGTGTGTATCTAAGTGTGCGCATATTTTTACTTTTCTACTAATAAAGAAAATCGTAACAACAATGTTACATATTTGTCGAAATATTTGAACGGTATGAACAATAAAGCTAAGTATGCCAAGAAATAACTAGGTTTCAAGGACAAAAGGTTAATAAAGCTCTATATTTTATTATAATTTCAACCAGAGCATTTATTTTATAATGTCCGGCGGCGAGCATGTCTCGGTGTGATGTTAACGATAATTTGACTTATTTATGGGCATTTTCGCTAAACGAAACCGACTATTATATTATGCAGATGTGCGTGAGTCTTGGGGTTTGTCAGCGCAGCGCTTTCGAAGTGGTCCAGTAGCAATCGTAACGCGAGCGTCGCCCGGCCGTTAGCGGCGAGGATTTATCAATCAAATGCCGAGTTTATGAGTCCCGTCGAGTTAATGCCGCAGCAGTAAAGCGCTGTTTGTTTAAAACAGAATTAATTCGAGCCATAATTGGGGGAGTGTGCGCGCCGCGGGCGGCCGCGGATGCCCTAAACTATTTAATGCCGTCTGACTACCGAAACTACGATTCGTAGATAGTGGTTTACGAGTTCTAAGCTGAGATTTATAGGGCGTTAACGCGACTGGATATTGTGTGAATCAGAATAAGATTTTAATGTCCGCTCTTCCTTTAGTTCGCGGTGCGAGAAAGCCTGAAGATTAATTATATCATAGGTAGTTGGTACATGAACATTTAATCTACAAGAGATTTAAAAGTGGTAAAAATCTGCTCATATCTTCAAAACTACAGCTCGAATCAAATTTTTAACTAGTTCACGAGATTAATAAGAGCTGTAATTTCTTTCCAAGGTACACGAATTCCAAATTCAGATCGATTTTCATCACTTTCGAGTGGTATTTTCACATTATATGATTTCAATAATCAGACCCCAGTTATGGAATTGTAGGCAAGCTTTCATTTCCTGAACTAGGCATAAAGAGGTAGCAAGCATTACACAGGTTATAAAATCGAAATCATTTGTTGCTATCGATTTGGAAAGCCGTCTTTGTCTATAGAATGGGTCTGCTTTCAAATGTTAAGTAAATTTGTAGTTACAAATTAAGGAAAATTTTACAATTTTTGCCGAACAACTTACCAAGAACATCTTTCTTAAAAAGATATGCGACTCTACCTACAAAGTATGTAAGCACGTACGTACCTATAAAGAATTTGAGAAATGTCCAGACAAAAACCTCTGGATGACATTAAATCCAATCTCACGTCACGAGCGGACATCTACCTACATTTAATTTAGACAATTTACCGTTCCCGCATCGTGCCGTACCGCGGCCGTTCTCGGAACTCGTAAATGCTGCGCCAGCGCTTCGTTATCATCCCACTTTCTACATACATCCGTACATTCGGCAACGGACAGAGAAAACATGTTTTATTCATAAAGACTGTAATGTTCGTTGCGAATCCGCGATGTCGTACAACTATGATAAATCTGGTGATGGAAATTTATACACGCCGAGGATTTTATGGCAATTTTTTAAGACGGTGTCGTCGACCGCCGATTATCACATTTGTTTACTTGATGTGCATCTACCTCGTTGGCTATATGACACACATTATAACTTTTTCGCGACATGGACCAGCTAAACACTCGAGGAATGTAGAATAACTATTTCTCCATTGCTTTTTTAATTTGTACTCCATTCAGCCACGGACACATTCAAACAACACACGTCAGAAATCAATAGCCAGCTCCGCGCCTTAAACGTTCCATTTCCACGTGATTACTATTACACATTACAGCTCGGTACAGACAGCTTATTAATACGCAGCCGGTCAAAAGTTAACCGGGCTTAAGTCGCTCGCATCGCCCACGAAGATTCATCACAATCGTCATTATTCACACACAAATTATGTAATTTCAATAAATGGAGCTTATTGAATAGTGATGAGCGTCGGTAGGCCTGCGTAGACGCCCCGTCGCGATCCTCGCGCAACACCGTCGGCGCTGGCCGTTTAGAGGACCCTCAACAACATTTACATAATCCATTGCTTCGTTTGAATTGCTTTTTTAATACTAGTGTATACGTATTCAGAAATGTAAAGCGTGCAAGTTTAAAACAGCCCTCGTCTCAAGTTTCATATTTCAATGGTAGTTAACTCTCCCAATAAGCACTTAGATCCTCATTGTGGGTGTTGTGTCTAAAATAAATGTATTTTGTTTGAATAAATCGAGCGGGTGCCGGCAGAGGTCGTGGCGGGTGTTAATGAATGCCCACTTTAGGTACTGACTAATATAAACGATGAGATGAAATGCGGAGGATCACACCACACTTAGGGTTATGGGTCACAGGTATACTTAGTTAAATTGAACATTTTTTTATTAATTCTATTCTGCCTTTGTGTAATTTTCAATATTGTTTTTGTTCATACAGGACCTTCAGCAAAAAATTAAATCATACACTTACTCTCACCCTGTACTTGTCGGTAACTTAGTCAAGTTTCTTAGGTCGCGATCGTTCCCTGGCTTTTGGCAATTAATTTATAACATTATCTATGCATGGCTTTGAGGCACAGCAGAATATTCCAAAACATACATACGTACATACATATCGTCACGCCTCTTTCCCACAGTGGTAGGCAGAGACTACTTTGTTCCACTTGCTAAGATCCTGACATACCTCTTTCGCTTCATCCACATTCATCAATCTCTTCATACATGCTCGTCGGTTTCGGGTACTCTCAAGAGTAGCCAAACTCCACGTTTCCAAAACGTCCCCAATTTGATCACGGAACGTCCGCCAAGGCCTTCCCCTCCCAACGCACCCATTCACAATCCCCATATAAATCTGTTTAGTTAATCTTCTTTCATCCATCCTCTCTACGATATCTCTCTATCATCTCTCTATTCCAAAACATTACATATTATTGAAGATCTGTTTTCTGTAGCTTGGACGATTGTCACGTTGAAGCCCCATCGCTCCTTTTTGTTCGTAGTTATTCCAACACAGCATACGTGGTTTAAATTCTTGCACTACTCTACAACAATTCGATTATCCAAAGCCGGTGAACGACCAATTAACAAGTTTATTAAACTCCCTACAGCTTCAGGTTGATCTTGTAAATGATTAAAGATTCCATCACCATTAATAAGGCAAATATTAAATCTGTTCTCAGTCTCACCACGCGTTTGACTGATGACCGTGCCCAACGTGGTTTGGGTTTTTTTCTTTTAGTACAGTCTGTAGTATATAGATGTACAGACGAAAATCTTTTACGTTTATAAGCTCTTTGTTCGTGTAGATGACATTCTCACTGATATAAAATTTTAAAATAAAGAGTAGTGTTTCTATTTATCAAATTTAGTATACAGTGCTTCTAGTTTGTCTGACGGCAAGTTTCGTGCTTTTTTGAGTTCAGACTTCACTGATATGAAAATGTTGCTGAGAGACATTGTGAAAATACAAACACTACTCTTTATTTTAAAATTTTATATCAGTGAGAATGTCATCTACACAATGTCTCTCAGCAACATTTTCATATCAGTGAAGTCTGAACTCAAAAAAGCACGAAACTTGCCGTCAGACAAACTAGAAGCACTGTATACTAAATTTGATAAAGTCAAGTTAAGACCAAACAATAAATAGCTTCACCACATTATAACCTCGTGCTTATTAGTTTAGCGTGTGGCTAGTTTCAGGTATCCATAGACATAGATACATTTGAAACTCGTATACGTACTTCCTATACCAGCGCAATTGGACTCTGCTGTAGGTAATTTAAAACTGTCGCTATCAGACATACAAGCATAACAGGGGCTTAAAAACATACAAACTATATTCGAGAACAAAGAAACCGGGTCACTTCCCGTAAAAAGCTGTATGAAAAGTTTATTTCATTTTCAGCTTCACTTTCAACATAATCCAATTTAAGGTAGAGATCCTTATAAATTCGCCTTTGCGCATATATTTAATGTATTCTTGTGATTTGTGTCTGTTTCTTTATATATGTATAATAAAGCATAAATTACTTACTTATTTACTTAACCTCTCAGATGCCGAGACGCGGATACACGCCAAATATAAGCTATCTTTTCCCATTTTTATTTTAATCTAATTTGGTTTTATTTGGAACAAATGAGACTAGAAAGCACTTCTTTTTTTAATTTCGGCATAAGTAGGGTAGACCGGGGGCAATAGTACCACGGGTCAATAGTAACATCGTCGATATTTCTAACCCTATAACATTCTAAGCATAACTGTGTGCGTACGTACGTGCGTTGAGTGTGTCCCGACCTGCTCACCAGTCGGCGGCGCAGCGCCGTGCAGAATAAACATGCTAGACAACTATTTTTGTTTTCGCACAACCAAAGTAAATAATTCCGTTGATTGTTTTGGCTTATAGTTTCCCCAATATAGCTGTTAGTCTAATATTTTTAGTCAATTATGATGCTACGGTTATCAATGCTTGAATCAAGTAATGGTTTGGTTATCAGGTAATAAGAACGGCTGAGATATTTGAATGTAAGTAATTTGAAATGATTTGAGGGCAATAGTACCAGCACAGTCGGGGTCAATTGTAACGTTACATTTGACCCCGTGGTACAAATGACCCCAAATAATATTTTTATATTATCAAAGTTAGCTGACGTTTTAAGGTGAATCTAATGTTGTATACCTAACTAACTAAAATTGGTTGAGCCATTGATTAGTTACTTCCATTTTCTATATTTTTAACGTATATTTTGAGCTGCTTTTGAAGTTGCTATAGTATTGTGATTTTACACTGTAGAGTATTGTTAAATTCGAGAAATGGGGTCCATTGTACCAGGGGTCAATTGTAACTGTATGCAATTTTGCGATACTAGTTTTGTATGGAATTGTATTGGTTTACGTAGTTTTACAGGCCAGAAAATTATGCCTAGAAAATTTAGAAGCCATTTTATTTCATAAAAACGATTAATTTAATTGTAGAAACTGAGATAACTTGAATATAAATTTCTTAGACTTGAGTAATTATATTTTTACTGAAAATGTAGATCCTCATTGCTGATACTAGTACAACTGTTCAGACTGATTAAATTCAAGAAATAAATATTGAAATTGTTAAGATTTTGATATAAATGTATGTTTTATTCACTTCGGAAATTGTGGTACAAATGACCCGTAGTAGGGGTCAATAGTAGCAGTGGGTATCACTGAACAAAAACTCGATTATACGTTAAACTGTTATGTTCTAGTAAAAAATGATATCAAAAACGTATAAACAATGAACCTGGCATATACTACGTTGATGTAGTTTTTCTTAGAAATGTTCAGTTTCTGTGCTATGCGCCGTTATTTGCAAAGTGTTACTATTGCCCCCGGTCTACCCTACCAGAGAACCAAGCAAGTCTAGAAATTTTGCACGTCTCGTCCCTTCTTATAATAGTATATAGCCACCACGTATTAAACAAAAACAACGGTGCTTCTGTAAAGATAGGTTATAAGTCCAGCTTCTGAACATTACTGTGTCGTACGCTTATTTTTTATAGCTTTTAGGAAAAGCAAACCATAATAATATCAACGTTGAAAAGACTTAAGGGTTTAAGGACAGAGGCAGCAAAAATTCACCTACCTACCTGAAGGGATCCCTCGGACATTCCTGTCTCGTTGCCTCAATATCGATCACGTGTGTATGCGGAGTGTACGTGTCAACAAAACGTCGCGGCGCAGCCGCATCACACTTATCAAAACAGTACAAAACGCGGGATGTTATCGATAGTGATCGCGGCCACGACAAGCCTCTAAATCCGTTTTTTGTGGGTTGACATCGCGCTAATAATACTCATGAGAAAAATGCGCGCCGGACCCCCGTCATCCTCCTTTTGTTTTTAATTTCTACCTCAGTGGCACCGATTTAATTGGGCTCAACTCGAGCGAGCGCACCTTCGTATTTCACCTCGGCTCGCTTCATTTGAATATTTAAAGCATTTCGGGTCCCCGGCATATTATTTTCTTTATTTACACATATTTATATATTTATTTCAGCCCCGGCGTCATTTATTTGGTGACGTGACTTACCGATGTCGCGTCCTTCCCAGTATCGACATAGTTAACGCGGTGAATTCTCTCGCGTTCCGTTTAAAAGTTTGAAGTTGGCCGTAGTTTTTCTTTTTGCCGCCGCGGCTGCCGGCTGCCGGCGGGCGGCAGGCGCGCGGCGCGCGGCCGCGTGTGGCGCTGCTCTTCGTTGTTTTCTCGTTCTCGCCAGCCTTTATCTTCAACAAGATTGCTCGTTTTTAAATGAAGTTATATCGACCCGATTGAACAGCGGGCCAAGAAGGCGAGGCGAATTTTTAATTAGTTTCCAAAGATACAGAATTCTAAGGAGGAATGCGGGAGCCGTGTTACGAGAGTGCGCAGATTCTTAATTGAGACGTGAACATAGCGTTTCGAACACCGAGAGGCGATTTGTTGAATACGAGGAGATTAATTATAAACGAAGGACTTAAATCGACGGCCGTGGCCGGTACGAGTGGCCACGTCGCGGGTATTCGCTAATGAAGAGAATTAATGAACGCCATTTTTCGTAGTGCCATATCGAAGAATCGCGTGACGCCGCTGCAAGCTCGCGTCACTGCCGGCCGATTATTTCATTAGCGATGATGCTTTCATCGCAAAACAGTATAAAAAGGCTAGGTAATGCGGCCCTCGTTGAATAAAATTACTTTAAAGACATAATGTAGGTAGGTAATAAGTGTATTTAAATTATATTAAGTAACTACTAGGTACTGGGAGAAAATTATGTGGCCAACTAGACACAATTACTGAGACGGCACTAGAGCCACGACATTGAACCCGATGTTGTCAGGGTCTCTTTTGATGAATTCGTGACAAACTTTCGCCGTGTCCTCCAGCAGAGTATCCGGAGTGGTGGGCCCGTGGTCTATGGGGAAGGACTTGCGCCCGTCTAGCTCGTACAGGTGGCCGTCCTTGTGAACAAATGTAACGAAATGGCTATTGACCGGTTCTTCGGCGTCTACCACTTCGTGGCTGGCAGAGCGAATGATGTCCTTGTACGCATCGATGATAGCTGCGGTGCTCTCAAGAAGCATTCCCTTAGCGGCGGCGTCTAGACCTTCAGCGTCCTTCAGATACCGCTTCAGAAGACCATCACTGAGTTCGATTTGATTTGTGTTATTGGCAACGCTGTGTACCAAGGCGATGGTGCCACAGACGTTGCTTAGAACTTGTTTCAGATGGAACACGTCTTTTGGGACCTCTGGTTTCTTAGACTCCAACTCGACCTCCTGCTCGGTGCGGTGTTTTTCGTACGCGTCCGAGAGAGGAAATAGCAATACCACGGCTAGCACGGGGCGCGGCACCCAGGTCAAGGCTTCACCTTCCAAACCGATGACGTCCACCATACGCCACTTGTCCGGCACCCCTAACTTTTGCAAGTATTTGTTCATGGTGTCGGGGTTGGACTCCATTGGTAAAGCTACCGCAGCCATTATTTTTACGAATAATAGTTTTATTTCAATTAATCAACACTTGAGCGACTTCTACGCACAATATTCAAGTGACAGCAACGTCTCTGTCATCAACATAGTTTACATTCAGTTCCAAGGAGGTTAAATTTTTATGCCAGTTGTTTTTAATTTATTTTATTTTAAGGTTTTATTCATGGTGTTGATATTTAACGCCGTGGTTAACAAACTCAAAAACAATAAAAAAAGTACTAACATAGCCAGGAACAAGCGTGGCCGCGAGCCGTGGCCGCTGTCGTAGATGCATGCACCTATAAAATAGTAATAAAAGTAATGAATTCAGTTTCTTTCCAATTTATTTTATGACCGAGCAAAGGTTCTTCTTACAAGAACTGAAAACATATTTCAAGGAAAACAAATAAAACTTTACAATCATTTGTTTGTTTTTACAAAAAGGCTTGAGAGCACTAAACTTTCTTTCCACACGTCACCGAAGGCCGTTGGATTTGTGGTAGGTCAATTAATTGGAGTGATTTATTGACTCTCTTAACTCTTACCTCTTCAACATAATCTGCGTTTCTTTCGAACGGTATCACTAAAGTATCAGGTACTTATCGAAGATTCGCTCGCACAATATCTCACGGCTCACTATAGTTCACGTATTAATTTCCCGACAGGTAATCGAAGTGACGGGCTCCGATCGTTGCAACACGGATATAGTTGATAGCGAACTGTGAAGCGATCTTATCAAGTTATTGGCACGGGGTATAATTGTTATTAATTGCAAGATGCAGGTGGTTCTCGTTGCGACGTCACGTGCCATGGACGATTATGTGTAAAATATTTAGTTTTTATTAGTTCACGGGTTGTAATTACGAGGTCGATTTCATTGTTCACATTGTTAAGTTGCGGAGCTGTTTGAAGTAATTCACCCGTGTAGCAATTTTGTTTATAAAAAACGGAATGCAAGTGACTAAACGAATCTCTCAGTAATGAACATAGTGCACTATTACTTTACCAGCAGGATTGTTGCTGGTAATTATTTGGGGGAGGAGCAGAGAAACTACATCGTAGTCAGTTTCAAACTCTTCTAATCCCAACAGTCTGTAACTAATTAATCAACTAACTAACTCTAATAACAAATATACATAACTATGCTTATATATTAAACTAGCCCTTAGACAGCGATCTTAATAATCGATACAATAAATTTACAATATGGCACGTTCTAACATCCCTCAGTTAGCGAAATGTGGTTTCATGTAAAAAGTTGCGGATTGTCTTTTTGCAAGGTCTATCCGGTTCGCTACAACCATCTTGCGCGCTAATCCTGCCGCCAAGCAACAGTGCTGTGCTGCTGTGTTCCTGCGTTGAGATTAAGACAATGGGTGAAATTGCTGACACAGGCCATCTTAGTCTTTTAGGCTGACAACGCATCATTTCATAAAAAAAGATAAGGGAAGAAAACCTGTACGTAACAAGACCCTATTTACTTGCTGGTTAGTACCAGGCCTTAACGACCTGATTAGCCTATTGTAATCATAATGTTAACCTTTAAGTTAAGCCAACAAGGTATTACTTGCACGATAACTTTCGATTACATTACATGTTGTAACACCGGGTCACAGCTTCTCTCTCATTAAGGCGTCACATTTTGTCAAACAACATCCATTAGGGGCCATAGGGGCGTGCCTGCGAGCCGATAATAGTACACATCATGTACGAACAAAGGTCTGGAGATGACTTACTTAAATATAGATTCAGGGATGCTTTACTTAAAGAAGTTGTGAGAGGAAATTATTATGTTTAAGTGGCATGAGAGTAAGCATTTATCTTCTGCTATTATGCCGATCCAGGGTAGTAGTTGAGAATGCTTAAAATGTTTCAAAGTAGAAATGCCTGATAGTAATATAGACCTTTGGGGCGGAATTCACTAAGCAACATATATATATATTACTTTAATAACGTTTTTAATCGCTTAGATACCTTAGTTTATCCTAACAAGACCGGCCATTCGCCACACGGTTCTAACTAACAAATCACCATCACGAGAAAAGTACTCCGAACACTAGTTTCACCTTTCTCTGAGACATCCTCAGCGGCTGACACTCCGTCGGCCGGTCCAAGAATCGTTTATCGCGGAGTATCAAAGCAAGGATATTCTTCTTCTTCTTTTAATAATATGGCCCCATCGAGCAAGGATATTCATTTATTTAATTCAACTTGGACTTTCGCAAAGTAACGGCTGAAAATGCAGTACCGTATCCCTATGATATTAAATTTGTACTATAGGCCTATCAACCAGCAATCTCCATGTTATACAAGTTGTACTTAACTTATGAACTATGTATATTTAGCTGTAGGAGCCCACACAGGCAATACAGGCATCGAAAATTATGAATACATCTGTCCACCGGCTCTTCATTTACTCCGACCCATTACGCAGAAATCCGCTTTAACCACAATAATCAATGCGCACGCGTGGCACCGTGCCACTTGTCTCTGAACACCTTTGCTGTCCAATGGAGTATCTACGTTTAAAAATTAATTATAGTCGCCTTTTCGCTTTTTTGGCCGCCGTTTTAAAAGCATGAGAATGTAAGTTATGTTGCTGTGTAGACCTTTTTTGTGGGTATAATAATTCAAGTTTTATAAAATACTAGCTGTTGCCAGCGACTTCGTCTGCAAATAATTCGTTAATCGCTATCCCGCGGGAGCTACGCAATTTTCCGGGATAAAAAGTAGCCTATGTGCTATGACAGACTTTT
This sequence comes from Pandemis heparana, assembly GCA_963854515.1. Taxonomy (NCBI): domain Eukaryota; kingdom Metazoa; phylum Arthropoda; class Insecta; order Lepidoptera; family Tortricidae; genus Pandemis; species Pandemis heparana. Next base: position 12,365,539 of record OY978010.1, read on the forward strand.
CTCTATCTATGTGCCGAATTTCATCCAGATCCGTTGGGCCGTTCTGGCGTGATTGAGTAACAAACAAACATCCATCCATCCATCTATCCATCCATCCATCTATCCATCCATCCATACTTTCGCATTTATAATATTAGTTAGATAGACTAGCTGTTGCCAGCGACTTCGTCTGCAAAGAATACGTTTATCGCTATCCCGCGGGAACTACGCAATTTTCCGAGATAAAATGTAGCATATGTGCTATTCCAGACTTTTCTCTATCTATGTGCCAAATTTCATCCAGATCCGTTGGGCCGTTTTGGCGCGATTGAGTAACTAACAAACAAACATCCATCCATCCATCCATTCATCCATCTATCCATCCATCCATACATCGCATTTATAATATTAGTTAGATTGATGTACATTAAGTACCTACACTTTAGTCAGCATTAGACACATTGAAGCAGCAGATGTGCTTAAAAATAACCGAACAGACACTAACCCCCTTATTCATCGCGCAACAATCGTTTGTCCTTATCTGTCACTTTCACATTTACCTTTCACAGATAAGGACAAACGATTGTTAAGTTAGCAGAAGCCTATAGAGTATTTATGAATAAGGAAGAGGGTAATACTTGAAAATAGTCATGTTACAAGTGCCGGCACGTAAGTCGAGCGATGGTCGTTGATGCGGGGTAGTCGAAAATAAGGTATCGCGGGGGAGTGCGGGTGTTGCGGGCGGGCATACACCACTTTCGACTTACGTGCCGCCACCTGTAGATTTACCTACATATTATAAGGTAATGTTTGAAACTTCCGCGATTTTCACTCATATTTAAAGTATTACTGTCGGGATTTTGTATTTGTATTTTATATGTATTTACTGTATTTTTTAAGTTCCTGGTTTTGCATTTAAGTTTCCTTGTATTGCCGTAGTAATTCTGCTTTTAAGGCGCTGTCAACAGCAAATGACCTGGAGCAGCGCCACTCTTCAGACATACGGTTCACGTGCCTGTTAGTGAAAGAGAAGAAACTATTCCGGCAGCTTGGCGCGCGTCTAAAATCTTGCAAATAAGACACAAATCATAAGAAATAAACAAAATTATGGATTATTTGTGAAATATGACTCGTTAGCCGTTTAGGTATGAATATTTTGACTTCATGTTTGTAATTGCAGACCCATACGTCGAAAAAATAAAGACATAGAACCGTTTAAAGATGATTTTAAGACCAATCTTTGCAATTATTTTCTATCGAGCCGATTTTGTTCAATTATGTATCGAGCCCGTCTAGCATGTTTGAAATATGATGACAATTAACATTATATTTTATTTGTATTTTTTTTGTGTGCAGTTTTTCTTAAAAAAGTGTTTAAATAACATCAATTTCAACAAAATTAGGTGTTGTCAGCCTCTTAACTGAGAGAGAGATAGATAAATTATAGGGTCTTTAAAGCATTATGTTAGGTTAAGTTCCATGTAAATCAAACAACAGTCACGATCCATTCTATATGTATATTTCGAGCGGTTCATTACAAATGGCTACATGTCTTCACTATTTAATAATCTTCATTTAAATTTACAACTAAGCTTTGTACTTAACACTTGCATTGGCCTTCACTAGACACTAGACAATAAGGGAACATTCACACCAATCAAACAGTGAAGTGCAAGTTAAGCCGACATTTTGGTACACAACTTGGTTCTTTTATGTAATAATGCAAATGTATCTTTATCATTATTATTATTAAATTAATATGGCAACTCCGGTTTTATGTAAGAATATTATGAAAAAATCTAAGTATCATGCGATACGCTAAGAGCTGGGCTGGACTAATTGAGTCCGTAGGTAATCCACCGCGGAGTGTCTTAAATTTCATAATGATTTTCTTTATCGTACGTTATGATATCATTACGGAATTTATTGTAAAAATGCTCCACGGAAGGTCAATTTAACGACTGTCCGAACAGGATGTCCAGAAATAAAATAGATAAACCAGGAAGCCATGCGATATCAACGCAGAAATATGGTAAGTTTATATTATTATCAATGGTCCACAGTTATTATGTTTATCATATTGTATTAAAAATCTGTCAAAAATAAAAGAACCAATTTGAGCTCAAAATTTCATTTTCATTTTTCAGTATCAAAATAGCATTTAATGATTTAATTAAACTATTATAATGATTAAAAGTATACACAGCAGACAATAGCGTCTACACATAATCAATGAAATAACTAAATAGTCATAATATGAAACAAACTTATAACTATTACAAAAATAGCCGACACATTTTTTGGTTTAATTACGATTTAGGTATATATGAAACATCAATAATAAAGTCTATCCTAGTGAGAAATAACATAAAAGGAATACAATAATCACACCCCACCTCCAACTATCGATAATATCAGTCAAATTCATTCAATAATAGGTAACTTAGTCATTATTAAAAGTTCAGCAAGACACTATTTATAACAATTATGAATATTATGATCACATAAAACAATTGTATTCGTATATTGAGAGAATGTAGCTAAGAATCCTGTCAGATTATCACGAGGTGTTTACCTACTTCACAATGATGCTTTTAAAAAAATGTGAACAGGAATGTTGTCTATGGAACCATGGAGTTATATTTAGGTTTTGAGAACCATTTCAGACCTATTGAACGTACAGTTATTCTCGGTATTACAAGTATCGCCATTTGTCATTTTAAAGCTACTACTCATAGTTTTAAGATCTATTGTATGTGATTACTAAAAATTTAAATAATCGTTCCATTGTTTGTGGATATGCAAGTACGCGCAATATGATATACGCTGGGTTCAATTTTCAATTTATACCTTACATATGTACAGAGAAATTAAACTTGGTAGTTTTTTAAATAACTTGTAGGATTTTTGTTTCAAAAAAGTTTGTTTAGAACCGAAGTGTATGATATAAATGAATCTTTATTTAGGGGCATTTACGTGTTCAAGGTAGAAAATAGTGTCTGTGCCAACTATACCGACTCCCGCGATCCACGTACGAGTAATACAAACGTATTCTTTCATTTATAATAACATACGAATAAATTGTATAATTGTTCGTTGGAAATGCGAACTTAATGGCTAGGTTCTTAAAAAATACACAATTACAGTATCGAATAGAAATTTATGAAAATATCACGTTGTTATGGAAAGACGTGTGAATGACTCTTTTACGCCAAAATATGGCTTTAACTTTCATGCGTGACTTTTAAGTCATTGCCATCATTAGACAGCCGTTAAAATTTCTAGTTTACTGTAGTACCATAAGTGTTCAAAAGTAAGCTAGGTACCAATTTCGCGAATGAAATTTATAGGTAATTTAGTCAGTTCATTTCAAAATAGCAGTGTCTACGACATAAGGGTGCGACCACTCCGCCGCTTAAAAAACGGCGACGTTACGAAATCGCAACAATATTTATGAAGAAACGGTGAGAAAACGTGACGCCTACGACACGTCACTGCGTATACGCGGCGGTGTGGTCGGACCTTTACTCAAATCAAACAAGTCCGTAAGGATCAAGAACTTGCTCAAAATATGAGAGATCGAAAATTAAAGCCAATTTCCTAGGTAAATATTAGTAAATTAGAAATAAATAAAAGGTTGAACAGTAAATGTCACATTAAGTATTTATAAACCACCTTATTAAATACGTATTGGAAAAACCGTCGAAAATACTATCATTATGTAAACAATTTTATAAAATGCACCAGTTTTAAAAGTTGATTGCTATTACACATATTGCTGTATCGTGTCTTATAAAATTATAATGTACTTGTGTATAACCATGCTAAGTTTAAAATTAACTATACGCGTCTTCGAATAAAGCCATTGTAAACTGTATGCGGTAGGCAAAAAACCTTCACTCTTAGAAATTGCTTTGTCACATCAGACTTTGAAGTGAAAGAGGTACCAACATTTGAGCAATGGTAGAAGAAAATAATAAAAATATAAAGCATATTTACTAAAACGATTATTGTTTTATTCCAGTAAAATATGGTTACTTAAAAAAATAATTGCATTTTCATTTAAAAATTCATCAATGATTTAATTATTAGCATAAAGTCAACTTACCACCTAAAAATAATACTTTCATCTAGGAATATAAATTTTTAATTATCATTTCAGCGTATGTGCGTAATGTTTGACTACTAAATTCAACACAATGAAATAAAATATAATTATACATAACATATAATGCGATAAATCAATTCCAATTACAAATCTCCTAGTGATTGTTTATTTACAATAAATATCTTTATCAGAGCTGTCTGTAATATCGGAGAATTACTCCACTTTATTCTAACAGTAAAAGTATGATAGGAATTGATCATCAAATGGTAGCGTAAAGCAGTAATAGAACCATGTACAGATATAGTGCGAAATGATTTTCCATGACATCTCGTTGAATCTCATGTGGTTTTCAACGTTAAAGACATCTGAATAAGGTTCTTATTTATTAAACAATTTAATCTGAAAGCTGCATTGTGTACACGACTTTAATATGTAACAATGTGTCACAAAATTTGAAAACCGGACAAAATTTTACGAAATGTCATGGAAAATCATTTTGCACTACACCTGTAATAAATCTCATTCGAATTAATGTTCGTTAATACATGTCAGAGGTATAATATTCTGCGCAAATCATTTCAAACAATAATCATAATTAATTATTTTCAACATCATCAACCACATCTCACAATTACACCTCTAATAATGAATGATATGCACGCCTAATTAAACAATATATTTAAGTTATTCATATTGCAAATACATCATAGCATAACTAATTTCAAAGGAATACCTCGTTAAAAGCTAACTTACGACTCGCATGACGGAATTAACTTTTAAAAAAGACGAGCAATGAGATTCGCGCCGTAAAACCATTGCTAAATATTTTTCACAGGCGCTAAAAATATTTGTGCACGACACTGAATCTGACTTTGAACTCTGTTGTCGTTGTCACTTAATCTAATTTAGTTTGGCAGGATTCTAAAAATTAAGCAGCTTTATGCCAGCGCTGTATGTAGCGTTATTTAAATGGCACTAGCTGGTAAACTTGTACGATTATTTATTTGATGTTAACTCTCTCTGTTTATTTTAAACTTACCTATGGTTGTATAGTTGTTTAGCAGTTGGTTTCTCCGTTTTCGTGGTGGCCCGAGTCGAAGCTGCTGAGGTGGCCGAGCCCCTTGGGCGGGATGGGCGGCGGAGTCTCGCCCTCGTCAACGCGAAGGGGCTCCGACATCATTGAGATAATTTCCTCGTAGCGAAGCGATTCGACCGTCAAATCGAAATCTGAAACTAAACATGCATTTTAATGACAAAGCTAGATGACGCCGGAGTCGCGCGCGTCGTCGCCGCGTGTGTCGGTCGGTCTATAGTATGTGTAGTTACCGTGGTGGGCGGGCTGGTCCTGCGCGTTGGTGTAGGCGTGGTCGACGCTGACGCCGGAGTCGCGCGCGTCGTCGCCGCGTGTGTCGGTCGGTCTATAGTATGTGTAGTTACCGTGGTGGGCGGGCTGGTCCTGCGCGTTGGTGTAGGCGTGGTCGACGCTGACGCCGGAGTCGCGCGCGTCGTCGCCGCGTGTGTCGGTCGGTCTATAGTATGTGTAGTTACCGTGGTGGGCGGGCTGGTCCTGCGCGTTGGTGTAGGCGTGGTCGACGCTGACGCCGGAGTCGCGCGCGTCGTCGCCGCGTGTGTCGGTCGGTCTATAGTATGTGTAGTTACCGTGGTGGGCGGGCTGGTCCTGCGCGTTGGTGTAGGCGTGGTCGACGCTGACGCCGGAGTCGCGCGCGTCGTCGCCGCGTGTGTCGGTCGGTCTATAGTATGTGTAGTTACCGTGGTGGGCGGGCTGGTCCTGCGCGTTGGTGTAGGCGTGGTCGACGCTGACGCCGGAGTCGCGCGCGTCGTCGCCGCGTGTGTCGGTCGGTCTATAGTATGTGTAGTTACCGTGGTGGGCGGGCTGGTCCTGCGCGTTGGTGTAGGCGTGGTCGACGCTGACGCCGGAGTCGCGCGCGTCGTCGCCGCGTGTGTCGGTCGGTCTATAGTATGTGTAGTTACCGTGGTGGGCGGGCTGGTCCTGCGCGTTGGTGTAGGCGTGGTCGACGCTGACGCCGGAGTCGCGCGCGTCGTCGCCGCGTGTGTCGGTCGGTCTATAGTATGTGTAGTTACCGTGGTGGGCGGGCTGGTCCTGCGCGTTGGTGTAGGCGTGGTCGACGCTGACGCCGGAGTCGCGCGCGTCGTCGCCGCGTGTGTCGGTCGGTCTATAGTATGTGTAGTTACCGTGGTGGGCGGGCTGGTCCTGCGCGTTGGTGTAGGCGTGGTCGACGCTGACGCCGGAGTCGCGCGCGTCGTCGCCGCGTGTGTCGGTCGGTCTATAGTATGTGTAGTTACCGTGGTGGGCGGGCTGGTCCTGCGCGTTGGTGTAGGCGTGGTCGACGCTGACGCCGGAGTCGCGCGCGTCGTCGCCGCGTGTGTCGGTCGGTCTATAGTATGTGTAGTTACCGTGGTGGGCGGGCTGGTCCTGCGCGTTGGTGTAGGCGTGGTCGACGCTGACGCCGGAGTCGCGCGCGTCGTCGCCGCGTGTGTCGGTCGGTCTATAGTATGTGTAGTTACCGTGGTGGGCGGGCTGGTCCTGCGCGTTGGTGTAGGCGTGGTCGACGCTGACGCCGGAGTCGCGCGCGTCGTCGCCGCGTGTGTCGGTCGGTCTATAGTATGTGTAGTTACCGTGGTGGGCGGGCTGGTCCTGCGCGTTGGTGTAGGCGTGGTCGACGCTGACGCCGGAGTCGCGCGCGTCGTCGCCGCGTGTGTCGGTCGGTCTATAGTATGTGTAGTTACCGTGGTGGGCGGGCTGGTCCTGCGCGTTGGTGTAGGCGTGGTCGACGCTGACGCCGGAGTCGCGCGCGTCGTCGCCGCGTGTGTCGGTCGGTCTATAGTATGTGTAGTTACCGTGGTGGGCGGGCTGGTCCTGCGCGTTGGTGTAGGCGTGGTCGACGCTGACGCCGGAGTCGCGCGCGTCGTCGCCGCGGCCGTCGGAGGCGCGTGCGCGGCGCGGCACTGCCGGCGGCGCCTCTGCCCACGCACGCTTGTCGCCTAACAACACAACCAGTAATAATCAATCTGACATTTTGCTAATCTGACAAGCTGCTAATCTGACACTCTGCTGATCTGAAATTCTGCTAATCAGATAATCAGGTGATCAAATATTCTACTTATCTGACATTCTGCTAATCAATAGGATAGATAACGCCATGTATGAAGACGCGTGAATTTATTAAAGTTAAACTATTACAACATAGTAATAAACTAATAAGAGCCATGGTGGGCGTCACGAATGACACCCTACTGTACGTACTATATACCTATTATTATTATAGTCTCACTTAAGGACTAGATAATGAGAGCAATATTGTTGGATTAGGAGACGGACCTGAGACGCGAGGCGGCAGCGGCGGCGCGTCGCCGGGCTCGCTCCAGGACGCGCGGCTGTGACGCCGCGTTTCTATCGGCTCGCCGTCTATCGAATCACTGTAAGAGAACATAATTCTGATTAGTATCTCGACCTAAGTATCGAACCTCGATCGAATCGATAGTTACACTTTAAAAATGTATTATTTCATAAATTATAAAGCCCCTTATAAAGAGTTAGGACTTCAAGATATTACTTCTATGAAAATGTTGGAAATTTCGTTATAAAAATAGTGTCTGTGTTTGTGGTTACCGGTAGTTGTCGTTGGGCGGGCGCGTGGGGCTGCGGGGGTCGCCGGACTTGGGCCGCGAGGGCAGCGGCGGCGCGCCCGGCCCGGCCGCCTCGGCGCGCGGGGAGCCCGCCGGCAGGCTCGTCGACATTATGCTGCTCTGCTGCTCCGGGTCTGCCAGGGGGATAGTGTCTGTGTTTGTGGTTACCGGTAGTTGTCGTTGGGCGGGCGCGTGGGGCTGCGGGGGTCGCCGGACTTGGGCCGCGAGGGCAGCGGCGGCGCGCCCGGCCCGGCCGCCTCGGCGCGCGGGGAGCCCGCCGGCAGGCTCGTCGACATTATGCTGCTCTGCTGCTCCGGGTCTTCCAAGGAGTACTGCGGATTAAAGTCATATACATATACAGGGTGTTTGGTAACTACTTAGGTGCAAAGCTTTAAGGGGGTGATAGCCGAGCTATTTTTGAGCATTTTTAGGCATACATACGTGTCTTAGCCGAAATTTGATTTTTTTTTAATTAAAAATTTAGAAATTTTAGGAAAATACCCAGAATTTGATAGTCGCGAGTCAATACTGCACCAAGAGCGTTAATTTGTAAACAAAATCTTTTATTTCGGACTAGCAGCCCGTCCCGGCTTCGCACGGGGTAGACAATTATTTATTTTTGGAAATTTGGATATAAAACACTTTTTTTCACAAATATTTTTATTTGTATTAAAAAAACGTGCACGCCCCACTCCTGTATTTCAGTGCCCCCTCCACCCCGCCCGCCGCGATGCCCGGCGCGCTTTTCAGACTGCATCGCAAACAACGGCCACGGCGCTATGGCGGTTTTGTTTACTGTTTGAATTTTTTTATTCGTAATATCTTTTGAATGGAAAGTCCAATTTAAATAATTTAAAAACTATTTTATAGGTAGTTAAATGGTCTTGACCATAAAATAATTTATTTGGATAAGGATTAATATAAACACATAAATAGCATGGTTTGAATTTGGTTAGCATTTTCATTAATGTTTAAAATGAAAAAAGTTGTTGTAGTGACATAACTACAATAGTTGGACATATGCTACCGTGGAGTTTTTTGTAGACATTATGATGTTCTTCAATATTGTTGTACATTATTTTGTTCTATCGCTAATAGTTTCGGCAGCGCATTCGACGAAAGACATTTTAAGACTCATTTTTCTACACCTTTAGTTACATTGTTCAAATTTTACCAAGGATCCCTAATTTTTTTCAAAATGAAATGTAGCCTATGTCAAATTGGAAGAATGTAGCATTCTATTGGTGAAAGAATTTTTTAAATCGGCCCAGTACTTTTTGAGCCTATTCATTACAAACATACAAACATACAAAAATAGGTACAAATCTTTCCTCTTTATAATATTAGTGTAGATAATGTAATGAGTATTGCACCGAATGAAACAATTTTTAGGTGTCTTTCTTGCCATAGAAACAAAATGGTAGCATTCGAAATTACTAAAAATGTCTTATTTTGGAACAGTCATTTTTCTGTGCCATAAAAAAACATATAAAAAAAGTCCTTGACATGTTCAAACATTTTTAAAAACATGCCTGTTTATTGACATTTCTTTTAAGGAATCACTCATTCACATTGCTTGTTAAATCTGAGATAAAAAGTAAAAACCAAACTCGGGGAGCACTCGCTAAGAATGCACTAGTATTGAAATTTCACGTTTAAGGTACGTACTTCAGTAGTAAATTACATGAAAAAAAGGTACAAAAAAAATCATTAATCTTCACTTCTTTGTGATTTGAATAGTAAATTAATTCATTTTACAACTTTTTTTACCTTTTTTTTATGTAATTTACTAGGTAAGCGTAGGTACTTACCTAGTAAATTACATGAAAAAACGCGAAATTTCAATACTAGTGCATTCTTAGCGAGTGCTCCCCCGAGTTTGGTTTTTACTTTTTCTCTCAGATTTAGCAAGCAATGTGAATGAGTGATACCTTAAAAGAAAGAGCAATAAACAGGCATGTTTTTAAAAATGTTTGAACATTTCCAGGATTTTTTTTTAATTGTTTTTATGGCACAGGAAAAAGACTCTGTTCCAAAATAAGACATTTTTAGTAATTTCGAATGCCTCGATTTTGTTTCTGTGGCAAGACAGACACTTAAAAATTATTTCATTTGGTCCAATACACATTAAACTATCCGAAATAAAAGATTTTGTTTACAAATTAACGCCCATTGGTGTAATATTGACAAGTTTCTATCAAATTCTGGGTATTTTCATATATTTTTTAAAATTTCAATTTAAAAATAAATATCAAATTTCGGCTAAGACATGTATGGCTCAAAATGCTCAAAAATACCTCGGCTATCACCCCCTTAAGGCTTTGCACCTGGCTACCAAACACCCTGTATACATCCCCACTGCTGGGCACAGGCTTCCTCTCGGTATGATAGTAGGGCTTCGGCTATTGGTATAGTTCCCACGCGGGCCCAGCGCGCTGTCCTTTTGTCAAAACGTCCCCAATTTGGTCTAGATTTGGGACAACAGTGACTAGGATTTGGTTTTTGGCTGTATTGGAGATTTCTTAACGTGAAAAAGTGTGGTTACCTAAGACTTGAAAATAATATTATTGAAAACCACTTACAATAGGTTTATTGTAAAGATGTCCGTCTTCATAAAAGTTGTCGGTCTGCTGTATGCTCTGTGACCGTTTATCCAACTGTGGCACCGGAGGCAATGGAGTACTGAAATAAAATAATTATATAACAAAAGAAGTTATTAGATGTATAGACCGACCGCTTAAACAAGTCCTCGCCCGCGGGGCTGCGGGGCACAGGGTAGGCTTGCGCGGGGGCCTCTCTGTGCGGGCGGCAGGCGCACTCCCCGCCCGCACCGCTCTCGGTCCCCTCTGTCGTCCTACCCTGCGCCCCTGTGCCGCGCGGGCGTGGACTTAGTTAAGCGGTCGGTCTGTAGTTTCAAATAGGTTATTAGAACACTCACTTGACGATACTCTCGGACATCTGCCGGCGAGCCCTGGCTAGGCCGGGCCCCAAGCTTTGCCTTAGCTGGTTGAATCTCTCTACGAGTCGCCTGCAAAGTGAAACAAAGAACAAAATTAATACTGAACTCAATCAGATTCGACGGTGTCCTTCTATTTGACCTAAAAATTATTGACAAAAGCATCATTTTACAAAATGATCATTTGACAAAATTTAAATCTAACTAATATTATAAATGCGAAAGTATGGATGGATGGATAGATGGATGGATGGATGGATGGATGGATGTTTGTTACTCAATCACGCCAGAACGGCCCAAAGGATCTAAATAAAATTCGGCACATAGATAGAGAAAAGTCTGGAATAACATATACGTACTTTAAATCCCGGAAAATTGCGTAGTTCCCGCGGGATAGCGATAAACGAATTCTTTGCAGACGAAGTCGATGGCAACAGCTAGTATCTGATAAAACGTGAACTTTTTTTAAAATCGAAAAATCTTTATGCGTGGCTTACATTAGGTTACGTTAGGTTTGTTTTAGTGATGTGCCGGATCGCTAAAAATGTATATCCGCGGATACGGATCTGAACACGGATATTTAGTGCCAAGATCCGCGGATACGGATACGGATACGGATCTTTATTTTCTTATTCGATTAGTGTCAGCGCTCGCGACCTTGAAACGATAGTTGACGGTAAGCTCGCCGCAACGCCACGCAGGACATGTTTTGACTTGCGTTGCGCGGATAGTATTTAATATTTATTGTTTATTGTTATTGTTTTGGTTGCTCTCTCATTATAAAGATCTATCTATCTCAATGTTTGCAATATAAAGGTGCCAAATATTTGATTTAATTAAATAAAAATAGTCTGAATGGAATTTATTAGTTTTTTAATTCTACCTAATCACCTGAAAAGATCCTAAAATATCCGCTCGAAAAGTAACGGACACAGATACGGATACGGATTTCTTTTTTACCTCGGATATCCGCGAATACGGATACGGATACGGATATCCGGAACATCACTAGTTTGTTTTATAAGTTTTTAAAAAGTTTACAGTTTATCAGATATTTAAAGTTTGTCAAATGATCATTTTGTCGATAAATATTTTTTAGGTCAAACGTTAGTGAACCAGATTCGACCCTGTATTCTTACATAATAATTGGTTTTAGATACAATTTAATTATTTTTAAACACTTAGTGAAACCATTTCGCATCGGTGGATTTACCGTGACCGCGTTGTAAACATCAAAAATGCTTTAGTAAAGGTTTTGCTGGCTCTTTTGAGTACCTATAAATGATCAATGCGTAATTTACGCAGCCTAAAATATACTCCTTGTGAAAGTCTTGCCTTAAAACTAACTCATTTATGAAAAGCTTTGAAATACTGACGCAATCTAACGATTGACTCGTTTTCTTATTATATTTCGTAGCAACATAGACGAAATAAGACAGGGGCCGTACCATGACGTCTTAATGCGTTTCAGTTTAGGTCCGCTCGCTGTCAGATTCATACTAAAAGTGACAGCTAAAACTTGAACTGCGTCGGAATTAGGACGTCATGGTAAGGCCCCAGGACTGTCAATCGCCATAAAAAAGCACGACCACGCGAACTTAGTACAAAAGTTCCCGATAGATGTCACTACAAGTATCAATCAATTCATGAGGCGATGGTTTACATAACTCGAGTTATATTCGAGTGACTTTAAAAAGTAGTTGCAATGACGAAATTATTATTTGCGTTTGCTGCTTCCAATCGATGTCTTCATCGATCGCCTTTGCGTCTACATGCCAAACATTCACAGCATACGGACAATATCGATTTTACAGCAATTTTAAAACGATCAAATTAGCCCCAAAATGATCAGTCACAGTTAACGCCATTTATTTTGTTCGAGTTTTGACCATTTTCTGTGGTCGCACTTGATGGCAAATGACAGTCCTGCCTTATTTCGTCCAAGTGGCTTTGGTAGTAGGCATTTATAGAGATTAATCTTAACTAAGTCCTCTTGGGCGCGGCTGCGGGGCGCGCGGTAGGCTTGCGCGGGGGCCGCTCTGTGCGGGGGCAGGCGCACTCCCCGCCCGCACCGCTCTCGGTTCCCTTTGTCGTCCTACCCTGCGCCCCTGTACCCGCGCGAGCGAGGACTCAGTTAAGCGGTCAATCTATAATGACTAGAGACCGGATTATATGCACTTGCATATGCATTTGCATATTTAAGCCATTCTCAGCGGTAAATACATATTTTACCTATGATCTGGTTATGATGCATATTATCGGTACATTTACAACATTTTTTCCGAGTAAAGTGCACTCAACTTGCGTTCCGAAATGCGAAAGAGACATATTTACGCATATAAACTTGTTCATGCTTGATGTCCGTGCTCATTGATCTGGAGTTTAGTTTTTAATTTATTCGCGTAAAAAATTATACCTACCAAACCTCCGGAAAAAAATTGTGTCTTCATGGATAACTGATTTTCGTGGAACATTTACATACGACGGAAATTGTCAAGTTTGCGAGAAAAAATCCTGAAATTTATCATTTAATTTTGCATATTTTGCATATTTCGTGAATGTCTGGCAATTTTCGTACATATTTTATATTTATATTTGCATGCATACTATAACAAGTTTTTTATGTTGCATATTATGTAATCCGGTCTCTAATAATGACTCACCTATGCAGCGGCTTGACATCTTCTGGCGCTAATCTCCCGTGCAGCGTGAGGCCCGCGTCCACGACCGCCAGCTGGCTCGCGACCAGCCTCCGCAGCTTGGCCGCGGCCGCCGCCTCCCTGGGGCTCGCGTTCCTCGCGAATTCAGCAGTAAGGAACGCTTGCTCGTATTTGGTTATCCCGCCTTGGACGTTGGCGTCGATCGTGCCTTGGAGACGCATCGAGAACGGGTTCAGATTGCGTGTGGGGTCGGCCGTGTATTGGGATATGAGGCCGCGCAGCTCGCGTTCTGTTGACTCCATCGTTTCACAGGCGAACTGGGGTAAGAGACGTTCAAGTTGTTATCGTAGATGAAATTTTGTGGCCCTGTTCGAAATCTAGCTATGGGTTTACCGGTTTAGACTGGTTTGTTTTAGGGGGTGTATGTGAAGATCAAACTGCCAAATAACTCACCTTCCCAAGCCGAAAGTGTACGCGTAACGTATTATAATTATCACATAGTAAATATTGGCTGCTAAGTTTACTTACTTCAACCGGCGGTATTTCTTCAACAGAACGCGTCACAACTTCAGACCACCTCAAAATTCCGGGTAGAGTATTCTCAGTCACGAGCGTGGTCCGTTCAATCCACAGGCTCTGCAAGATTATATGTAAAAAAAAATTACAAATCAACGCACGCAAGAAGAGCTCCTAGCGATATACCTGCGTATGAGCGGTGGGGAACGCTACTATACCAGATGCGCAAGCGTATCCTCTTCACTAGCCACCCAGAGCTCTTTTTACGTGCGTTGACTTATAACCAGGCTTATTTAATATCACAGTTTGCAAGTAGCAACGGTCGCCCCAAAGTAATGGTTCATCATCATCATCATCATCATCATCATCATCATCATGCCAGCCGAAAGACGTCCACTGCTGGACATAGGCCACCCCCGCGGCTCTCTACTCGGACCGGTCCTGTGCCTTCCGCATCCAACGCAATCCCACGATCCTGATCAAGTCGTCGGTCCATCTTGTTGGAGGCCTACCAACAGCTCGTCTTCCTGTCTGCGGACGCCATTCGAGAACCTTCCGACCCCATCGGCCATCAGTCCTGCGAGCAATGTGCCCCGCACACTCCCACTTCAGTTTCGTATTTCTTCGGGGTATGTCGGTAACCTTAGTTCTATTGCAGATAAAGTAACACCGAGCATAGCCCTCTGAGTGACTTTAAGCTTTCACATGAGTCCCAAGTAATGGTTAGCAGTGTATTTAATGTGCTTGCTGTATCGAATTAGCACACGAAGGGCTGACCTTGAACTCGTTGTCCTTGTCTATGGGCGGCTTGTGCAGCGGGCGGTCGCACAGGAACGTGTTGACGTTGTTGCACGCGTAGAAGCGGCGCGCCTGCTCCGGAGCGCTCGCGCCCCAGTTGCGCCGCGCGGCCACTGGCTTCACGTTGCAGATCTGGATGTCTGCAACCAAGAATACAAGTAGGATGTAGTAATAGATCAGCAAGGGAGAAAGGGACATAATAGGCGTATGTAAGTGCGAGATAGATAGACGAAACCATTCGCATTCCTTCTTTTTCTTTGACACTCGCCGACAGTTGACATAATCAAGCGTAGTCATTTTATACTTCTGCGACGACTATATTGAAGTAGATGAGGTATCGACGTAAGTACATACAGTGAAACGAAGGAGCACCAAGCGACCTACATTCTGCTAGTCATCTTACACTTTTTTTCACAGTCAACTTTGTCAAAAAATGAACACACACACATAATCAAGCATGAAAAGCACGCGCTGACATCGCACAATCTTCATAAGCTCTTGCACTTACTTTGACCTGTCGCAGCGCCCTCGCCTGGCATACCAACTATTATAGCTAGCCATAAACGTTCGGATTTGTGTCTATTTCTCGCCACACATGACGGATGTGTCCGCCAGACACATTTGTCAGACAAATCCGTACGTGTATTGTCAGCTTTAGGCTGTGTGCATCGTTTCAGGAGCTCGGCTGCTAAGTGAGGGCACTCACACTGCGAGTCATTGGCGATGATGGACTCGTCGGGCGGCGTGTTGCGCATCATGATGTGCGCGGCGACGTACTCGGCCTGCAGCCGCTGCGTGAACGCGCCGATGCGCTCGTAGTCGTGGCCGCGGTACACGAACTGCTTGTTCTGAAACAAAAATAAAACAACATTGTAAGACATTCGTCATCACGTCAGCCGAAAGACGTCCACTGCTGGACATAGGCCTCCCCCAAGGCTCTCCACTCGGACCGGTCCTGTATCTTCCGCATCCACCGCGATCCCGGGATCCTTTTTTTTTTTTCAAATTCATTTATTTATTCTTAGGAAGAGCCCATAATCATAAAAATGTATTCAGTAAAAGTAGCTCAAAACGTGGCAAAATATATAGAGAACATTTATCTATGGGGATGGATACCTTACGGGGTGAAGTCAAAATTTATCAACTCTCCCCCCTCCTCCGGGGTGCGCGTCCCCCCCTCACGCCCCCCAAAGTGTCCCGAAACGCGGTTTTTTGAACTTTTTGAGAAAACTGTTCGCGATACAGAAAAAGTGTGGAGGAATGAAATAATGTACAATAAATTTACTATAAATCTATTATACACATGAAAGCAATATATCTTATGGGTTTGACGCAAGAAGACGCTGAAAATCATAAATTTTTGTTTTTTTACAATACATTTTATTAAAACTTCAGTTTTCTCAGAAAATACTCATTTTACATTTAAAAAATGAATGACTAAAATAAGCAATGGAATATTCCCTTTAAAAAGAGGTATTATTGATTTATATATTAGTTAAATTGACCACTTTATGATAGTTTAAATATTTAATTTGTCATGACCAATTTTTTTACTTGAAGATTAGGTATGTTTAATTTTTTTTATATAGTTTAGAGTTCATTATAAACCATGCTAGTGTAATTTTGATTATTATTTTTTTCAGTTATCCGAAAATAATAAGTATACTCCTTCATTTCAAAAAAGGCAATATTTATGTTTATTTAATATAATCAACTATTTATTTAAGTATACACTTTTATCTTATTATATTTTTACCTTACACTGAAATAAACAATGTTAACACTCTTATTATCTGGGGGCACGGCAGTGCCCCAGCTAAGATAGCCAAGTGAAGCGCAAGAAGGGCACTAGTTACCTTTTCTCGAATCGCTTTGTCGTTATTTTGTATCCTGATAACTTGGTTTTGGATTGTATCAGATAACTAATATTCTCGGGATATGATGTGGACTTATTACAAGTGTAAAGTTTCAATTGCATAGCTATTATATGTATTTAAAATTTTATTGATATCTAAAAAACTAGTGATCGTCACTAGTGATCATCATATTAAAGTCCTGGAAAGCTCAAATTTGCTTTGTAAGCTAGATTAGTATACACAATCAACAGCAAAAATCTAAAATTTGGAACTTTAACGCTTCAATCGGTCAAACTAGCGAATGGATATTTGTACGAAACTTCGCAAATTTTGATCCCAGTGGTCTGAAAATTGATAAAGGGAGTTGTTATAAATAATATAGGTACTATATATTTCAGGATTTTGAGTAAATTAAACTGAATTAGGGGATGGAATTAAGCGCGTGCAAATGTGGTGTTTTCTGAAGGCGCTTGTCAAAAGCAACAACTTACATAATTTTTACGCTCTAACTCTACAAGCCCCACACACTTTAGAATTTGTGAAGTCTACAACTTAGTAAAAATAATGTGGCTTGGCCGTTTTGCTACCGTCATATAGGCGTAAGGTAAAAAAAATCACTGTTCATTACTTTCCTGTTCATTACAATAGTTATTTTTTTTAAACATGAAATCACCGTGAGACTCAGTCAAAAATGTGACAACAAATAATATGTGATCGTTTCGCTGCCGCCGGGGCGAGCGGTCCAGGAATAATTACTACGAACTAGTCTGGTATAATGTCGAGCATCACTCGACTTTCATACGTGAGTTATTCTTTTGTGTAGTTATAATTGTAATTATCATTACAATAGTTCTTATAGTAACGAATTTAAACTTTCTAGGACGTAAATTTGTTGATCACCAGTGAGTGAGTCAGTGACGATATCAGAGTTTTTTAGATATCAATAAAATTTAAAATATAAGAGCTATGCAATTGAAACTTTACACTTGTAATAAGTCCACTATTCACATCATATCCCGAGAATTTTAGTTACCTGGTACAATCCAAAACCAAATTATGAGGGTACAAAATAACGACAAAGCGGTTCGAGAAAAGGTAACTAGTGCCCTTCTTGCGCTTCACTTGGCTATCTTAGCCGGGGCACTACCGTGCCCCCAGATAATAAGAGTGTTAACATTGTTTATTTCAATGTAAGTTAGTTAAATAAAAGTGTATACTTAAATAAATAGTTGATTATATTAAATAAAAACCGTAGTACATAAATATTACCTTTCTTGAAATGAATGAATTTATTCACACTAATTATTTGCGGATAACTGAGAATAAATAAACAAAATTATACTAGCATGGTTTATAATTAGTTCTAAACTATATAAAACAAATTTAAACATACATAATAATCTTCAAAAAAAATTTTGTTCATGACAAATTAAATATTTAAACTATCATAAAATGGTAAATTTAACTAATATATAAATCAATAATACCTCTTTTTAAAGGGAATATTCCATTGTTTATTTTAGTCATACATTTTTGAAATGTAAAATGAGTATTTTCTGAGAAAAATGAAGTTTTAATAAAATGTATTGTAAAAAAACAAAAATTTATGATTTTCAGCGTCTTCTTGCGTCAAAACCATAAGAGATATTGCTTTTATGTGTATAATAGATTTATAGTAAATTTATTGTACATTATTTCATTCCTCCACACTTTTTCTGTATCGCGAACAGTTTTCTCAAAAAGTTCAAAAAACCGCGTTTCGGGACACTTTGGGGGGCGTGAGGGGGGGACGCGCACCCCGGAGGAGGGGGGAGAGTTGATAAATTTTGACTTCACCCCATAAGGTATCCATCCCCATAGATAAATGTTCTCCATATATTTTGCCAAATTTCCCATACATTGGATTCTTATTTGATTGAGCTAATAATACATATTACATAAACATTTTAAAATTAAAATAAAACCAAAGCAAGCTTAATTACTTAACTCGCTCGCGATCACCATCGTCTTCATTTTGATAATTCATGTATGGGCTGACAACTGAAATCGGAATCAGCTAGCTGTCACATTCATACAAAAACTGCCAAAATGAACACGATTGCGAGCGAGTTACGTAATAAGCCTGCTGGTTGTCGCTCCATCTTGTTGGAGGCCTACCAACAGCTCGTCTCCCGGTCCGCGGACGCCATTCGAGAACCTTCTGACCCCATCGGGCATCGGTCCTGCGAGCAATGTGCCCTGCCCACTGCCACTTCAGTTTCGCAATTCTTCGGGCTATGCCGGTAACCTCAGTTCTACTCAGTGGCGTAACTATAACGTCAGGGGCCCGCGAAAACTTCCTCACTATAAAGAAGTGCATCATCTTCCCTTATATGCTCAAGGCCAAGCCAGTTCGGAGCTCCGTAGAGCTGGGGGCCCGTGGCATTTTGCCAGCCCTGCCACCCTATAGTTACGCCAGTGCCAGACTATAAAAGATCTTTATATGCCCGTTGTCGTTTGAGACACTATCACATAATTATTATAAGAAAAACAGGACTTAATCACGTAAATAAAATGTACTTTCGTAGCGTGCAGCTAGAAGATGTTAATACCGCCTCTTTAGTCCTCTCGAGACCATGGATGCAAAGTCGCCTCCGAAACGTCGAGGTATTTACAGAAATACATTTTATTTACGTGATTAAGTCCCGTTTTAGTTATAACAAATGTGTAAAAATCGCGAAAGTTTAAATCGATAATATTACATAATCCGTTAACGCACTCACCCGCACAAACAAAGGGCACCCTTTGCCGTAGAAGCCGACTCTGAAATACTCGGGCTCGGGCCGTAGCTGCGTCAGTATAGAGTCCAGGAAAGTGGCGTGCGTGCGCAGGCATTGCGCCAGGCGCGCGTAGTCGCACTTCACTTCGTACAGGGTTGCCAGCTCGCGGAGCAGAGGCAGGCCTTTTTCCCAACACTGAAAGCGAGGCAATGTTCGTATGTACAGACCAACCGCTTAAGGGTGCGATCAAACCGCCGCGTATACGCAGTGACGTGTCGTATGCGTCACGTTTTCTCACCGTTTCTTCATACATTTTGTTGCGATTCCGTATCGTCACCGTTTTTTAAGCGGCGGCGTGGTCGCACCTTAAATAAGCCCTTGCGGTCGCGGTTGGGACGACCGCGGGGGACGAGAGAGCTCCCCGCAGCCGCAAGGGCGAGTACTCATTTAAGCGGTCGCTCTATAGGTATGCAATGTTAAAAATTAGCAAACAATTGACAACAATTCAAATTTGCTAAGGTAGTAAAATGAAAATACCGTTTGTAGATTTTACACTGCTGATTACAGTAAAAATATTTTTGGATTTTTTTATGCAGTAGTTTTTTTATATTCAGGAAAAACAGTAAAAAAAGTTGGATTGTGAATGTTAGGGATATACTCATAGTGCCGTTAGTCCATTTATTACCGTAGGAATTAAAAAAAATATAAAACTGTCATGGTGTCAATGTCATGTTCATTTTTTATCAGTCCGACGGATTAGGTACTTGATTCTAACGACACGTTTTCAATTCTCGTAAATCTCGTAATATTTAATTATTGGTTTGATAGACGCTTTAATAACATGAAAGTGGTTGCCCAAAGTCGACGAATTTATCGTGTGTTGTGTATCTTGTGTTCATGTGCTTATAGTGCTTATTTTTTTCCATTAACGCCGTGTTTCCGCAACTTGGGACAATACAAATTATTAAAGGATCTTGGTGATATTTTCTTCCGGTCGTCATTATATAGAAATAAACTCAAAGCATGCACAGTATTACAAAGCAGCAAATGCAAAATAACAAATTCGTGAACGAACGACAATGAATGGTTGATAAACAAAGCAAGTGACATGACATGACAGTTCTGTTTGAAAGTTACTTTTTTAAATTTTATATCATGCTAAGGTCACGACATCAGTATCCCTATCATTATATGTACGGTCTTTTTAATGACCATTTATTTAATAAATTATTAACGACGAATTTAAGTAAAACAAAGGAAAACCGAGAAACACGGGTAGTCTAATTTTTAACCAGCTATTATAAACGCGAAAAAAACTTAAATGCTTTTTTTTTGAAATGTTGTCAATTCATCGATCGCTTCCAGGTGACCAGGACAGTTTGTCTGTTGAATGTCTGCAATAACAATAACATGCTAGGGTTGCGATTGTAGGGTCTTCACCGTATTTATTGTTTAGAGAAACTTTTATTTTATTAGACTTTACGGAATCTACACTACACTAATATTATAAAGAGGAAAGATTTGATTGTTTGTTCGTTTTGAAAATTTGAAAATTCTTTCACAACTAGGATCCTATGTTAACCCAAATGAATATAGGTTATATTTAACTAGCTTCTGCCCGCGTAGAATTAGATTGAACAATTATTTACGTTGCGACTCTAGGCAGGTACAACCTTTTACATTTTTATCACTACCCCACGGGAACTATGCATTCTTCCGGGATAAAAAGTAGCCTGTTTTAATATAGGGTACCAGCTATCTTCATTCCAAATTTTATCCAAATCCATCCAGTTGTTTTAGCGTGAAGAAGGAACAAACATACACACTCACATCGTCACAAACTTTCGCATTTATAATAATGTATTAGTTGGATTCTGCGCGGATGAAGTAGCGGGTAACAACTAGTATACTACAAAATGAGACTGTGAACAAATGCCTCACCTTCCCGCGGTCAAAGTACTGCAGCACTTGATTGTACAGAGCCTCCTTTCGCTTCCACTCGGGAGTTTCCGGGTATTCGGGATCCACGCCTACTTGATCGCTCTCCCAACTCAGTGTTTCCGCGTACAACTATAAACATAAACAATGGCTATGCGTTAATATATTTATGTCAGGACATACATACATAAATCACGTCTTTATCTCTTACGGGGTAGACAGAGTTTGAGGTAATAAGATATAAAGAGTCTATATGTTGAGATAAACCAACACAAACCGCTATGGCGACAGGTCACTCTTAATTTTGCATTTTTGAATGTTAACTCCTTATTGCTCGAAAAAATAAAAATAAAAAATTGTTAAAAAGCGAACTTAGATATAACTAAAAAGGGATCTCTAGCAGCTACCTAATTTTTGACATCAAGTTTAAACGTCTGGCCCGGTCAGACAGTGTTACTACAAAAAAAGTTAAACACGTGTCTAATTTTTAATCTATTTCAAAATCAACCTTAATTCAATGGATTAAATTTTAGACACGGGTTCAACGTCTATTCTTTTTCTTGTAATAACACCGTTTGCGTTTAGCCTTTTCCTAAATAGCTTTGGTCATTCGAAGAAGACATAAATTTCATGACTCTACGGGCCTGTTCCACTCCCTGTTAAGTTCCTATATAATAAGTTTCAGATATTAATGGTGCTGTCTCTATTTATCACAACGAAACTGAGTGGTAGAACAGGCCTTATAAGAGGAGTATCGACTATTTTCTCAGAAAAATTGCATTATCTTTTAATTTTAGATGTTTTTGTTACTTACCAAAAGCGTGCATCCCGCCTCGACAAAGTTATCCGAAGCGATATGAAGATCGTGCAGTTTGTAAACGTAACGCAAGTACATCTCCTTGCGGTCGATCTCGTTCTTGTAAAAGCTCTGAAAAAAAAAAACAAACGATTCATTAATAATTTAAGACCTAAAATAGAAACACGAATAGATGCCCAAGTTCATTTAAAATTTTAATATAATAATCGACGAGACAAATCTTTAATAGGTACTTAATATCTAAATTTCTAAACGACGCTTTACTTTTCGGATTTTATTATGTGAATCTAATTTTCATGGTCTAAAAATTTATTTTCTAACGGATAAAATCGTAAAACTAAACATAAAAATTCAAGAAGTAAAATCCTTTTTGATAGTTAGATTTTTTTTGTTACATAAATAAATGCTTATTAAAGCAATAAAAAAAAGCATGAATATTCCCCATTCACCACTATAATGAGTAACTCACGAGCAAGTTGACGGTGGCGGCCATCCTCTTGTCGCGATGCTCGGCGCCCTGCATGACGGCGCGGTAGTCCAGCAGCCGCTCCAGCAGCCGCGTCACGCAGCCGACGAACGCCGCGCCCGCCTCGCGCCAACCCTCCGTCGATACACGCTCCATCAACCTACAAGTACAGGTCATTTCACAAGAGCTGGCACGAATGAATTCTAAGTTATTTTCATTCTTAACTGTCCTATTTAGTAAACAAAATTCTAACCTCAATGTGCAAACTTTTGAAAGAATAAGGTGTATTATGTTACCAAATAAACCTGAGGCAATATTTTGTACATAATTTTGCTGATATTTTATCTCCAGTTCCTTTATTTACGATGAAATAGTTAAAAAATAACAGAAATGAGACATTTAGAACCGTTAGAACAAATAGGACCGTTAAGAATGAAAAGAAATTATGTTTTTTTCTTTTCTCCCAGACCAGAATGGAAGTAAGTATGTAAACTTGCGATATGATTATTGACATTATCCCCGAGTTAGAGATTAACTCGGTAGTTGAAAGTTAATCCTGATCCACGCAAACGCGGCTACGAAACCTAGTGTTAACCAAAAGCGCCAACCAGTCAAAATTAAAGTAACTTACAATTTAGCGAAATACACCACACTGCTACTCATTTAATGTTAACAAGATAAGTTAAAGCCGGTTCAAATGATGTTGCTTACTCTGAAATTAATTTAACCCTTTAGCCATTTGACTTGACAGTTATACCAAAACATTTGATTGTGTACTTCATTCCTAAATAGATGCGTTTTTGTTTTCTCTTTGACGGCAAACATGTTGCCGTTACCTACTAAAGGGTTAAACTTAATTTAAGAGTACCTATTTGTACGATCTTATAGTTATTGACATTTCACCCACTTCCCGCCTCTTAACAAACGCCAGTTAATGATTCCACTGACATAAATACTTACACAGAACTCAGATGCTCCCTGCCATAGTAGCATAAACAGTTAATAAACATTTTAAATAGTACAGTTAACAGTAGCGAAAAAAGAGGCTGTGACGTGTGGCTACGCACATCATGCAAGCCTAGCAATCTTTCTGTCTATCTCTCACACCCAGCAAATGAGATATGGAAGAGTTGAAAGACGCAGGAAATAGACATAGACAACAGGCACTCTCTCAAACACCGAGTCAAGTAACGGTTTTGACGACCGGGTGGCCTATTGGTTAGAGAACCTGACTATGAAGCTTGAGGTCCCAAGTTCGATCCCCGGTCGGGACAGATATTTTTATGAAAAATACGAATGTTTGCCCTCGAGTCTAGGATGTTTTATATGCAAGTATGTATTTATTTATACAAGTATATTTATACGTTGTCTAGTACCCATAATACATACAAGCTTTGCTTATTGAGACTAGGTCAATTGGTGTTAATTGTCCCAAGATATTTATTATTATTATTATTTATTATTATCAAGTAATACTCACACACAGTCAAACAGCCGTCGATAATGGTCATCAGCTTTATTGTCAGCCACCAACGAATCTAGTTTGTCCACGAGCGCGGCCTCTGTCCTCCTAGCAGAGCCCGTGGCTGCCCTCTCCGCCGCCATTAGGGACACGAGAGCGCCTAGAGCGGCCCTCCGCAACTCTCCCACTAGTGTTATCTCTAGTAGCGCGCCCACTGCGCCCGGGACTAGGTGTAGTTGGGCAGGGCCTAGGATAGGAAGAATTTGGTTTTTTTTTTTTTGCAACTTCGTTTTAAAACATTTTAGTAGGAGTAGAAATCCGCGGGCACCGAATGAGTTAATCCATATTTAAACGCTTGCCAAGCCTTGATAAACGCCCCGTGTGACAGTTCGCATTCGTTTTGGTAACATGTAAAAGCTATCAGAAGCCACTTAAAAAACTTCTCAAATCCTGGCTGGCTGATTAAGCGTATGCTTCAAGAAGCTAGCTAATCGTTGCTTCGGTTGATTATTGGTTTTTAGACAGATCAAAGAGCTGGTGCAACAAGCAACGCATTTGTTACTAGAACTTGTAGACCTTAGTCAACAACGTATAAAAATAGGTAGGTCAGGTTAGTCAGTATCTTCAGTTGCTCAAAATAGAAAAAAACCAGAAAAATGCGGAGCTGCGTATTTGGACTGTTGCAAGGCCACCTTAAGAACAGGAGTAGCCATGTAGGGCTCGCACAGCTGCGGGAGTGCAAGTTACCGAGGCGGGTCCAGACGGCCAGCACCTGCAGGCCGGCGGCGGCGCGCATGCGCGGGCGGTCGGGCCCGCGCCCCGCCCAGCGCTCCGGCGTCAGCGCGCAAGACGTCACCAGCGCCACGCCCAGCTCCATGTAGCCCGACCATAGCTAAACGAGTAGAGTCGAGTAAATTTAAGATACCAGCTATCTCCGTTCCAAATTTGACCCAAATCCGTCCAGTTTTATCAGTTAGTCACTCATTCACTCACATCGTCACAAACTTTCGCATTTATTATATTAGTAGCATATCATTAATTATTATTATTACCTGAGAATCAAACTGTGGCGGCTCGTCGCCCAAAAACCTGTCCAATAAAGGCTTAGCCAGATCCTGCAACGCCGACAGTAGCACCTTGCAGCTTTGCACTCTCAGTACCATCCAATCCGCAGGGAACACCTGTCAAATAATTGTCTCAATACATAAAAATAAACATTGCTCAGTAATAAATAGTAACACACTAAAAACTTAAGCGTCATCATTTCGGAAATACTCAAAATTTATTATTCATCATGTTATAAAAATCGGTGTATTTAACATTCCAGCATACGCTTTTAAAATCATCGCTGCACACTGGTTTAAACTTTTAAACTTTAGTTTAAACTTTTTCACACCTCTCATTCAGAAATGTGAGTTTTGCTCCCGGCGAGAAGGATCAAAGTGCAACTTTTCTGTTCAAGGCTTTTCGAAGTGTTTTTTTGCAAATGCAAATTTTTGAAGTTTATAATTGTAAAACCACTCCATTTTCTATGCTGGTAGCTCTTTAATTATATTTAGAATATTTTTTTCATGTTTTTTAATGTTCCGTGTGAAAAAATGTATGAGCCACTTTGGGGGCAAAATTATTTTCATCTTAGGTGTTAACACTTGATTCCCTCATTACGCTCTAGATTCTACGTTAGAATCCCTCGCTACGCTTAGGATTCTATTGTAGAATCCTTCGCTACATTCTGGATTCAATGTAGCGCCCTCGCCGTAAATACATCATTTTGCTCCCTTGTGACACAAATAACTAATTAACTCACGTCCTGTTCAATAAGATGCCTGAACACGAGGAACGCTCTCATGAGGAAGTCCTTCAGCGGCTTCCTGTCGTGCGGATGCGGCGCCAGATGGCTCCACAGACGCTGGTAGTGCGCTGGCTTCAGCAGTTCCATGGCTCCCAGTAGACCAGCTACCATAGACCCCTGCAACGCAAGTAAATGACTAAGGTGTGCGCGTATATGATTCATGCGTTTGTTTTTACAAGTTTATATTTTAACTTGCAATTCATCTATGCTTGAGTCGAATCTGGAAAGTTTTGACTCATTCTTAGTGGTTGTGGTTGGCTTTTCTTGAAATTTGGTATTTCCGCAAAAACTTAATTTCTTATCTCTTTAACCACGCTAATGGAGACATGCTTCCCACATAAAACTTTTTAAATTGTACCTTATTGTAAGCTAGTAAGACTAAAATTCGATTGTGATCTGTGATCTTTCAGGCTGATAAAGGGTTAATATCTTTGCTTTAAATCTCACAAACCAATGTGTTTCACTTTCATTGGTCGAATTGAGTTTTTGAATCAAATTTTTTTTTTGTCATAAATGGAAAGATCATATATAAGTTTCGTAAGAAAAGTATTTTTAGTTTTTTTTTATTCGCTATAATTAACGAGTTATACCGATTTGAAAATTGATCGTCGAGTACCGCACCGAAAACACACCGACAGTTCCCGAACAAGGCCGAGCCGCGTGTGACGTCACAATGTTAGTTTCCACTCGTAGTTAGTATACAGGTGATACCGTTTTTTGACTTTAATCTACTCTATTCTGTTATTATCCTACTATTATTGTAAAATGCTATTGTTTGTGAGAGCGTATTGGTTTGTGACTCTTTCACGCTAAAACGGCTAAACAGATTTCGATAAAATTTGCCATACACGAACTTTATAATTTATAATCTGGATTTACGTACCGGCTATAGTAGGTGTCATTCACGATGGATGCCATCCACCGTGGTTCTTATTAATTTGTAGTTAAAGGTTAATTTTAATACATCTACGAGTCTTTGTGGATGGCACTATCTATACTTCTATCCCAACTTTCCACGGTACCGGGATTTAAAACAATAAAATTAGATGAGAATAGTGATGAGTACACTTTGGTAGTAACTATTTATATGAATAAGTAAATAAGTCGTGAGATTTCAGTTCAAAATCCCGTTGATTTTATCCCAGGAGAATTTCATGAGAAAACCCGGAATTTCGAGCACAAAGATGGCGGATGACATTTTGACACTATGACACTAAAAATGTCTATGGGTGTCGTTTTTGAGTAATTTGATGGCTCTGAGCCCGATTTTGGCATATTTTTTAGATTCAAGATGGCGAATGACATTTTGACACTATTGACACTTTGACACTAAAATATTAATGGGTGTCGTTTTTGAGTAATTTGGTGCTTCTGAGCCAGATTTTGACATAATTTTTTGGATCCAAGATGGCGGATGACATTTTGACACTAAAAATGTTTATGGGTGTCGTTTTCGAGTAATTTTGTGGCTCTGAGCCTGATTTTGGCATAATTTTTTGGATCCAAGATGGCGGATGACATTTTGACACTTATGCCATTAAAAATGTTTATGGGTGTCGTTTTCGAGTAATTTTGTGGCTCTAAGCCAGATTTTGACATACTTTTTTGGATCCAAGGTGGCGGATGACATTTTGACACTAAAAATGTTTATGGGTGTCGTTTTCGAGTAATTTGGTTCTTCTCAGCCCGGTTTTGGCATACCTTTTTGGATCCAAGATGGCGGATGACATTTTGACATTACTGACACAAAAAACACAAAAAAGTGTAAAATGTTACTCGAAAACGACCCCCATAAACATGTTTAGTGTCAATAGTGTCAAAATGTCATTCACCATCTTGGATCCAAAAAATTATGCCAAAACCGGGCTCAGAGCCACCAAATTACTAGAAACGACACCCATAAACATTTTTAGTGTCAAAATGTCATCCGCCATCTTGAATCCAAAAAAGTATGTCAAAATCAGGCTCAGAAGCACCAAATTACTCAAAAACGACACCCATCAATATTTTACTGTCAAAGTGTCAATAGTGTCAAAATGTCATCCGCCATCTTGGATCCAAAAAATTAAGCCAACAGCGGGCTCAGAGCCACCAAATTACTCGAAAACGACACCCATAAACATTTTTAGTGTCAAAGTGTCAAAATGTCATCCGCCATCTTGAATCCAAAAAAGTATGTCAAAATCAGGCTCAGAAGCACCAAATTACTCAAAAACGACACCCATCAATATTTTAGTGTCAAAGTGTCAATAGTGTCAAAATGTCATCCGCCATCTTGGATTTAAAAAATTATGCCAAAATCGGGCTGTTTTACTCTCCTCACCCAGAACACATCAGCGCAAGCATTGCTGCTTGGCGGCAGGATTACTAAGATGCTGGCACAGTCGACGTCAAAGATATATTTACACTTTAGTGCCTTGTCGCTCCAAGCACTTTGACAACTTCATATGAAACTTCAAACATATAGTTACAACGACAAGGTACTAAAGTGTAAAGATATCTTTGACGTTAACCGTACCTAGCGATCCGAACGTACCTACCTAGAACAAGGTTAGGCTCTTACACCCGCAAAAATTCCCATTGAATATATAATACAATCCCACGGGATTATAAAAAAAACTAGAAATACCTACCTATCAACCAGAAAATCTAGCCATTAAAATTTACGTACCTACGGTCGAAGAAACTGAATCACGTAACCTACCTAATAGGTACAATTTAGCAATAATATCTCTGGCAGGGTGTATGTTAAAATTCCACACTGCCGTCATAGTACAGAAGGCGGCAAACTGACAAAAGCAACTTTCGAGATAAACGGCAAAAACTTTTAAATATTTCAAATGCTTGTATTTTAGGCAAAAAATGGTTTACCAAAATTCTGTTTACACACAAATTTAGACAAAAAATCACGTTTTTTTATTGATCTAATTCGATCGTAGAATAATTATAAATAGTATTAATTTTACAGCATTTTATGTTATAGCTTAGGATAAGGGAATATTATTATACAAAGATTAATAAACTAAAAAGCCGTTGGCTGAACACCAACGCCTTTTAAGCTTAGTTTTGGACATTACTTCTTTAGTCCTATTATTTTAAATAAAAGTTAGGTGCCAGTAATACACTAAAAAATCGTTATTACGGATAGCCGCATTATAGTTTATTTTTGCTAATGGAATATGCATGTTGTGTTGGAAATTAAAATGAAGTTAAAGTGTCATAGCCGTTTTAAAGCTTAGTTATTCCTTTAACTTTTTACACCAATTTATTAAGCAACAGAATTGTTTACTTTTGATTTATTAAAAAGCCGCAATGTGTCCATTAATCTGTACGTAACGGCATTATAGTTTATAATAGGACTACAACTATTGGGAGTTATGCGGTCTGAGAAGCGGTAATCACAAGAAATCAAAAGGCATTTCTTACTAAAATCAACATTATATTCTTCAAATGTAACATTTTTTTAATTGTCACTTTCAATTTTAATACATGTAATCAAAATAAAAATTAAAAATAAGAATCGTAAACTACAACAAACAACATACTGCGCCGATTTTTTAGAAAAGCATCTTTCATGAAGCAAAATTGGAGTTCCTCTTCGTCAAAGTTATTTTTGTAAAATAATACATACAAACATACATACCGTCACGCCTCTTTCCCACAGGGGTAGGCAGAGACTACTTTGTGCCACTTGCTACGATCCCGTACGATCTTTCGCTTCACTCACATTCATCAATCTCTTCATACATGCTCGTCGGTTTCGGGTACTCTTGACCTGACCTTTTTCCAAAACGTCCCCAATTTGATCACGGAACGTCCGTCTAGGCCTTCCCCTCCCAACGCACCCATTCACACTCCCCATATAAATCTGTTCAGTTAACCTTCTTTCATCCATCCTCTACGTGACCAAACCAACTAAGCATACCTTTTTTTGTCTTAGTCACTGTGCTATATCCTCTTTCTGACCAGCACGTTCCCTTATCACACTATTCAATATTCTATCTTTCAGTGATACGCCTTCCATACTTCTTAACGCTCACATTTTTACTGCGTTGATTCTCCTTTCATGCTTCTTTTGCCATACCCAACTTTCGCTACCGTACATTAGTGTTGGAACGAGCACCCCTCTGTTTTGAACAGCCAGACACACGCCTTATTTTCTTCTTGTAAAATAAATCGGTGATATTTCTCTTGAAACAAACCAAGACTACCTACAGGATTTATATAAATCTGCCTTATCGAGGGTATCAAATGTATTCCGGTGTTCATCGAAGTTATCCATTACAGGCAAATTTAAGGAATATGGATCCTTCCATATATCCGGCTCACGCACAGAAAATGGAACAACCGGTCTTATATTGGAAGTCCAAGGCCCTAGATTATTTCATTTTGTCCAGCTGAAATAAATAAATGAATAAATATTGTGAGATAATCCTACACACAATAAAATCCTATTCCAAAGGCAGGCCTCTCTACATGTCCGTATAGTAAGCATCATGCCAGTCCAACAAGAGCGTACACTGTCCAGCAATCAAACAAATGCGGATCCGTGGACGCACTTGTAGGTATGACTTTCTTTACAAATAATACTACGATATGCTGGATGCCATGCGTCCGATGCCCACGATACAGACGTGTGGACGCCTGCCTTAAACTTAAAATCTAGTTTATGGGTACTTACAAGACAACGTTATAGAGAAGCACATACTCAAATACACAGAAAACATCTACGGCCACTTTTATTACTTACGAGTACATACATACCGTCACGTACATTTTCATTACTAATTTCAGTTCGTTATTCTCGAAATAATCTAACTAATATTATAAATGCGAAAGTATGGATGGATGTTTGTTTGTTACTCAACCACGCCAGAACGACCCAACGAATCTGGATGAAATTCGACACATAGATAGAGAAAAGTCTGGAATAGCACATAGGCTATGACGACCGGATGGCCAAGTGGTTAGAGAACCTGACTATGAAGCTTGAGGTCCCGGGTTCGATCCCCGGTCGGGGCAGATATTTGTATGAAAAATACGAATGTTTGTTCTCGAGTCTTGGATGTTTAATATGTATTTAAGTATTTATTTATCTATATAAGTATGTTTATCCTTTGTCTAGTGCCCATATCACAATCTTTGCTTATTTGGGACTAGGTTAATTGGTGTCAATTGTCCCAAGATATTTATTTATTTTATTTATTTATTTTTATCCCGGAAAATTCCCGCGGGATAGCGATAAACGAATTCTTTGCAGACGAAGTCGCAGGCAACAGCTAGTATATTATACTTTTGTGTCTAGGTACACTTACCTTGAAATATGTTGGTACGGGCGCTGACAACAATCAGTGCGCGTCGTAAACTCCTGCGCAGCTCGCGCACGAGTCAAGTCAACCCAAAGCACAGGCAAAGCAAAGGCTTCACGCGCACTAATAATAATAATAAAATGTCCTTTGGGCGGCGTCATCCTCCGACTTGCGAGCGGTGGGGTGGTGAGGGGCTACGGGAGTGACAAAAACCTAGCCGCTTTTTAGCTTATTATTGTTATATAACCGCATTATTGTCAATATTGAACAAAAAAGTAACCCTTTGTCACTGAAGTAAAAAAGCGGTCACCGCTTTATTGACTATTATGCGCTACATAATACATTTTTGGGTTATGTCTAAAAATGCGGTTAGGCTCCCATAACGTAATTATAGAGTATAATTTGAAGTATACCGCCTTTAAATCTATAAATGAGTATTTAACTTCGGCCATGGTAATACGTTACAACCTAGTTACATGACTTTAACTTCTTTTTAGTCTATGAATAATCAAAAAGCGCTTTTTAGCTTAGAAAGGTATCACATTTAAAGTATGATATAAAGCCGCTAATGTGATATAACGTCTTTTTAGCTTATTAAATACCATTCATGGCTTTTTAGATTATAATACCGCAACAAGAAGCAAAAGACATGTCGTTTAACTGCTGGCTATCTTGAGAACTAACAGTGCTAGAAAAAAAAAGTCGATACCGTTCGACGCAGAATTTTTTGCTTAGTATGCATGTATCAAAAAGTAAAAAAGCCGCAAAAGTCCCTTTGCCGCCTTCTATACTATGACGGCAGCACAGTGGTAGGTAAGCGATTCAGTATCTTTCACTGTACTTAGGTACTTTATTGTGAAATCTCAGGTCCAGTAAAATCAATCCAGTTCACATAAATCAGAAACATTATCAGGATTACGCTCTTATTACCTACCTACACATGACTAAAACAAAAATTTACTTACTATAAGGTGATACGCGTGCTCGTTTGCCACCTTATTTCATAAAAAAAACTTC
Organism: Pandemis heparana; assembly: GCA_963854515.1. Lineage (NCBI taxonomy): Eukaryota > Metazoa > Arthropoda > Insecta > Lepidoptera > Tortricidae > Pandemis > Pandemis heparana. The sequence goes on from OY978010.1 coordinate 12,397,701, forward strand.
AGCAGATATTTTTTGTATTAAATTTCGGATATTTTTAGTGAAATCAGCCGTTAACCCAGTACTGTCGTGAAATTGCTTTAACATTGTGACGTCACAGCCATGGCGACCAATCATGGCCCGTTCCCGGTCAAGTGGTCATATTTCAAATTTCATCAATTTTGAATTGCTTATAATTAATTTAAAAAAAATATTTTAAGATTTCTTTGAATTAGATATTATATAATATGCTATAAAGTTTTAAAAAACATAAAAAAAATCGATATTTTTTTTAAATTCAAAGACTCAATTGACTTGGAAATTTTGTCGACTATTTTAATCGACTAAAAGGCCCACTTGCACAGTCCAGAGTTAAAAAATTAAATCGCTAACTCGTAGTTAGGTTTGACAGTACCATACATTTTGACACTACTTAGCCCTGGGTTAGCATCTAACACGGGGCTAAGCCGTTAACCCTGGTCCATGCAAGTGGTCCTATTATTATCAATCTATTTACCAGCACAGGTGAATTCCCCCCGATAAGATGCAGAACTGTCTCCACCAGAACATCGAGCGTGTTCAAACACAACACATCAACATCCGGATCGAGTTCGTCTTCATCGACGGGTTCGTCCGGGTCTTCCTTCCTCCACAGCAAAGAGACCAGCTCGCCAAGCATCTCCGCGCACTGCGAGAGTTCGTCGCGACGCGCAAGGTGAACGCGCAAATGGTGGCACGCTGTCGTTAGGACTATATTGCGTGCCTCTGGAAATTGGGAAATTAAAAACGAAAGTTAGTTTGATAATGTGCACGTTTTATAAGTAGCTACGCTCTTGGCCGAGTGGTTGTGGTACACGTGAACAGATGCTCGATTGAAAACAAATCTACCCGTCTCATTATTGATGTCTTGCGCTGTGTTAAGGTGCAGGTTGAAAACCAGCGCGGGGAAGCACAGCCCTCCACGCACATGCTGAGCCTGACAGCCTTATTCATAAAAAGTTAGAGGCTCGCTATAAGCTCGCTATAGGACCGATGCAAAAAAACAACGTCAATTAGCGCTAATCAGTCCTTCAAGGGTCTGTTAGTCTTCCGAAAGTTAGCGGACCGTAGACCGTACTTTATCTCTCTGCTAACTCACAAAATGGCCGCCACACATATGAACAGCTGATTTTGGCAAGAGCAAAACCATACGCAAGACAGTTTTTTTGTTTTAAGTTTGTATCCCCTCGAGAAAGGTAAAGGAAACTAGATCCACACTGCCTCGTCTGTCGTGTTAATTCGCTGGTTTCCCGCTAATTCGCTGCCACTGCTGTCAATTATTTTTTTTAATTCACTAAAAAGCCATTTATGGTCTATGATTTGTCAAGGTGACAACATAACGCGTCTAATCCATTCATCAACAGCTCATTAGTTAACAGACTGCTAGCAAGCGTTTATGAATCATACTTTTTAACAACTGTCAAATAAGCTTAATCAGTCTGTTAACTAATGAACTGATCAAACCTCAATTAAGGATTTTTTATGAATAAGGCTGTGAGTCTTGTGCCACACTTATATACTGCGTTGTTTGTTTTTGGGGAAATAATGATATGGGCAATAAATGCTTTTTTATTTTATATACAAAACTACATCTCAATTTTATTTTTTAATCAGTTAAAAAAATAAAGTTAACAAGATTACGTAATTAGTCGTACTTTTGTATTTCTCTGTAAGTATTTACATTTTCACCGGAAATGATGATTTCGATCGATGTCCTTTCAAAAATCGAAGCCCTAAACCCGTACAGTTTTCTTTTTAATAAAAACATCTGCCAAAAAACGTTCGCCACTTCTGCACTACACTGTAAAGCGCCTACCACACGCGCAAGTATCACCACAGTTTTGCCTGCGCAGTTATAACTGTCGTGATGCTTGCGTGTGTGGTAGGCCTTTAAGAGGGTGCATTCGTGCTGAGCTCGCAACGTCGCATTTTTGGTGATTTTTTGCGATTATTTCACAGAAATTGAATGAAAGTATCAAATATCCGTCTGTAGTGCACTTCGTTTTTAGTTTATTAATGTGTCTGATGCAATAATTCATCGTAATGGACTTTTATTTTCTTATTAAACGAGATAAAGTATTTTATCGCTTTAATACGAAAATAAAAGTCCATCACCATTAATCATTGCATTGGACACATTAATACACTAAAAACGAAGTGCACTACACACGGACATTTGAAACTTTCATTCATTTTCTGTGAAATAATCGCAAAAAATCACCAAAAATGCGACGTTGCGAGCTCAGCACGGATGGACCCTCTTAAGCGTTACTGACCGGGATCCTGCCCCAAAGGCCCCTTGAGTATCTCCTGCGCGGCGGCGAGGCGCGCCTTGGCCAGCGCGGGCGCGGCGTTGGCGGCCGGCGCGTCCAGCATGGCGGCCGACACGCGCGCCGCCTCCACCGGGCCCAGCGCCGACGCCACTTCCCTGGCCACGCTGGCCCACGACGTCATCAGAGCCACCTGGTGACGAACGAGGAATGAGGCTATACGCGCCGAGCGTGTTCCAAATCAGGCCACCGGGACTCTCGACCTGACGCGCGAAAAACTGTATCGTTTACACACACGCCATTAATATAAATCAATGCAGGTTTATGTCAGTCCCTCCGCCAAAGAAACCCAAAAAATTAATTCGGCGCATTCAAGGTCATTGCTCATAAACCTTTGCGACACTTATAAAAGTCCAATAAAACCTAATAGTAATAGTAATAGTAGTAGTAATTTTAAATAATATTAAAATATAACCGTTTGTTTCCTAATTATTTTTTAAAAAAAAGTCCAAGTTTCTCGTGACATGGTAGTTGCCTGCACCAAGACGAAAAAAAGGCACTTTCGCCAAATTTTCAAACCCTCTTAACATCGTCCCAGTTGACACCATGGAGACCAACACAGCATAAGATGTAGTTAGAAAACTAATTAAAACTCACCAAATTTCATTCATCTCGCTTTTATATTTTAGATTTTATTGATAAAATTGTACCTGAGCGGGCGCTAAATGATCTCTATGCGGATGCTGCGCCAAAGCCTTCAACGCATGCAGCGCTGCTCTGACGTCACGCCTAAAGCTGTCCTCGTATTGGCCGCCGGTGGCGCGCGCGAACAGCCGCCGCGACCTGACAGCCAATCGGAACACGGCGCCGAGCGAGCGCAGGCACTTGCGGATTGGCTCCTGGCCCTCGGCGCCGGCCGCCCATTCGGCGCAGTGTTGCACTGATGATAGCAGGCCCCTGGGAATAGCAATAAATTTACACTGTCGACTATAAACGCTGTATAGGCTGCTGCTAACTCAGTAATCGTTTGTCCTTATCTGTCACTTTGACATTTACCTTTCACAGATAAGGACAAACGATTGCTAAGTTAGCAGAAGCCTATAGATCGGTTATGAATAAGAGGGTTAAATTTTATATTATGCGACGGTATGTATGTATTAGTTGTGGTATTGCTAAACACTTACTTGTAGACTAGGGCAGCTGAAAAATGCTCCTCTATGTAAACGTCCAACACAGGTTTGAAGTGCTGGAACCTGCTCTCGTCCAGCAGGCTGCAGATAGACACTAACACCAAAAACACTGTGCCGGAATGTGGAGTGCTGGAAAAAATAACATTCTTGTTAACAAGATACTTTTGAGCGCTAAAGGTGAGATAGTCACACATTTTGTAAAAGGAAGAAAGGATTTGAACCGATTTTTTCGGGATAATTACGTTCATAATGAAACTTGGCTTTCTCTAAGCAGGTGTACTGCTATATAAACACATAATAAACTTATAGATTATCTAATTTCGAAAGTGTCGCATCAAATCAGAAGCCTCACTGTCTAACGCTCTAAATTTTCCTCCCAGATAACTGGTTTTTTAACGGGAAAGATTTATTCCCCATACATAACTACATATAAGGTAAAATAAAGAGTATTTCTATATCAAAACAAACATGTTCGTGGCTTAGTGGTGGGCCACCCTCGCCGCACCTAAACCTACATTAATCTCCTACATTGGTTTTACCAGTGCCGGTTGGTTATCGTACAAGAAAAATAATTCCCGTTAAAAACCAGTTATCTGGGAAGAAAATTTCTTCCTTCTTGGCTGCTGGGTAGCTAACTTGGTTATCTGCGAGGAACAAAGGCAAATTTCTATAGATCACCACCATTTTAAACAAATTCTATGTTCATTGTTTACCTATTGCCATCTTCAGTTGAGAACAGAGCGAACAAAGCGTCGAGGACATCCCTGAGGAATTTGATCAGTTCCTCGCAGCTGAGGCCGTCTCCCAAACGTAATACCCTCAGTAAAGTCTCCTGCACTTTCTCCGGTCTGGCGCGCCATTGCAATAAGGCTAGTAAATCCTCTGTGAAAAAAAATAAAGTTATAAAATAAAATTATAATTTATTACATTACACACGTTTTAGATGGAATGTCGCATCCGAAACGTCGAGGTATTTACAAAAATACATTTTATTTACGTGATTAAGTTCCGTTTTTCTTATAATAATGTGGAATGACGCAAGTTGGTGCAGGAAAAAGTTCGCGAGTTCGAGGGGCAGCGTTTAAGGGACCCCGACGCTAAACGCGATGAATTGAAGACTCGCCAGCCTGCTGCCATTCACTACCACTATGTCAACGGTGTGCTCGAGTGCATTCATTGTGCGCGAGGTTTCACCGCTAAGATCGGCTACATAAGCCATCTTCGGGCGCACGAGCGTCATACTAACTAGAAGTCGAAATGATCGCCATGGCCGAAATCAGTCGGAAGGATCATCATCATCATATAGGATATAGAGAGCGATTTCCTTTAACGAGCTTACGATGTTTCGATGTAGTATTATACAACATGATCGCAGATAAATTGGAGGTCAGGTCAGAAAGACTTGAAGACTAACCTTATCCCGCATCGAAAAACGGTTGAAAAAGGAAGGATAACTAGCAACTGGGTCACCTGATGGCAAATGAGCCCTACCCATGGACACCTGTAACACTAAGGGGTTACAGATGCGTTGGCAGCCTAAAGGGCTAAGATAGAATACTTCTTGTGCCAACAATTTCACCGGCTGTCTCACTCCCCACACCGGAACACAGCAGCGCAAGCACTGCTGCTTGGCGGCAGGATTAGCAAGTAAGACGGTGTTACCGATCCGGACGGACTTTGTACGAGGTACTATTAACAGTTAGCTAGCCGCATCGTCTATAAAATGATTCCTATGCCCTTATCGACTTAGCTTACCGTTTTGTGTAAGTTTGGTTGAACAGAGCAGCGTGCTTATAGTGCAGTTCTCTTTAGCACTTCTCTGGAAAGAGACTACGACTCCGTTTGTAGGCGCGCGCGCCGTGTCAGTACTGCATGAAGGCAGTTGGAGGTAGCTCGCTGATGCTAATCTGAAATTAATGATAAAATAGTTTTTATAATATCAGAAAAGTTAAGATGATACGCCGGACAAATAAACGCTAACCCCATTATTCATAAACGCTCTATATAGGCTTCTACTAACTTAGCAATCGTTTGTTCTTATCTGTGAAAGGTAAATGACAAAGTGGCAGATAAGGAAAAACAATTGCTAAGTTAGCAGGAGAGTTTATGATTAAGAGGGTAAGTACATCACATTATGCAATTATGTTGAATGTTGTGTGTATGTTGTTGTTGTTGTTGTTATGTTGTTGTTTATGTTGCATTATGGGTATGCTATGGTATGCTAGGTGGGAAGCATCTCACTTGGTGGGATCGTCGCATTTGTAGACATATAATTCGTGAGCGCCGTCGCGAAGCGTCGCACCACTCGCTTCCATGAGTCTGGCGAACGCGAAACCAAAGAGCTTGCGCTCGTTCTTGTCGCGGGCTGAAACAAAGTACCTCTCATTTAGAAAAGTAAGCTTTGCTCCCTGTCGAGAGGGATCAAAGTGCGACTTTTCTGTTCCAGGCTCTTCTAGGTGTTATTTTGGAAATGCAATTTTTTGAATTTTTCGAATGCTATTTCTCATTAATTATTAGAATTCTTTTTTCAAGTTTTTTAATACTCGGTGTGAAAATTTGTATGAGCCACTAGCGACCAAAACTATTTTCATCAACACTAGAATCCCTCATTACGCTCTGGATTCTACTTTAGAATACATAGCGAGGTATTCTACGCTCAGGATTCTATTGTAGAATCCTTCGCTAAATTCTGGATTCAATGTAGCGCCCTCGCCGTAAATACATCATTTTGCTCCCTTGTGACACAAATAACTATTTTGGATGACTGTACATTGCATGGATTTTACATAATTATATTGATACAAAATTTCAATCAACACAGACAAAGACACACGAGATGTGGATCAAATTTCACATGCCTTTATTATAGATACAACCGGAATTGATAATCTCCAGATAACCTTCTCTTGGGTCCTAAGAGAAGAGCTGATGGTAAAAGAAAAAGAGGTAGCCACTGGCTTCACACATAATAGGGTATTTGATTATTTCTTTCTTTCAGAGAAACTTTCTCAAGTATAATCTCTTTATCAAGTATAAACGACTCACTGGAGCAGTGACGGAACTCCATCCGGACGTGCGCATGCGTGAAGGTCTCCAGAGGCACCGTGAGCCGCAGCTGCTCGCCCCACGCGGGGCTGTTGTTGTGGTACAGCACCAACGACTCGTAGAGAGTCGCGCCGCTGCCGCTGGCACCCCATACGCAGTCCTAAACAAAATAAAACTCAGAATTTGCCAAGTAGATTTATGAGCCAGTATCATAGTTTTTTTTTCATGTTAGAAAACAAATCACCTATCTGGGATGTTAGGGTAGTATGAATTTTTCTGGGAAATAAGTTAAGGAGTCAAGCGAGCTCGAAACGCGACGGAAGTCTCCATTTTAGAAGTCTTCAAAATACTTTTCTATGTCTGACTCTATGTTCTCCTCTAGAAGTCACATTTCTCAACCGATTCTCGCGAAAATTTGTAAGCAGGTGCGATGCGACCAATCATGTTTTTTTTTGTCATATTATTTTTCACAACAGTAGTGACCATGAAAGAATAATATTTCAACATTATGTAAAATTTCGACAAATCAGACTCGCGATATTATTATACAGCTTAGAGAGCCACTAGTCAGTAAGTAAATCTACAAAACAGAATAATGAAAAAAATTAAATGAAATAAATGCTGAAACACAATGAGGTGCTAGTCTGGATCGTAGAACCATAAAATTTCAGCTTGTTCCCCGTACATAACCAAGTTGCATAACCGACACTGGTAAATCCAATGTAGGATGATTAATTTGGGTTAATTTAGGTCTAGTTGCGGCGGGGGTGGCCCTTAGACCACTCTTAAGCCGCGAACATGTTTGTTTTAATTTAGAAATAGTCTTTATTTTACCTTAGAATGTCCTGATTACGTAAAATAGGGCATCTCATCATCTGCTAAAAAACTTTTCACAAATGCATCATTCCACAAACTCATCATTTGACAACTCTTTAATATCTGATAAACCGTAAACTTTTTTAAAAATCGAAAAACCTTTAGGCGTGGCTTACATTAGGTTAGGTTTGTTTTAAAAGTTTTCCAAAACGTCAATATCTTAGTAGAAAATAAAATTTTGTCAAATGATGAGTGTGTAAAATGATGCATTTGTGAAAAGTGGTTTACAAGCGAAAATTTCATATACATACATCTATAACTTGTCCAGTATTGTCATGCACAGTGACGGTGGCTAGAACATTCTTGGCGGTGCTCTTCCCGCCGCGCTCGAACTCCGCCTTCTCCAGCGTCAGGTAGAGGTCATTGCGCACGTCCCCGGGCATGATGACGTCCGGGAAGCCGCGCTTGGCCGTGACGGTGGCGCCGGAGGCCACCGCCTCGGTGATGCTGCCCGCGTTGCTCAGAAGTCTGAGGGCGACTACGATACCTGTTAACAGAAATGGCAGCGGTTGAGATGTGTACAATCAATCAGGATCTTCTGTTCTAGTCACAGATGTCAGATGTATGATTACGAAATATCATGATTGTATTGGAACCAAGCGTGCCAAGTTTTTACTACTTACTTGTGACGTCACCATGAAAAACATTTCAATACCAAAATCAGCTAAATCGGCCCAGCGGTTCTCGAGTTTATGCGCGACTAACAAACGCATTTCATTTTTAATAAGAGAAGATGTGTAATTTCTAAGTTAGGAGTATAGAACTTCAGCAAACACTGATTACCGTAGTTGGGTTGTCCCGGTAGAACGTTACATTTATTCGTTTGTTTACGTATCAGCATGTCGTGCAACTGATGAAAGTCTTTCTCTTCGCTTTGGTAAACCTGGAAACACAATTTATCGAATAATTTAATGGATGCCTTCCACGCCTCGCTGGTCTCGATGTCATTTTGTACCACAGATTCAAGCAGCCATTTTGTTTTAATTTGTTATGTTATTGGCCGTACTGCTTATCAGCCGTATAGGACCCGCCGAGTGACTGAGTAAAATGTTTTTATTTTTATAAAATATATGGCTCGACGGAAAAATCTGAAACTTTTTCCGTAGCTCAGGATGGTTACTCCTATCAATAGAAAAATCACCAAGCACTTTTAAAATAATCATTCATTTCCAACTGTGGGGAGTGTCACAGTAGACATCTCTCTCTACGGCAGGCTGGTGCGGCTGTCGTAGGAACTCGGTTATACATTCCCCCCCCCCCTCTTAAGGGATAAGATATGATTAATATGAATGTCATTACTGTGCGTTGTATTGCAATTTTATCACGCGCTGCCTATAATCTACCAACCTTGAAAGTGTACTCCTTCTCGACGGCGGGCTGGTGCGGCTGGCGCAGGAAGTCGGCCAGCGGCAGCACGGCGGCGCCGAGCGGGCGGCGCGCGACGGGCCCGCGGCGCTCCGCCGTGCCGCCGCCCGCGCCCGCCCAGCGCCCCACGCGCACCACCCACGCCACCAGCCACAGCTCGCGGGACAGGTCCGTCGACGACAGGTCCTGGCGGCGAGCAGTGTGAGAACCCCGAGTGCTAGCGAGGCTGGCTATTAAACGGTGCCATCCTGGCCGAACTTTGTACAGCGCTCGTCTCAAATTGCGAGGAAATTAGGAAAAACTTATCAAACACTAGCTGTTGCCCGCGACTTCGTCTGCAAAGAATTCGTTTATCGCTATCCCGCGGGAAATACGCAATTTTTCGGTATAAAAAGTAGCCTATCTACACCACCCTATGTGCAATTGTGCATTTTACACCATATCGGTACTATTCTTAAGTACATATATTGCATTTCTTCATATTTTAAATCTACGTGAATCGAATGTGTGTAAATAAATGTTTCTCCCTCTCTGTGTTATTCCAGACCATAAACTACATCTGTCCCAAATTTCATCCAAATCCGTTCAAAGAGTAACAAACATCCATCCATACAAACTTTCACATTTATAATAGTAGGATCTTTCAGTGTTTGAAAGAAAAAGTTTTTTCGTAACAATACAAGTTGAAAACAAGGAACATCAAGAAATAAATAATAGGGAAAATTGACACGATTTGATCATTATAATACCTACAAGTAAACGAAAATAAATCATACTTTTTTATCTGACGCGACTTTAGACTTAATGTGTGATAGGTCCTTTCCCATATTTGGTTAAGAAGGCCTGGTAACTAACTAGATATAGCTCTGCAGCAAGTTTTCCCGACTACAGTACGAGTATAGGTCCTTTATCATTTTTTTCAACACAGTTGCTCGTAAATTGAGTCTTATTGCACCGCATTTAAGCTCATAATTCAGCTTATTACGCACAAGTGCCGTAATATTATTACCGCACGAGTGCGGTAATATAATTTTTTTTATTTTTTATTTTATTTAAGCCTTTTTATTCCGAATTCGCTATAATTTCAGTAAGTACATGTTGTTGTTATTGTCGTTTATTTATTAAATTGTCGCGTAATTCGGCGTGCCTCATGGCATAGGCCTCCTCCGTGTATTGGAGGGTTTGGGCTATAGTTCCCACGCGCGCCCAGTGCGGATTGGGAACTAACACACACCATTGAATTTCTTCGCAGATGTGTGCAGGTTTCCTCACGATGTTTTCCTTCACCGAAAAGCTCATGGCAAATTACAAATGTAATTTTCGCACATAAATTCCGAAAAACTCAGAGGTGCGAGCCCGGGATTTGAACCCACGACGCTCTGCTTGAGAGGCCACAGGTCAAACCACTAGGCTACCACGGCTTTTCGGTAATATAAACTTTTTTTTAATCTCAGCAAATAGTTCAGTTATGTATAGGAACAAGGAATATTTTCGTGAATATTAAACTATTTAGGTTAAAGATGATAAATAAACAGTTAATTTCGACAAAGTATTTATTTTTATCTAAAAAGTGACCATAATTTGCATATTTAAGACAATGATTAATAATTTTATTACTATTTTAATATTAGGCTGTTTAGCAGCCTGTTATCAGTGCCTCTTTCCGTGCGTGCGAAGTGCACAGCGCGCATGCTCGAGTGCTGCGCGCGGATTGGTCCGGAGAAAATATCTGCCGCCATCTTTCACATACAGATTTTGTTGATTATTTTACCTTGTTATTACTTTAAAAATTACGAGTTCAAATAATAAAGAAAAACTAAATGTAAATAGTGTCCATCGCCGGAAATACTAGTAAACTATCTTCGGACAGGTTATGTCAGTAAGAAATCCAAGGTGTTAATTACCAAATTACAAAGAAAAGTTCTAAAGCCTCCAGTTAAGCAATGTCTGGTAACAAAGGTAAACTAAAGTTCTTTTTTAATTACTTATTAAGAATTTCATTTATTTTTCGTCGCAAATGTGTTGAAAAACGTCGTATGAAATGCGTGTGCATTGATCATTACTCCACTCAGCGTTCTTACCTCGCTCGCTGTCGCTCGCGAGCAATAATGCCTCGTGTGCAATGATCAACATAGCACACTTGTATCATAATGTACTATTATAGTGCTCTTTATTATTAGCAATACAAATTATTCAAAACTAGACGCATTTATTTTAGCCCTACAAAAAGGCTTATACGATACATGATGTGTATTACCTTTATTAACGAGCTTATAGGTACTCGACCCAGATTTATGTTATTCCCCATTCGTAACTTTGTTCTTACGTATTTAAAATCGAACCGTGGTTTTACCCTAGTGAGTATGCGGAAAAGAAATCAGCTTTTCAGAATACAAATGATTCATTCTAACAAAACCTTTGTTGTTCTTTTCATAACCCTATTACCTGTTACCCGTGACTTTGTGTGCGAGGAATTTATTTATCGCTATCCTACGGAAACTTCTATTTCCGGCCAAGAACTATCGTATGTCTTTCCTCAGAGGTCAAAATATCTCTAAGTATTGTTTTTTATATGTTTACGGGCGCTCAGCGAAACAAAGTTTTATTATAAACACGTTTTTTGTCAATAATAAATAATATTTTCTCCAATTACATCTAAACTAAATATCTCTATAAAAATATGTCCATATCATTTATATCTATTATCTATATTATTCCACAGTTAGTCTTAAGAGGGTTACTTATCTTTAAGTCTGTGTAAGGTGTCTGTTAAAACTGACAGATAAATAGATAAAGTTACTTTCGCATTTATAATATTAACATTACTAATACTATTTTTAAGAATAAGTATTTTTGAGAGTTAAGTATTAAAATCTATCCTGGCACTGCCTGTGGTCGGATTAGTTTGAATTTGAAAGACATATTTAGGTATATAGATACGATGACAATGCAATAAATAATAATCAAACACATAGATGGCTATAGATAAGGAGCATCCACACTGAGAACATTCTTACCCGAACATTTGTAAACGAGCAATCAATGTACAGTACCCGGGTATAAAGATCGCACTTCGGTCTTTGGAAAGAGACAATTGGCGTCACGTAAGTTAGAGCAAGACAACATTCTACGAAGCTGAAATTAGCCGAGAAGACCGATGTGCCTTCTTCATCGGCGGATACTGTAAGCTTTGTAACGCTCGGCTCAACGTACACACCACTCGAATATTCGACGCCAAATGCTCATTATACGTGCCGGCACGTAAGTCTAACGATGAAGAGACACGTAGAGGGGATCTGCGCACCCACGGATACCATATTTTATACTTCTGCGCATAGAAGGTCAGATTAGACTTACGTACCGGCACTTGTACACGCGAATGCTCACAGTGAGGACGGTCTCACTACATAAAAAAAAGTTAAAAACTTACCGCAAACAAGGTGCTGTTGGCGTGCAGCCTATCCACATAATTAGAGAAGCCATCTCTCGCTATCCTCACTCTGAATCTCTCTGATAGTGGTTGGGCTCTTCTCGCGTCGTGTAGCCATAGCAACAGTTCTGCCTCGTCGCCGCCCGCCGTGTGGCCAAAGTCTCTCATGCTGCACATGAGGTGGTGGCTTTGTACGGTGGTGGTGCCGCTTGGGACGGACGTGTTTGTGAGGGTGCCGGAGTTGAAGCTGCTGCCTGAGCCACCGGCGCGGCGGAGGGTGCCTCGCCACTGTAAAAAAGAAAAAAATAACAATTTGATGAGAAGATGTTCTGATAATGAAAGTTGAGGTTCCCTATTCTATCAGTGTGCACGAATGTGTAAATATAACCTTGTTTTTGTCTATGTTTTTTGTTCTTTTTTTATTGATTAGCTCCATCTTTTTTTTAATAATTTCAAGTGGTAAAATAAACGTATTTGGTTTCAGGAATCGCTATTTTTAATATTAGTCAATCAAAATCAGCTTCTGCATAATTTGTTTAACCGTCCGCTTTGCGTAGTGAAAGAAAACTAAAAAGACTAACGAACTTTTCCAGTCTAAACTTAATGTTTAAAAGAATAATTTAAAAGTATTTTTTTAATATCATAATATTTTATTTTACATATCAAGCGCATCACATTATTAAAGGTCAAAGTGTCTAGTTGGCAACCAGTCTAAAGACATCAAACCTGCGGTCAGAATAATATGCACACTGCGCAATATCTTTGCTAAATAGTTTTTGCTTGTAAGTCTTGAAGATTATCTTCTTATTTTAGTGTACCTTTATGATTTATGATACTCAAGATGTTTCCACCCAATTTAAAGTGTCTAGCTCCAATGGCTTACCCCCTTATTCATATATGCTCTATAGGCTTCTGCTAACTTACTAATCGTTTGTCCTTATCTGTGAAAGATAAAGGTCAAAGTGATAGATAAGGACAAACGATTGCTAAGTTAGGAGAGTATAGAGTGTTTATGAATAAGGGGGTTAGGCTGTGGGTTATGTCAGTAAAAGATGTAAGTATGCAAATAATAATGTTCCGTGTTCAAATTGATTCATATGAATTGCGTCACCATCGCTAGCCGTCTGAATGCAGTTTAATCTAATCAGTGGGCTTATTGTCTAATTCGCTCGCAATCGCCATCGTGTTCATTTTGACAGTTCTTGCATGAATGTGACAGCTAGCTGATTCCGATGCCAATTGTCACCCCATACATGAACTGTCAAAATGAACACGATGGCGATCGCGAGCGAGTTAGACAATAAGCCAACAGTACTTTACAACTATTAAATTCAGATGAGTGGCCATGAACTCCAATGTTTCATGGAAATAATTCTTATTAAAGCTAAAAGTTACTTAACAAAACGTAACCGCGTACCTGCACGTATTTATATGAATAACGTAACATAATCTTATTTAAAGCGTAGACAGGCGACATCAAAAATCTAGAATGCTACCTATTACGTTGTCAAATAGATTGAATTATTGAATTGGTCACGGGACTATCTCAACGCAGGTCTTATACTGTGAAATTCGATTTTCGAAGTTCGTTTGGTGGCGTTCCGCTCATACTAATAGACATTCATTTGAGAGTGAGAGGGACGGTGTGATACGAACTTCGAAATAGTGTCCGACCGAAACACTATTTTTAGCCGAAACCGAAACCGAAACCGAATATTCGGTTTCTTTCTGATTTCGGCCGAAACCGAAACCGAAATTTTTGAAGAGTTATCATATCAAACAAAGTATTCAAAATTACTGTACAAATCGTAAGGAAAAGGTAATTGCAAGGATTTCTTATGCGAGTATGATAGTTCTGTTACTTTTTTTGTTAAACAAAATAAAAAAAAAATTGACACTGGTCCCAGCTGGGCCGGCCGAATGTGCATTACCTATACCTACCCGTCCGAGCGTGCCCGAATTAAGCCGAGTGCTCCCGATGCGAGAGGCTGCGAAGTAATTTCGGTCCAGCCGAAGGTTTCGGCCGGATTCTGGCCGAAACCGAATCTTCGGCCGAAATCACTTTTTTGGCCGAAATTGGCCGAAACCGAAACCGAAACTTCGGTCGGACACTACTTCGAAAATCGGATTTCGGAGTTGCCCCCCTGGTCGACAGACCGGACACGCAAAATATAAGGCTACTTGATGATGATGACAGACAGAATCTTGGTTCCGTTAACAAGGACAATGATTTTGATAATTGGCGCTATACACACCTAATTGTGAACACAAATTGTGTTAATCAAAAAGCAAATTAAGTAATCACTAAATACATGCAGGGTAACGTCCAAGGTTGACAGATGCTGTTTGACAATCATTAGTCAGTTCCAATGCTAGCATAGCATAGAAATTATCATGTGTTCTAAAATTACAATAAGGCTTCTTTAATCTACCACCAAGGTTTCTTTTATCTTTTCTTTATTCTTTTTGTTACCTTATTACTTCTGTATACCTTTTTTCTATTTTGATTGTTATATGTGGTGTTCAATAAAGAGTTATTGTATTGTATTGTATTGTATCTCATTCAATGTATCCATATAATTTTTTCTGTCTATGACTATGTTACGCTGTCCCAGACAGCAAAGGAAAAACATATAACGTTGCTGCTTCTCTTCCCGTGCGAAATAGGCGAAAATCGTAGGAATTATGTTATAGATAGACGATGCATAGCAACCCCATAACTATTTTAACTCCCCTTTCCACCTACATGCCCATAATTACGCTAAACGTGGCCTTTAGGTCTTGCTTGTTACCTTAGGCTCTGCCCGTAAGGGATATACATAGACATGATTTGTCTGTATAGACCGAACGCTTAACCAAGTCCTAGGCGCGGGTACAGGGGCGAAGAGTTGCACGACTAAGGGAACCGCGAACGGTGCGGGCGAGTAGTGCGCCTGCCGCCCGCACATCTCTCAGCCCCCTTTGTCGCCTACCCCGCGCCCCTGTGCCGCGCGGGTAAGGACTCAGTTAAGCGGTCGGTCTTAAATTATGTGTGTGTGAGTACTAACTGCAGCAGCCCGTTCAGCGCTTTCCACATGCACTCTGTAGAGCTCGACCAAGCTCATGTCTTCTGGCTCCACGGCTGCCGCACCACGCCGAGGCACCAGCTCCAAACCCAGCTTTCTGAAACATATAATTATATGTCAGTATTTTGGAGATATCAGCAATTTATCTGGGTAATGCCACAAAGGATTTAAACATTTAGCCGAATATCCTACTTAAGTCACCAAGATTGAGAGAAGAGAAAAGTACCACCAAATATAAATAAAAATTAATTGCTAGCGCAGAGTGCAAAATTTAAAATTTAAACATACACCAAGGTCTATTATTAGTGGACAAATATGCTACGTATTCAAACTCGATGAACTGACGCGTTAATTTTCAAAAATTACCATGATTTATTTTCCGCAACAAGTTGTTATTATTTTATCCCAGGAAGGAAGTTACCTACAAGTTGTTTACTATATTTAATGTATTTTTCATCTTATGTACACGCATTGGGTTAAGCCAAGTGTATTTTATATTAATTGAGGAAAATAATCCAAGTCGGACACATAATTGTACACTCAGGTTTTGTAATCGACTTTATTTAGCCATAAACAGCTTCCTTCAAAGGTCCAACAAGTTTCGTAACGCAATCATTGCCAACATGTCCCATTCAATCACTACATACATAGTATAAAACAGTCGCTTTTAACTGTCTGACTGTTTTAGCTGTCTGTCCCTGCTTAGATCTTTAAACTAGGCAACGGATTTTGATGCGGTTTTTATAATATATAGAGTGATTCAAGAGGAAGGTTTATAATGTATAATTCTTCGCAGACGAAGTAATAAAACTCCTTCGATTCATTTCACATGTCTGTAATAATGTTCAGCGCTGGATTTAATACACGTATAGACATTCTTAACTACGAACAGCATTCAAATACCAAATTGATATGCAAAAGAGGCCGTCGCGTCGATGTTCTTTGTAAAAAAAACCGCAATGTAACCTGTCTACGAAAAGGTACTGCTGAGCGTGTAATGAATCACTCGATAAAGTCTCGAAGAATTATTAAACCGGATACCGCTCAAGAGGTTGCGCCAATAAAAAAAGAGAGGGTAAATATTTAAACACCACACTGCTAGCTTCATCTCTTCAGCCTGCGCATGAATCTATGCTATCGTGAACATCAAGCCGTTAATTTGCGCAATAAAATGCATCGTCATTATAAACCTAAGTACTGAATAAGTATTATAACCGGCTTAACGATTGGTAGACACACATTGGTAGGCAAGTGCTAGAACTAATAACATCTTACATGTGATTTTCAGAGACTGAGTTTATTCTAAACAATAGTTTGGCCAATTCACATCTTTTAGACTAAAATTATAATAAACAAACATTTTGGGGAGACAGTAAACCAATAATGAGAACCATTCAAATAAATGTGCTTAATACATAGCAATTGGATGTAGGTACAAAAATAAAAAAAACAGCAGCTTGAATTTCTTACTATACCTATATACCTACATAAAGGAAAATAATTCTTTAATGAGTAAGATACGTACGTGACTATTCGCATAACTACATTTTCAATTTTGCGAGTCACAGCAAAATGACTGACTACTCTGGCATGTAGGAGGCAGCCAAACAAGGTAAAAGGATTCACTATCGAGTGCACAATATTCTTAGGGAAGCTCAACTAGAATAGTAGGTATGGTCATTATAAAATTCAACTTAATAATATTTTTGCAGACTATTGTTGTCGGAATGCAAAATATCCTAATATTCCTAATCTGTGGTAATCTTCCTGTCCATCCTAGCACAAAAAGACAACGCGCCTAAAATTGCCAAGTAATTTGTATAAGAAAAACTATTCTAAAGGTTAAATGAGAGAATAATCGGTCACGTAACCGTTGCAGCCGAGCTTTCAATCAAGCCACGTATTGGTTAACTCACCGATCATCTTGTGGGCACAACTTTCAAAAGCTGACCTTTCACCAATGAGATAAAGTTCACTTTCGCATAAATTCGTGAAGCTTTCAAGACAACGAATGAACAAGCTAATATCAGTCCTGGGTCGTGGTTATATAAGCTGAAATTTGCTTGAGCTAATATTTGGGAATTAGTGTTTCGTGTGAAACGTGGAATTAATAAATGTGATGTGATTTCGAGAAATGCTGATAAATAGTCAATTGGCTTGTCAACTTTGTGATTGGGGGCAAAATTTATCTAAATACCTAAATAAGATCTTACACTAACGTTATGCAGAATCTATAAAATGACAACATTCGTTTGCACCGGAAGACGTTACATTTCCTAGTCATCTGATACATTTACTTACTAAGCTAAGCTAAGTTGTGAATACGGTTAGAGTTACGCCGCTTACTTTCGATGTGATAAAAAATTGCTTGCGATATTCCAAGTAAATTCTTCGCAAATTTGCACATAATTTACTGTAGGTATTTAAGTAGCAGTCGCAGCCTGGCGAAACATCGCAACAGCGAGTGTGTGAGGACTAAATTGATGCTGTTAAGATTAATAAATCATTTTTGTAATCAAGGCGGTCAACCCAATGAATGAAGTCACGCGCTTCAAAAACGACACTAAATAATTGAACAACTGAAGTACTGACAAATATAAGAAAATGTTTAAACGTGTCAAGAGTCATTGAACCCATCCAGAATCAGCGTACTAATAGGAAATGGCGAGTACTGCATACATTTAAGCAAGCTAATGAGCAAGAAAAATAAATTTCTGTGAACACTAGACGCTAGCGATTACAGCAAATATTTACTAATTTACCTGCTCAAGTAACCAAGCCAGAGGATCCATGCAAATAATGTCAGCAGTCTTTGCTTTTCCCTTGCTTGCTTAATACCTATAAACTAGAATTGCATTTAATATCATACTTAATTCTTGGAGGTGGCTTGTAGTAAGAGGTGATGATGGTGACATAATGTGATGCAATAATCTTATAATTAATTATATAGACATAATACAAAGGGTCATTGATTGCATAGTGAGATGGTTAAATTAGGATTATAAATTCCTAAGCTGAATCGGCAGGTTGACGACCGAATGGCCTAGTGGTTAGAGAACCTGACTATGAAGCTCGAGGTCCCGGGTTCGATCCCTGGTCGGGGCAGATATTTGTATGAAAAATACGAATGTTTGTTCTCGTGTCTTGGATGTTTAATATGTATGTTTAGTATGTATTTATATAAATAAGTATGTTTATCCGTTGTCCAGTACCCATAGTACAGGCTTTGCTTAGTTTGGGACTAGATCAATTGGTGTCAATTGTCCCAAGATATTTTTTTATTTTTTTTATTTTTAGGTAAAGTCAATAACTTAAGTTTCTGTGAAGAAACTTTTTTAGTCCTTATGGTGCTCTAAGTTTAAGCAAAACTTGCTTATGACTAACAAACTTGCAATGACTAACTCCCGCATACAGGGTCATCAAAATCCGTATGGTTTTGGACTCACGATCGCGTAGGTACCGGAAGGCAAAATATTGGGAGGAGACGAACTATGGACCGACCGTTTAACATTCCAAGCCAATCGTCGTGGAAATCTCTGAGACCTTAGAGTATATATTACAGTACTTGTAATTGTATAGGTACTCTAAGTCTGAGACAGGTCTAAGTCCAGCAGACATCGTCTACTAGGTGGTATAATGATGATGAAGACAGAAGTATTTACATAAATACGTGAGTATAACAGTAAGTACGTCAATTAACTACCTAAATACAATGTTTTAACATAGTCACGAATGACTTAAAATTAAATCTAATGCCAGAGGTTTCAAGGCAGGCAATTCAGGAGGCAATTCTGCTCTTTTACGATCTTCTGTGATCATAATCTTGGGTAGATAACTCATCTAAATCACCATTAAAAGAACCAAGTTAGTGACTGAATATATGACTAATATTAAGGTGCTTTTAAGGCTAATTGTCGAGTGGTATGGGTCCGATCGGCGTGCAACGGAAAGGTCGCCAAACCAGTTAGTCAAGCGACACTGGGAGATGTCTGGCAAACTTGCGGTATGCTTGCCACCCAATATCTGAGCCGGTATAGATTTTAGGTTATACAGATACCCACACAAGTTCAGACAGGTTCCATAATGGTCTGTGAGCAAAGAAAAAACATAGAATGTAGGTACCAGTTCTTTCTCTTCCCGCGCTGATGGTAAAAGTCCATGGAAAGTCCAGGGAATGGGCGAAAAATCTTAACCCATCACTGCACTGTTTTGATTCTCCTTTCCACCTATATATGCCCACAATCATGTCAAACGTGGCTTTTAGGTCTTGTTAACTCAGACTCTCTACCCCGTAAGGGATAAAGACGTGATTTATGTTTGTATGTATTACACAAGTTCATAGTTAAATTGGATGGCAAGTAAAATGCGATCCGTATCATCATTTTGTACAAAGTAAGTATATACATAGTAAGTATCCCATTCATATCCAAATTTGTCATAATGGCTGTTAAAAACTTGATCAAACTTGCTTTACTGTTGCTGCTTGGCTGTTTTGAAAATGTTTTGAAAATAATGGCATTTCGAATCCGGAATGAGGATAACGCAACTGAAATGTTTCAAACATTATTCGGCAGACAGCTTTTTTACCAAGCAGTGACTGTGTCTGGGCTGTTATGATTACTACCCCAGACCCACAGAAAGCACGCGCAGACTGTTAATTGGAAACCATAACTTGAATAGCTTTATCGATATTCTTTGTGGGGGCGACAAATGGACTGCATTGAAAGTGCATTTATTATCATTAAATTAGTACTTAAATTTAACTTTAACGATGTTCAATCGCGTGTTAACTAGCCTTGCGTCTACTAAATGATACCTAAGGCATTCTTTTTAAATTAATCAGGTAATTAGAAATCAAAAGAAACACTACTTTTTGCACAGTCGCTTCATGTTTAACTACTTTTTATGCTAAATACGCTGAAAATCTTATGACTCAAAAGTTAGTGTTAAAAATGTAAGGAAAAAGGACAGTAATACCCACCACTGGACAGACACCTAATACCTTCTACCAATGTATGTGTCTCATGAAAATTATAGGAGATGCAATGCATTGCCAAGGAAAAAAGTAAAAAGTAGAGGAGAACAACGAAAATAAAACACGCTAATCGTTGATTCTGCAAGGTTTGAATTTCAATTTTGTGACCAGGTACTTTTCTAAATGATAAATCCAATCTACTAAACATTTTTTAAGCTAATGAGGCTAGATACTTTAGACGGAATAACTTAGGCATTTAAAACCCGATAGACCATTAGCCAATTCTGGTCTGTCGAGTTTTTGCTAAATGCGTATTGACACAGGTATCATGTTCTACCAAAATATTAATTTTTATTCGAACTTACGCCTCTAAAGTTCTTTGACTTGTTTAAAAAGAACAAGTAGAGTATAATGGAATTTGTAACACTTGTTTATTACACAAAGGGACAAGGTGAGCCAGTTGCAAGCACTGCACCGAGCTCTCAAAGTGATAAAATGAGATTATTGCAGATAGCAGTCCCATTTCATAAATCTCAGGCAGAACCATACAGTGGAAACTGTTTAAATAAGTTATCTACACTACTTAATATTACAAAGGGGAAATATTTGTATTTTTGTTAGTAATGAATTAACTCAAAAACTACTGGACCGATTTTTTTTTGTGCCATTAGAATGCTATATTATCCCTGAGTAGGTTATATTTTTTATTTATATCATATTAAATTCATGAACCTGGACTGAAGGATAATTTAAGTTTGCTAGAACGGGTATCTCTTTAAATTATAGATTATTTCATCAGCTTTTTTTTTACTTGGTGCAATTTTAGTGGCAGACAGATAAATGTGCTCGTAATCAACAATGTACAGGTATAGCTTTATTTCGTTGGGAAAGTCCGACGCCCGAGTACCTAACTAGGTATTAAATGATCGCGTTTGTGTGCGACGATTCAGAAAATCTCGACCTGTTCTTGAATTCTAGGCTATAACTATAACTAATGCTCCTAGATAGATACACACACACACGAACACACATAAGACATGACAGATAAAATTTATTTCATATCGTGAAGTAAAATTTATTTAATAAAATCAAGTTCAATTAACCGTATAATACAATGAAAAGAAGTTTTTTTTTATAATTTGTATTTTTATCGTCATTTTTACGACCTTCTAAATTCTAATCAACATGACGATCTTATATATCACGACACGTAAGATAAGAAGCCAAACGGTTCGTAAAGACAATCAATAGCCCGGGGCAATTACAAGTCGTTAAAACCGGTAATCATAGTCTCATCTAAAAAATGGCATAATGAAACTTCCGACATATTGCTCGTGGAGAAAACGCATGAGTACGGTGCGCAGCAACGCGGCCCGACGCTCGACAGAACTGGTTCACTAAGAGCTACCGACTACTGTTCACTCGGTTGAGGTTTAGACAGAGACAGCAGCAATAGACTAGGCCGTGGACCGCGCGCGCGACAGAGACGGGTATAGCTGCGCATACGCAGCTCCGCAAGTTCGGTAGTGAAAAGGCAGGAGGCCGACCGATTGCACTGAACCCACCAGTCAGTGTCCCGACCCGAGAGCAGCTGGTGTGCGCTGCCAGCCGCGCGCAGCCACCCGTTTTACTCAATACAATTCTAAAACATTTCACTATGAAATGCTACGAAACTAATCAATCAGTGTTAAATTAATGTGTTAACGTGCTATTTAAATCACATGTGAGACAGTATTATAGTGTTGTGGTTAGAGACTAAGCGTGAAATCGTAAAGTTTTGAGAAACCGGAGGTGGCGCTAGAAAAATAACTGTTAGGTTTAAAACAGGTAAGTTGTGTCACAAAAGCTTGGTTTTAGGAACGGATCGAGGCGCGGAGCTCCTGTCTTCGATGCGAGGAATGCAGTTTGACAGCATAATGGACATATGCGGGAACAAAAGCCTTGTGCATAGTCATCCCTGGTCTTTTTTTTCGCTCGCTTTCTTGTTTGAAGAATGTTATACAAGTAGTAAGAAACAGATACGTGGTGTTTATAACGTGATAGTGATGGTGATATGAAATGGACACAGTCTGACGTGTCAGGATGAATTTCACGCAGGTAGCGGCGCTGTCCCCATTTACCTGAGGGCCGTGCGAAGGGGAAGGGACGCAGTTCCCTTTACTGGGAATATTTGTTTGTATAGAATGGACAAAGCATTTCGAGGTAAAGTAATAAATGTATTTAAACAACACCCGGCGGAGGAAAGCTTGTTATTAAGTACTAAAGTACTTTATGTATAGGAATTGGTACGATGATTGAAAATTCGTCCACATGTTTTGTAACAGGTCTCGATTGCTTGATTTTGTGGTAGCACGTGAATTGTCACGCTCTACGGCTCTTCATTGAAGATGTTTCGGCCAAGGACAGGCTAAATAACGCATAAACTGGTCAATGCTCATTACCTGCTACATGGACAACCCGGATATAGGCAATTTAGAATTGATGGGTTCTGGGGGCAAAATTGTCGACGGCTAGGAAACAATACTACCTAATAAAATAAACACGTCACATGCCAGTCTTATCTTTAGAAGTAGGTTCTATTTGATGTACTCTAATTAGCACAATAAAATGAGTATTTATCATGATTTCGAGATTAATCATTTACAAGCCAGTTTATATGTCAAGGCGAACATTACGAGCACCCATAGCCACTCATTCTCGAAATATCAACATAAGTACAACTTTTATATTAGCTATAATATACCAGGATAAAGCTTAAGGTAACTATCTAATGTTTAATATTATTCTGAAAACCTGCATTCTAAACGGAGAAGCATTTAAATTTCAAATCACGACATGCGAGAGTGGAGTAGGAATTTGTTTCCCAGCGCGGTGTGCGAGATTCTCAGCGTTCTGGACAAAAGCTTCTTTAACAGGTCACAGTCATTGGACTCATGTCACGGAGCGTGCACCACGCCACCTGCATAACCAATTATGCCGGGGCGCCTTTAATAACTCGTTAAAATTTTTACAACCTTTTTACCCACAAATTTGCAGTACGTTTAGTATTCAACCAGAATACGTCTCACGGTATTTCTACTTCATTTCGTGCGGGTCTCATCGATAATGTTTTAAGTGTAAGCTGATAAGAACGGCTCATTCTAAAAGCAACACACGCGATATCAATTAGCCCGCATGTTCCACAATGCGCGTGTTTGTTTTCGACCTCAAGCAACATCTTTGACCTTTGTGATAACTAATGTGTATCTCTGCGTGATTTTTAAATCTTAATTTATGTTGTATTATCGATCTATCGGAGCAGCCTTAAAAATGTATTTCATGATTGACTGACTGCCCAACCGCTGCATACGACACCCAAGCTCCGCCGAGCCAACGGAACCGCAGAGTACTTTATCCATCGTTTCCGTATAGCTCCATATACGTAAGCCCATGACGAAAAACAGGCGTATTCTAAACGTAACGCGCGACGCAACGGATGTTACGCTCATTTATAATCGATATCAGGATAGCTTATCTCGTGGACGAGTATGAAACGCGTCAATTGAACAGTTCCAACGGTTCCCATGCGAAGCAGCGTGAGATATTGGAAGCACGTGATTGTTCTACGAGGTAAACAATGCGGGTGTAACCGGAAAGCCGCTCGCTGTCTACGCGACCAACAGAGTTAATTACAATCGACGTCACCGCCTGCGACCCCAACAGCCGTAGCGTCACAATGCCGCAGGCGTGATCGGAGTTACACATAAATTTCATAAGAATCGTCAGGTCTCTATTCATTTGGAACGCGCAAATCTACAGGTTGCTCAATAATCTCGACCGACCTCGTCGTTCCCGTCATTAGTCACGCTTTTACCGCTCTCTTATTAAGCCTGCAGCTTAAATAGCCCGTTATTGTCCGAGGGGTATCGATATTGTGTTTTGTCGGCGAGTGACTCCAAGATTCTTTTCCCACGTACGGCTTGTCCGTATTATGTGAGTTGTGTAGACGTGTGATGCTCAGTCGGACGCGGCTCTCATCTGCCGCAATTAGTGTCCATTCAGCGGCCGGTCGACGCGTGCCGGCGCTCTTAAATAAGTACAGCAGCTGATTGCTTAAACTGGTTATCATTTTGTTAAGTCAGCAAGAAGACGTAGACTTTATCCTGTATGACTGTCTACGGCATCGGAAAATACAAGCTAGCAGTTATGACAATTCGATAACTCAAAAGATGTATCCTACTAAAGCAAAACATTCTTAGCCGTATCTTCAATCAAAATGCAAGAACAAGACGTGCCAAAGATAAATGGCTCCGGTAACGAGCAAGTGGAATAAGGATGTTACGAGCGACACAAAAGCAGGTTCAGGGACGGATCCCACCGGCAGCGACTGTGCGCCTGAGCCTGTCATAAACGGTGGAATGCTCCCGCACCCCGCGCCCGCACCCCGCCCGCCTTGGCCCTATTATCGGTCACCACGTTAGCAAACAATGTTCATCTGAGACGTGTCGCTGTCGATAAATCCAGAAAGCCAACGTCTTAAGGAAAGTTTTAATTGATTTTAAGGGATAATTCAGTTACTCGTAGGAACTAATTGGTTCGGCTTTTTAAGCGTAAAACTGACTTAGGCTGCCGACTGTGGAGAATGTTCCCAAACTAATCGATTGACAAGATCACGCCGTGCGAATCGGGCAACGTTTGTCGCCGCGCAAACTGGTTTCCGCGTAAAATTCGCGTTGCCACGCGATGCATCAGCACAGGGTCAGGGGAGGTAGAGAGGGATTGGGGGGGCGGGGGCGGTTGGAAACGCAGGAGGCGCATGAGCAGCGGCCGGTCGACGACCCGCCGCATGCCCTGCGCCGGCGCAACATTCGCCTCTGCCGCGGACGATTCTAACACGATTACGACTACGATGTTGGCAAAATTCTTGACAAAAATTATTAGCAAAATCTTTTAAAAATGTATGTTTTACATGCAGGATTTCTTAAACTTTACAGGAAGGTGCCTAGTTCCCGTACCTACAGCTAAAGCAACTTATTATGTACCTACTTAGTTAAGTACTTAGCAAGGCCACACAGATTGGTAACCTAATAAAACATAATTATTTCCTACCACTTACACAGCTACCGGTATGTTGTAGAGAACTTTTAATTTAAGCGAACCTTACGTAAGCCATTAGGAATGATATTCTGGGACAAATAATGATATTCAATTTCAATTGTCTATTAGCCTATGCCCTCTTGTAAGCGACCTAAATAGTATAAAGTGCTGGACACGCGATAGCGTAGGAACAGACCGGGTTGCCAAGGTTGGATCCATTTGTTACAAATTGTCTCATAGACGGCATTCATATGTCCGCTCATCTCGGTAGTAACACGAGAAGGTAACGGCCCATTCGAATTCTAAATAAGTAATGATCGAAATGATGATGCTTAAAGTGTTCGGGCCGGACCGAAAATATTAGTTTATAAAAAGCTATAGACCCCGAGCGCCTAATGCGAAGCGTAGGCGAGAGGTAGCCGCATCGTTAAATAATGCTGAGAGGTCATTGATTGGGAAGACCCGGCCGTCTAAGTTGCATCTATGTGTGTTACATACATAAACATATTAATACTTTTAACTTATGTAACTATGCAACTTAAATTTAGACTTCAGCCCAGCTAAACTTTATGGTGAAACTTGTATCATCCTGACATATTTTACTACAAACACGACATGTTATTCCATGTTCCTGCTACACACATACAGATGTTCAACACATTGGTCAGAATAAAATCGAACATGGTTAAGTTTACCGTTTAAACTTCTAATTTAGTATGGGAAGCGCATGGCACTTGTCACGACGGCGCTGCCATAGACAGCGTGGATTTATTAATAGTCCCCTTTTACTATTGTTTGTTTATGTTTATAGCACAGTTGAAAATGCAGGATTCTTTAGGTACTATTTATTTTTATTTTAATCAAATATTGATTAGGTATTCTTTAGGTAGGGTATCACTATCTTACTAGTACTTAATTCATAGTCTACGGTATGTTGAAAGATTTCACTTCGTTAAGCAATAGGATAGGTTATAAGCCGAATCTCTGTGTCTCGTCGCTTATTCTTCATTGTTTCATTGTTACACAATATCCTTATTCATTTGTTCCAGATATTAATACAAAATGGCGTTACTGGGGATGGTATCCGCTGTGGCGGGCTTCGTCAAAGTCCGCTTCCTCATAGACAAGGCCGTGATCGACAACATGGTGTTCAGGATGCACTACCGCACCACATCGGCCCTGCTGTTCCTGTTCTGCATCCTGGTCACAGCCAACAATCTAATTGGTGAGTCGAGTTTGTCGAATTTCGAAATAACAAATATTTGCAGTATGATTTTTGCGATAAAGATCGTGGGCATCTTATCCTTCCGCGAAATGTTTGAGTTTGCGCGTCATCGATTCTGACACATTTTTTCTGTGTAAATAGGTCCCTAAAAAGCGAACTATTATTTGTTTGCTATTTTATTAAATACCTCATTAAAACATTAAACAGTATGCAATGTGAAAGTTAAAACGTCACACACTACAGTGAGATTACTTTCGCAACGTGATCCAGATAAGGAGAAAGTAATCAATATTCCCAAACACTGGTGGCATTCATAAGCGCAAAACTACTGACCTGATGAACTAGACACGACAAAGAATCCCGCACATCACAAGATAACAGTTAGTCCTCGACGCTGTAACATGTGAGTCATTTTCAGGTCATCATTCAGTAGTGGCGCGGAAACGTACGTAACAGTAACGCTTACCCAAATTGATACGTCATCAACAAATCGTTTATACAAACAAAACACAGCCGTTCGAATATATACGTACGATGCTTGCATTTCGAGCCACTGAGGCGTATCGGGTCAGTGAACTTCTTGCATCTAGTTAAAGATTTGTCATTCACCGTCTCGGGTAGCAAGCAAGTGTCATTGTTTAGAAATGAATGCTTTATCACCCAACTAAGTCAGCGGTTAAGCAATTTACTGAAGAACATAATAAAAAACGATCATTCCACGTCATCTGTCAATTATGAAACTGTTTTATTCATTCATATTAATGATAATCAATTTCATTGTTTGTAAATGTCGGACGTAACTATGTATTACGCATAATTGTAGTAAATTGTTTCAACTACAAGTTTTGATTTTCTTACTGGTAACGCGGGGGAAACTGAATAGCCTACGTAAAGGATAAATGGGCTATACATCCATTTTAAGCGTTTCAAATCAAAGTTTACTCACGTGGTTCCCTAATGACAAATCATTAATACCCCTACGCAAAACAATCAGCGACTCTAAAAATTACACTTAATCAGAATTACAATTCTTCCAACCCTTGTACCTATGTCTATAACTTCTTCTTCGTCTTGTATACTTTGAAGATTTGTGCATCTGCCTATGGCAACACTTAAGTCCAATCGAGTTAATCAAGTACTTGAAATATCTGTAGCTACTAATAATTAGTGGTTCATCTCACGAGTTAGCAGCGATTCAGCGTCAAGTGGTAACAAAAGCAACCCGACACGAAGCCATGTTTATGTTCGCGTTATCGCGTGCCCCTCATTTAACTTGCTGCCGATGTAAACATAACTTGTAATCGCCACTTATGAAATATACTTACATTATTATCATTGTATAAGTTATGCTCTTGCTCGGTTTGGATTACTTCGATGTAGACCATATCGGCTAGGAAAATATTTAACTTCTTTTTTGAGTCCTTAATCCAGACCTTGTAAGTCAAATTCGACCCAATTTTTGCCGTCAGATTGGCTTGAAATTTGGCAAACGTTATGTAATATGGATGACAATGCAATGTTCAGTCAGCAAAAAAATATTTATCTCAGTTCAGACTTCCTGTGACATGATGATTATGCGACTCTGTGAGAGTCCAAGCTCTCCGACTGTACATTGTAGCGTCTACAACTATTTCTAATCTTTAATATAATTAGTTATGAAGTCGCTTAAAAATAATTATTAATACGTACATACCTACCTTCAAATTGATAGGTTAATTAAAAAAAATCATAAATTAGGCCCGCCATTTACAATGGTCATAGTTCTTACGCAACTATCGTCAAATGTCAACTAATTGAACTAACGACTCTTATTATCTACGCCAATTATACAAATAACCGCCTTATTTAGTTACGAACTTTCCGATTAACTCTGCTCCTCAGAAATTAATTTAATTTTACCTCAGCACAAATACAAGAAAGGAAGGCAACAGTGCACTTTGCATTTTTTGCATGGAGACATGCACACGTTTAGCACAGACTTTGCGGAGTAGGAAGGTTACTGACACGCCTAACCAATGAAATCAAAGCACTATCCTACTTGTTCATCTATCAGCATGACCATATCTATCAAGTTACTCGAACACCGCCTAAGAATTGTTTATACTCTACAAATTGCAGAGACAGCACTGTCTAGTTGCTAACTGCATATTTAGCGACACTAAGGCCATATAGCTGTATAGTTCGTGATCACTCGTCATAACACACGGTGTATGTTATAAACAAGCACATTTGCTACCCAGGTGTTAATCGCAAAGATATCACATGCGTCAGCCGTTGCTATGAAGGCTTCATGGGAACTAGGAACACATAGAGGCGTACCTAAATTAATAAATACGCCTAGTTTAATTTCACGCAGTCCGAGATACCTTCGGCAGGCAATTATTGCACTAATGAGGTTTATACACACTTTATTGTCATGACGTGACATATTATTAGTTGGTAATGTTTACAAGTTTAACTTAATTTTACTTGTAATTAAATAGTTTATTAATAGAACCTTTCGAGACTGAGGTATTAATAATGAAGTTCATAATAAATTAGAATGAAAATGAAATTTCTAATAATAAAAGGGAATAAAATATTTAAAAAATTAAACATTTCATGTTATCAGTTATGCATATGACTTTTGACACACTCCCAATTAGTCGCATTAACTTGATTAGTAGCCGATAACATAATAATCAGGTACTACCAGCAAAACGCTTATTTTAAAGGTAATTTTTTGTCAAAAACTTATAACACAAAGTATTACCATGTCTATATTGTCTATCTATGTAAACTAGTCTTTTACTTATAAAGTTTAGTACGAGACGACGGATGAGGCTTGTTCTCAAGTTTAGATAAACAAACAAAATCGTACCTAATATTAATTCAAGTACAACATAATACACAGAAATATGTCATACTAGAAGCCTGAGAATTTGGTAAAACTAAAAACAATGTTTCGATTTTCATCAAAATCTGACAAAGCAGATGTTGCAACGCTCAACAATAACAACTGGCCGATCCATTGTACACCTCATGACCTGAATAATTCAAGCGCAAGGTAGATATTTCATAATTAATTTATACGTAAACAATACTTAGAAGGCGAATATTAAGTTCTCATTTAAATATTCCCTAACTACTTGTCTTAGTACTTCCTTGAGGGTAAACTTTATGTTAGTCATGGGTTTTTCTTCCTCTCAAAATGATGTAATCGAATTGCGAACATTTTCAACGCGTCACTTCCTTTTTAATAATATAAAATAAAATGTAGTTACGTAAAACTTAAACATTATATGAACTTACCTACCTAACAATTATTCAACATAATACACTTTAGAATAAGTACAGAGGATCTTGTAATAAATAGTAACTTGCATATTTCAGTTTCTTGAGTGAGAAAATAGCTAATAGTTGGCCGGTTCCTCATCGGCAGTAGATCAACTAACAGTTAGACCGACAGACCCTTTGATAATATTATAAATAAATATTGTTTATCAAAGGACAGACCGAATACCTCACGAATACGATAGTAATGTACAGTCGAAGAAACTGGATCACGCACCTCTGTGGAACTTTTGCTCATACAATTTCGCAATAATTTCTTTGGCAGGCGTATGGTAAGTCATTATCACATTTTCAGTGATAACAGTGGCAGGTGACAGTGCTACGCGATTCAGTTTCTTTCACTGTAATCAATTCACGTCTACTTATTTCTTTCTCTTGTGCGGGCCGTGGCTTAAAAGATCAGGGTCCTTTAACAATGTGTAAAAACAAACAAATACCTCTCGAAATCTCCGCTAACTATGTTCGCCTGTGATCAAACTTTATACTCCATGTATGTCGCAATATTTCCACTCGTCTTACCTCAGCCAATCGCACAAGTACCTATACACAAGTCATCTATAAAGCCGTCAATAAATATCATACGCAGCAAAGTTGCCATGACCTAGTAACAGCATGCCTGCAGCACACCTGCAAATGATCACCTACGGCGCCCTTATCTCGCTTCTCACATTGTTACCTACGCAAACGGCAACCTATGATTACCATAACAAGAATAACCTGAATTGATTTCACGTGTACAGTTTAAGGTCCGTTAAATTGTGCAGGTTCTGATAATAAATGGAAACAATACAAGACGAAAATGATGTTGTCCTGTCCATGTCTTTATTATAAATCCGGTTTATCTTTGACAGACGCTCTTTAATCTCTTCATAACGAACGCATACATCTTCTTCATCAAACTGTATCCGGCATCCTTAAGTTAGGATTCGAATCAACTTAAAGGGTCGTCGTGAGCAGCTCTGCGTGTTCCGATTGTCCATATTTCTTTTACAAGCTTTGCAATATGCATAATGCAGATGTGTAAAAACCCAACCCGTACCTGGTTGTTGTTAAGCTTTTGTTGTTAACATTATTTCTTTTATTTCTAACTTTGACATTTATCTTTGTCAGGTAGGTAACCACCAAATATAAATTTTACTATAGGTCTGAACTTTTCATGAGTCATTTCACTAAATATCTTCGGTACCTGTAACTACTATTTATTTATATCATAAGCTGTTGCCAGCGGCTTCGCCCCCGTTCCTGTTTTTTTTTTTAATGAATCAAAGTTCTCAGTAAATTTTATGATTAAATTTATCTAAAATAACTCTAAACATTTACGACCAATTGAGGTTAATACAAGAAAATAATCTAGTTGCTATTCCTTCTCTTCTCTCCAGCCTATATACGTCCCACTGCTGGGCACAGGCCTCCTCTCAGAATGAGAGGGCTTGGGCTATAGTTCCCACGCGGGCCCAGTGCGGATTGGGAACTTCACACACACCATTGAATTTCTTCGCAGTTGTGTGCAGGTTTCCTCACGATGTTTTCCTTCACCGAAAAGCTCATGGTAAATTTCAAATGAGATATCGCACATAAATTCCGAAAAACTCAGAGGTGCGAAGCCCGGGATTCGAACCCGCGACCCTCTGCTTGAGAGGCCACAGGTCAAACCACTAGGCTACCACGGCTTTTTTAGTTGCTATTATCACTTTAAAATTAAAACCTACTTAATTATTGTATTCGATTCAGTTTAAGCCAGCAAATAAATACATAAGGCACACGTGTGTACAAGTCATTGAATTTAAATCATATTACTCAAGTATTGTACACCCATAGGTAAGCAAATTTTTCTTAAAAGAGATTCATTTAAAATTCTTACATTGAAACAGTCAAAATGTGGGTTAACGTGTCTCACAAAAGTACATCAGTTATTTATTGTTAAACAAGATTCTAAATACAAACTAAGCCAAAGTAAACTTCAAATAACACATCCATTATTTCTTAATGATTTAAAGTCATCGTATTTTTCGGCGTAACACCGCAGTCGGCAAAGGCTGGATAATAAATAGCGAGCGCTGATGATAAATGCTCTAACTAATGCCCTAAATGATAGTCATTGCTCAATCAACGCGAGTCAAGTCAGTCAAATTCACACCTAGGCTATTATTAGTGACTCATGCTATAACGTTACTTAGGAGTAAGACAGTGGGAATGATCTTTTGGTTATTATTTTCCTTATTTTATTGTTTGGGTCGAACGGTAAACGCGGTAGACCCATCTGCTGTGATTCACGCTGATGGAGTATTAACAACGAACAACGTCGTAGCTCATTTAACTTGAGCTTTATAAACTTAAGTCGCTTTCTCCACGCTCATTGTTTCGAAACACGTGTCCGTACTCCGTGCCTTCTTTACCCCCGCAGAGTTGTATACCGGGAAGTAAAGGGACTGTAACAAAGCATCACGTGTGGAAAGTATCCAAAGGAGTGTCAGATACACCGATTAGTAAACATATTTAAAGTGATTAAGAAACGGCCCAGACTTATCGCTAATCGCCAGAAGGCAAAGCGAAGGAACACACACGATGCGCCCACTTATAATTTACTTGAAGTCACATTTAACATTAACGCAACTCGGCACCATT
This sequence comes from Pandemis heparana, assembly GCA_963854515.1. Lineage (NCBI taxonomy): Eukaryota > Metazoa > Arthropoda > Insecta > Lepidoptera > Tortricidae > Pandemis > Pandemis heparana. The sequence goes on from OY978010.1 coordinate 12,430,191, forward strand.
CCGGGAAAACTGAAACCTCTATTTTGATTCATTCGTTAAAAACGAATATACATATATTCTGAAGCAAGCACTAATTACTGACGTTTGTTGTGATTTTACAAGGAAACGTCAGCAGAACAATAATACAATACTCGACAATACTTATAGTAAATTGGATTCTCACAAATCCGTATAAATATTTGTACTAGTAAAACGCAGACATTCAAATCAAAATTGCCCACTGTACAACATTCATAAATTGGTGGGCTCAAGAAGCACAACTTCATATTCTTAAGCATTGCCCTTCCGCTTGTTTGATTAATACCACTACAATGCACGTGTGAACCTACTATTTATATACATACACGTTCACGCTATTAATACAATGGTACCCCAACGGCGGGCAAGGTGATCGAGTCACGGCCGCCAATTGATGCAGGGGCAGCTGCAGTGCCACTATTGCCGATATTAGTGCCATCCGCTAAACACGGTGCAATGTTAAGGACATAACAGCAATTTCAAATAGTTCTAACGACTACAGAAGGCCACGAATGATTTTAAACGTTCGAGGAACATCAGTGATCAATTTTAAAATGCTCAGTGATTTTCTCAAACTTCCTTAAATTTAAGGCAGCCTGTTCATAACAAGATGGGCTTTCAGACTATGGTCAAGATTTAGTCCACGTCTGCATTATTCATTCGCGCCTATCCTTAAAAGGTAGGCATAACTTCCATCTGTAAATTTACCGCTTCAGAGCCATTCGTGGAATGTAAATCAGCAGGTACTTAGGCACTTCCATTTGGAGACTTCTACTGTCCCATTTATCCAGCGAATGGCTGCGGCCATGAGTATTCGTTGAGCCTAGGCTGACCTTTGTGAACTGGTATTACGAGTGCTCCGGCGACCCATATTATGTAATTAAACTCCTAAACGACTTAATCTTCACAAGACAACAGGTCTGGAAGCTGCACAAGCAATTATTTTGTCGCCCATGTTTTATCATTAATTGGGAACTACAGAAACGTATCCTTTAGAAGATTTTTTTGAAAAAAATACAAGCTTTCAAAAGTGCTTACGCCTCAACACACTTTCTTTCAGAAAGCATCATCGCCTATTTGTAAACTATACACTTCTAAATGTTGTTGTATTTGTTCCAGGTGACCCGATCTCCTGCATCACTGATGGTTCGGTACCACAGCACGTGATAAACAACTTCTGCTGGATAACGTACACGTTTACCCTGCCCTTCAACCCGGCTATGCACGCCGCTCATCCCAGCATCTCGCACCTCGGTAACGAAGGCCATGAAGAGAAACGCATACACTCCTACTATCAGTGGGTTCCGTTCATGCTGTTTTTCCAGGTAAGATCGAAACACTAACTTTTTGCCACCTTAGACAATGTTTTACACGAAAACTCTCGGTATAATGGTGCATTTAGTTATACGCGGATATGGCATGTCATACTTAGAGCAATATTGTTGGTAAAAATGACAGTACAAATACATCGGATTGCTCACGCTCAGCAAACCTATTTTTACTATATAGGTATTGCGTATTGACGTTGTTTAAAACATAAATGACGAAGTTATCATAAGGCCGTTCCCTTATTTGAGTATGACGCCGTAAGATAAAACAGAGGGCAAACGTAAACCATTATTAGCAAATTAAATTATGACTATCCAACAGAAACCTAATGATGACTGTTAATATTTGTAAACATGACTGTCTATCGTATGTGTGCGATGACTTAGTTTACGATGCATTGAGTGATTCATTTGATTGTAAATTTGCAGGGCGTGCTCTTCTACATTCCTCACTGGATCTGGAAGAACTGGGAAGAGGGTAAGGTCCGCATGATCTCGGATGGGATCCGCGGCGCTGTGGCCAGCATCTCCGACGGCAGAAACAAACGCCAGGTGAATAAAGCAACTTGATACATACCAAATTTCTACTAATAAATACCTAAAATCTTTATCAGAAATAACTTCTATTTAATGTGGTAAAAGCGAGGGAATCGTGGTCCAAGGTTATCATAAACAATTTGAAATTCTGTCACATCTCAATGTCGTCGCCAAATGCTTGAGAAAACAAAACTAATTCATTTTAAAGATTGTGCACTGACATTGTCCCCATTCCGAAACTAGTTTACGTTTTACCACGTTTTACCAACAAAGCATAACCGTCATTGTACTTCTATTCCTTCAACAAAATTCGATTTATCTTCATGTTTGCTAACGTTATCTATCTTTGTTTGATTTCAGAACCGACTCGTCGAATACCTCATTGACACGATGAATATGCACAACACCTATTCCTTCGGATATTTCTTTTGCGAAGCCTTGAACTTTGTCAATGTTGTAAGTATAAATTAGTGTATATATTACTAGTAATATTTAAAAACAACCTGAACTATTAAGACACATCTAGCAAAGATAACAGCATTCACTTCTAATTAGTGTAAACTTTTTTAATGTTAAAATCTATAATTTCCAGGTCGGCAACATCTTCTTCCTAGATAGATTCCTGAACGGCGCTTTCTTGACTTACGGATCCGAAGTGATTAAGTTCTCCAACATGAACCAGGAACAGAGAACAGACCCCATGGTACGTCAACTAATATTTTACCAATGCAATAGTCAAGTATAAATTACCTCGTGTTACATCTCTAATCATTTAAGACTACTGACACAGTTTCAACAGCTTGGTCAAGGATTTTGTTATTGTCATTACCTTCATTATGGATGTGCCTTTTCACAGATTGAAGTCTTCCCGAGATTGACGAAGTGTACATTCCACAAATATGGTGCTTCTGGGTCGATCCAGACCCACGACTCGCTTTGCGTTCTCGCTTTGAACATCCTCAATGAAAAGATATTCATATTCCTGTGGTTCTGGTGAGTACCTATCTACCTGACATTAATTAGATAATCAGAAAACCTTCCTAATTTATTACTACACATTAGAGTTCTAATTTTGTTTTTGCGATTTGAGAAATTTGTATCGTCAAGAAGATAACGTAACTATTTTAAACCACTCAATGATTATTGTATGTTTAGACAAAGACCATCTATCCTGGCTACGCATCAAGTAACTAATTGTTGATTGAATACTTATTAAAGAAATACGTTGTCGCAAGAAAAGAGCCTAATCAAAACATACATACACACAATTTCTTAGGAAATCTGCCGTATTGGCCGTAACAACACGACAATGTCTAGCCCTACCTAGCATCAGGTGTTCAGACGGGACCATACTATTTTGTTTCGTGTTCCAGGTTCATAATCTTATCAGTGGTGTCCGGCCTGGCGCTTCTTTACTCTGCGGCCGTGATCCTCTTGCCGAGCACTCGCGAACAGATCCTGAAGCGAAGATTCCGTTTCGGAACGCCAAAAGGAGTCGAAGCACTCGTTAGGAAAACACAGGTACGACTCCTAAGATTCAGTTATTATTTACAGACTAGTTCACATTCTAGAAATCACTGTCGCACTTTTGAAAAATGGACAGCTATCTGCCGATATTTTCATTATCATTTTGCGGGTGGTAGGGCCTTTTGCAAGGTCCGTCCGGATAGATACCACCATCTTACTCGCTAATCCTGCCGCTAAGCAGCAGTGCGCACTGCTGTGTTCCGGTGTGGAGAGTAAGACAGCCGGGGAAATTACGGGCACAAGAGGCATTTCACCTTAGCCCTCTAGGTTGGCAACGCATCTGCAATCCCTCCGGGGTTGCGGGTGTCTATGGGCAGTGGTGATCGCTTACCATCACGTGACCCACTTGCTCGTTTGCCTTCCTATTCACATAAAAAAAGTCTATATTATCTACGAAAGTACACGTTTGAGCCGACATTTCATACTTTATTTTTCCAATAGGTGGGCGACTTCCTACTGCTCCACCTGCTTGGCCAGAACATGTCAATGCGTGTATTCGGCGAAGTCCTGGATGAGCTATCTCGGAGACTCCACCTCGGCTCCAACCCACCTTCGGCCCCGTCGACCATCGAAATGGCACCCATATACCCTAATATAGACAAGTTCTCAAAGGAAACAGAGACGTAAGCTATAAAACACTAAAGTAGTACACAATTTTGGACTAGTTGACTAGCGGTAGGCAGGTTTTGCGTCTGTTAAGACAAAAGAATAAGACAAACAGTGACGGATAGAATTATCTTGATTGAGGAGGCATTCAAATTAAATGTGTATTACTTTTATCTTTTTCTATTGTTTGACGAAAGGGAGTTTTTTTTATAGTAAGGTATTCCAGTTTACGAAAATAGACGGTTCATGACATTCCTTTTTTATTAGAATATAAAATACTAATGAAAATATCGACTATGCATGGTAAGAACTAAGCCTCAGTTTGCCTTTTTCTAAGCTCGAGCTTTAAATTTCGGTCTCAATGAATTGAATAAGTGTAAAAAAATATTTTTTCAAAAATGATCGTTGAAAGTTTGTGAATAAAATAGATAATAAATTGAAATTTTTAGTGTGAATGGATAGATTTTTAAGGAGTGATTTTAATTGTTACGATATTGTAATTGGTGAGACTGTCGAGTAAGTCGTTATTTTGATCTTTTGTCTGTTTTGTGAACTAACACTATGATAACCTAATATAGAAGAGAGTAAATGAAAATTACTTTTTAAAGTAATGAAAGTAGATAGGAAACACAATACAAGTTAATTAAACTAAACGAAGCACTCACGAAGAGCCAATTTGGTTTTATACTACATGATACGAATCACTTCATGGTTTTCCTTGATAGAGATTCCCAATTAAGAAATCCACATCAAGTAGCGAGTGATCCGTTTATTTCGATATTTTTGAGTCTCAATGTAGTTTTACACTTAAATTTACAAAAATCTTTGTAAACAAATAACATTTTATAGCTTGATTTTCAATTAGCAATAAGCTTTTTACAATAGAGCGAAGGTACGATGTCTTACAGGGTGGCCTAGATAAAGTCTGTGAAAGCAAATAACTGCTTATGTTTCGTAATCATTAATTCCTAAGTTCACTGGCATTTTAAGTGGACTTACATAAATTTTCTTGAGCTTGTGCGCCTTTGGGCTCGAACAGCACACGCATTAGACGTAAATCTGTATTTATAGGCTTTTTTTTCTAATTGCTTATTACTTTAGTAATTCTACATTTTGCTAACATTAGCTAAATGCGACTATACTCAAATTCAAGACTAGAAATTACTCAAAAAGACGAATACACATATCACCAGCATGAAATTTAAGCATTTTACTAGTAGTAGGTACAAATTAAATACTAAGTGGTAGGATTTCGGTGCAAATTATAAGGTACTAAATCTGTAGAGAATATTTTTGTACTCGAATAAGTTACTCGAAATATTGTGCCATCGTAACAAATACTTGTTGCCTTTCGGTTGAAATCGGAACAGTAGATTTGCATTTTCTGATTTCCTACATAACTTTATGGACCAATTTTTCCTTTCAATATCTCGATTGTTTATGCAAATGATATACTTAGTTTTAGGTAATTTTATTTTCAGTCATTTTAGCCATATTCTTAAGGATAAGATATGAAAACGATTAATTAAATATACTTCCTTGCATCTCCACTGTATTTTACGTAATTGTAGCGTAAGTAGCAAGACGTTGCTATTTCAGTTCTAGCAGTATGCCTGTGACATTAACTATATCATGTTATATTTACTATACAAAGACATTTCGTTTTTATTAAAGCTACAACTTTCCTATGACAAATATCTCTGTAGCCGACGATTACGTACAATAATGTAAGAAAGACTGCTACTGTGAATTTGTGTATGCAATTCACGTAGTTTTTATGTAATTTTGGTTATATTTTCTTGGAAATAAACGAATGAAAAGTTTTAAAAAGTTTTATTTTTTAAAGTTATATACTAACCACCACCGAGTAACTAACACCAATATACGCCCAAGCAAAAAATTAGATTTTGATCACAAGGGAATGTGACAAAAGTCGATTCGGTACAACTAGAAATATATCAGATCTCTTCTTGTCGGTTATCAACAACCTGAATCAGGGACGTAGTAGAATACTTCGCATTTTTCTAACCTCCCTCCTCCCTTTCCCCATTAAATATTTTCACATCGACAAAAAGGTCAAAAACGACGGCATACAACTGTTATCATTATCAGGGTTAATTTATTTATTCTCTCATTATATTTACATTTAAAGTCCAATAGGGCAATTTAGATGATCCGGATACAATTAAATTGTACCTACACACTTGTACAACCAATAATGTAGTAATGTAGTACATCCCTTTTATAAAATGTATTAATTGTATTAGGTAAGTTAAGTAGAATTTAAGTACTATTGTAAATCTATTTTATTTTGAAAAAATGACTTTCTGCCAAGTTTCTTGCGGCGCATTCTTCTTGGCAATGATGGTCTTTCCGAATGCGCTGGTAGATTAAAAAAAAAGACATGTAAAAGAGCCCTCGGCGGCCTATTTGCAAAATAAACTTTTGACTTTGACTTTTGACTTTTGACTTTTGACCTAATAAGTAGGTACCTAATGACGACAGCTGTCGACCGGATACAATCAAGCAGTGACTACTTCGGTAATAGTCCCAGCGTTCATAATAAAATTCAATGTTGGAAGAACCTCTGACATACCAATTCAGCCCATCACTGTAATGTATGTTGCTGATGCGCTTTTGTTTTATGGCGCTTGGACGGTGGTACCTGTGCGTAAAGGTAAGCGACCAATATAAGTAGTAACGGGCAACTACGTTGTCAAACACATCCCGTGCACCATTTGTCTGAGCCCCGCTATCTTATAACGATCATTTAAGAGGCTGACAACACCTAATTTTGTTGAAATTGATGTTATTTAAACACTTTTTTAAGAAAAACTGCACACAAAAAAAAATATAATGTTAATTTTCATCATATTTCAAACACGCTAGACGGGCTCGATACATAATTGAATAAAATCGGCTCGATAGAAAATAATTGCAAAGATTGGTCTTAAAATCATCATTAAACGGTTCTATCCCCCTTATTCATAAACGCACTATAGGCCTCTGTTAACTTAGTAATCGTTTGTCCTTATCTGTCACTTTGACATTTACCTTTCACAGATAAGGACAAACGATTACTAACTTAGCAGAGGCCTATAGTGCGTTTATGAATAAGGGGGTATGTCTTTATTTTTTCGACGTATGGGCCTGCAATTAAAAACATAAAGTCAACATATTCATACTTAAACGGCTAACGAATCATATTTCACAAATAATCCATACTTTTGTTTATTTCTTATGATTTGTGTCTTATTTGCAAGATTTTAGACGCGCGCCAAGCTGCCGGAATAGTTTCTTCTCTTTCACTAACATGCACGTGAACCGTATGTGTGAAAAGTGGCGCTGCTCCAGGTCATTTGCTTTTGACAGCGCCTTAAGCATTTCTATGTGCGACTAAACCTTCCTAAAAGTACCATACTTCAACAGTGCTGTAAAGTGACTTACCGGTTCCCCCAGTCGAGTTTAGCGACGAGTTTGAGCCGGAGCGCCCTTGTTTGGTCTTGGGTCAAGGTACCGGCTAGGAGGGCGCGCCGGCCGCTCAGAAGCTCTCGCATCACCTTCGCAACCGCACTGAACCGGTACGTCTCGCGTTCCTGTTGGGAATACCAACAGATTATTGGTAAATAAAATATTGGTAAAATGTTCGGCATGTTTTTAATTCAGCCCTGAACTGAACCACTGTACGCCTATTAGCAGAAATTATCTAAGACCGGTCGCACTTTGCATGCGTTTTCGTATGAACACGCACGAACGATCCAGACGATACGACGAGCCTGTATTGTATACGTCTCACTGCTTAGGCAATCTAATAAATAAATAGTTCCCAACCACGCGAGCTCAGTGCCCAAGCTTAATGATAAAAATGACATGTAATAACAATAATTATTACGAATAAATGAGTATGAGTATGAGTATGAGTATTACGTAACTCGCTCGCGATCACCATCGTCTTCATTTGAACAGTTCATGTATGGGCTGACAATTGGCATTGGAATCAGCTAGCTGTCACATTCATACATGAACTGTCAAAATGAACACGATGGCGATTGTGAGCGAGTTACGTAATAAGCTATCGGAACTTCTTAAAAGGCATAAAATGTAATAACTATAGTAAAAGTTTTAGTCCGTTTTTCGGTAACTAATATGAAAGAAACTTAGGTATCTCATCAAAAGCTTACAGTCTGTGAGCTCGTAGCCATTTTGGTTTTGTCTTCCTGTCTCACTCACTTCGCCGATTCAAGTATCAAATCCATAAGAGTGCGCGAGACAAGACAAACACTAATGGCCCTCTAAGAGCTCACGAACTGTAAGTACATCACTACATAGTATAAAACAAAGTCGCTTTCTCTGTCCCTATGTCCGTATGTCCCTATGTATGCTTAAATCTTTAAAACAACGCAACGGATTTTGATGCGTTTTTTTAAATAGATAGAGTGAATCAAGAGGAAGGTTTATATGTATCTTCTTCTTCTTCAACCTTGATCTACCCAATGCTGAGTAAAGGTCTCTTCCATTTTAGACCATTCTGTATGGTCCCGAGTTTTCCGCATCCAGTCCTTCCCAGCCGCTCGCACCATATCATCCGTCCACCTTGCTGGCTGTCTCCGCACATTCCTGAATCCCTTTCATGGTCTCCACTCCAACAACTTCTTTCCGCATCTTCCATCCGACCTACGTACGACCTACGTCCGTTTATATGTATAATACATGCATAATATACAGTGCGAAGCCGGGGCGGGTCGCTAGTTTTTATAATAAAGAAAGGAAAAGTTCGGCCTCGTCAATTCGACACGAAGTTGTAATGAAGTTTCAAATTCGTGAAAGTTATGTTAATCTTGCATGCATGCTTGTTAAGATCAACAAGTAAAAGCTTATCAAATGAATCAAGAATTTTACTTCTTGATTTTTTGTTTACTTTTACGGGTTTTACCGTTAAAAATAAAATTTCTAAATGACACTGAAAACTACAATACAGAAAAATCCCGGCCATAGCTTTACTTTTCGGATTTTTCTGTGTTCTAATTTTCAGTGTCGTTTGGGAAGTAAAGCTTATTTCATAAATGTTCAAAACTGTTACTTAGTTACTTGCAACGCCATCTACAAAGGTACAACTGAACTTTAACAGCATGCAGTTAACTAGTGGTCTAACTAAGACGAACAATTACGTTCATTTACATACCTAAGTAAATATTATTTCTGTGAGTCATTATTTTATCTAAGAAAACAACAAAGAGACCAAATAATTACAGTACAAACTATTATCCAGACAACACAAAGCAAAAATCCCAAACTAAGAATGACCACATGGAAATTGCTCCACCGACAAGAGCTCTTGAGAGAGCTCTTGAGTTTAAGATGAAAATAATAGGAAGTAAACTGATTTCCGGAAATATCAAAATTGTGACTAGAAATGGGATTCAAATGGCACATGTGTGTGAAATATTAAGGATGAACCACCCGTCAAGCGTCCTTGTTGACATTTCCTTACATTTTCTTTACCCTTTGTTCACACACGGGTGTGCACAGGACGCTCGACGGGTTAATACAATAGGTACCAAAATATTTACAATATGGCACATGTGTGTGAAATAAATAAATAAATATCTTGGGACAATTGACACCAATTGACCTAGCCCCAAACTAAGCAAAGCTTGTGATATGGGCACTAGACAATGGATAAACATACTTATATAGATAAATACATACTTAAATACATATTAAACATCCAAGACTCGAGAACAAATATTCATATTTTCATACAAATATCTGCCCCGACCGGGGATCAAACCCGGAACCTCAAGCTTCATAGTCAGGTAAATAGCAAGGATGAACCTTACAATACCAAAATATTTACAATTTCAATTTCTTTCAGACATAATTTTGTCAAACATGAAACGTCTAGCTTAACCATGAATAGGCGTCATGGTCATTACGAAGCCATGCTTCAAAACAGCAAACATGTCATTAGAATATGCTAATATAGCAAGTCATTGCCTTTTGTTCATCTCTGACTTCCATAATTACCTTACTTGGGTCATGAATGAATTATTACACATTTCAACTTTAGCTACTTATATCGACTAGAAGACAAACATCTTCGAATTTACGTTTCAAAGTTTTAGATTTTGAATTGATGCAAATATTTTTATTTGATTAAAAAAAAACCTGTGTTCTAGTCTCATTCAACTTCAGAGATTAAAAAAATAGCTTTCAATATTGGCCCAATCCATCACTAAGGATACAAAAGGATAATCATTGTCCTTTAGTCTAATCTAGACTTATACTTCATTTAATTTAGAATGAGAAACCACAATAACATCATATTGCGGCTGGTCAACTATTTCTTACCTAGCAAACAGTACAGTGCAATAGTTTGGCAGCCGCAAAATAAAATTGTTTTAATGCCACTTTATTTGCGTGGCGTCAATTGTTACTCTAGTACAAATCGTAAAGAGATTACAGTTCATGAGCCGCAATATAACATTATTGTGATTTCTCATCCTAAATTAAATGAAGTATAGTATGCTTTATTTAATGCATGTAATTTTACCCAACTGTATTCCCTTCTCTCCCCTCCTGCATCAATTGTTAGACTTGCCAAAAAACACAAACTAAACTTTTCACAATAAATATTTTTTAATAAATGTCAGCTATTACTAAGAAGCCGTGGTAGCCTAGTGGTTTGATCTGTGGCCTCTCAAGCAGAAGGTCGTGGGTTCGAATCCCGGGCTCGCACCTTGAGTTTTTGGAATTTATGTGCGATATCTCATTTGAAATTTACCATGAGCTTTTTGGTGAAGAAAAAACATCGTGAGGAAACCTGCACAACAACTGCAAAGCAATTCAATGGTGGTGTGAAGTTCCCAATCCGCACTGGGCCCGCGTGGGAACTATAGCCCAAGCCCTCTCATTATGAGAGGAGGCCTGTGCCCAGCAGTGGGACGTATATAGGCTGGAGATGATGAGATGATTACTAAGAAGTCCAGTATTTAATATTTACCACATAAAGTTTCTTCCATAGTCTGGCCCATTCTCTTAGCACACAGGCAATTTCCCGAACTAATGGATCGTCTTTCAGCTCAGCAATGGCAGTTGGTCCTGATCCTTTGACGGTGCAAGGACGAACGGAAACCACACACAGGGGGAAAATACCCCAAGCAGACCGGTCTTTGGTACTGAAGCCTCGACACCATCCTGAAAGGCAGAGATATGGTAATCATGAACAAACGGTTTACAGCCAATGAAAGTCTTTTGTCAGACAAAACATTTTAGATAACTTTAGTAAAGAAGTCTAGTTGAGCCCTCCCATAAGGCTGACATAGTCACCCCTGTATAAAAAAAAATAAACATATATTTGCCCTGTATACTAAAGCCTCTTTAAAATATGAGATAAAAAAAAAGAGGTCTAGTTGATATAGGTGCGGTCAACAACACACACTTAATAAGTATACCTATAAAATTTTACCTGAATGTTCCTCTAATATTTGTACAGTCTCCCCAATTTCCAAGGGTAGCCCGGACCGTACATCTCCTTTCCAGTTGTAGACAGCTGTGGAAGAATGTATTTCTTATTTAAAAAATAATTGTAAGTTAGGGGTGAGGAGGAGTTTTCTTTTATTTCAAGAATCATGCATAAAACTTCAAGTCGTTTGATAGGGTAACAGAAAGCATGATTAGAAACTTGTGAAAGCATATTATATAACTACAAGAAGTATTTCAAGAAAGTTGAAAAGAGAAAATAATTCCACTCAAAAATACATTTATTCTCATTGTTGATCTTGAAAGTTCAGTGACCTAATGTAAAAATAAAACAGGAAGTGGAGGAAAGTAAAGCTACGTACTATATCATATACATTAAAACAAATTCTTTAGGTTCATACTTAACACTTTAGAACATTTTAAAATATTTAAAACTAGTATCATGCTGTTTTTCTGTGGCTGAATGAAACTTAAGTAAATCAGGGAGAGGCAATGTCAGGTCCATTGTTATAAACATTTTACATTACGCACATATTTTTTACGTTTCCGCTGCAATTCCGGACAGGATGTATTATATTGCCGACTGAATACATAAAAGGTCTCACTTACCAACTGCTAATTTTGGAGACTTAGTGGGCACCCACATCTTGTTGTGTCCCAAGCTTACACTAAACGTGTACGTGATATTCACGACAACATCGTAACTAGATTATTGTTTCATCAAGAATAATAAAACACAAAAACGATTTATATGCCCAAGAGAAAGACAATTTCAATCGACTAATAACTTTGACAACTGCTAAACTAGTGTTGCCAAGTTAATTAAATACAGCAGGAATGGCCTTCTTTGATTAATTCTGTAATCAGTAAAACAATGATGGCAGCAATAAGAGAGTTTTATCAGATACCTCGAATAATCACAGAATCACAGATTACGCATCATTTTTCTACCATGGACGGAAAAAAGTTTCCAATGAAAAAATTGTGCAATACCCACTACCAACTTCTTAATTTTATAGAGCTACTAGCGACCCGCCCCGGCTTCGCACGGTATATAATGCAAGTATTATACATATAAACCTTCCTCTAAATTCACTCTATCTATTAAAAAAAACCGCATCAAAATCCATTGCGTAGTTTTAAAGATTTCAGCATACATAGGGACATAAGGACATAGGGACATAGGGACATAGGGATAGAGAAAGCCACTTTGTTTTATACTATGTAGTGATGATAGTGATAGCGAAGTATCTGATAGAAGGTTGAGGTGAGATGCGAGTCAGGTTACCTCCGCGTGTGGTCAAGAGCTACGGTTCGATTTCGGATTCGTCCGGATCCGGGGGGAAGAGCAGTGCTTGATCCGGTGCACCCTGGGCATCGGCTAATAATTTCCTAGCAGTTTCTGAGGGATATCATTGACCGTTGGCTAAGAAGAGCTCGACAGAGGTGAGGGGTATTTTGACTGGTATTTAACACAAAAAATACAAATGTAAAATAAATATTGTATTTAATTAAATGAGTATTGTTTTTAATTAATTTAGTTCGAATAAGAATTTCCTTAGAACTCCTTAGGACGACCTTAGTTTAGTTCAAATAAAATTTCGCGCCCGCTTCCTTTGTGATTATTTTTTTTCTGTTTCTTTGAAGTAAGTTCCTAGTTGTTATGCATTTTTGGAGAGCTAAGAAAACGGTTATGTTTTTAAAATAATCTGCCAGCCAAGTTCCATAATGTTTTTTTTGTTTTAAGGCATTTTAGTGAAAAAAAATCTCATAACAAAATTGATAAAATATCGTTTTTTACCTCGCATTTTTTAATTTGGCCCGATAATTGTGGTTTTAATATTGATAAATAACTAGTGTTTAATCGTTTTTATAAATCAGAAGAAAAAATGAGATTTAAACTGATACTTTTTTTAAATAAATTTTTAATGTTGCATTTTTGACTTATTTTGAAAAAAACTAAAAAACATGATAACTCAAAAATGGTTAACTTTTGCATAATACATATATGGGGGTTAAAATTATCGCAAATAATCACCCCTATAACCTCCTAAAGAATTCACGTCGAATTACCAATAACGCTGTATATTCGCACATTGTATAGAAGTTCGTACACATCTGCACTGATATGTGCGAACTTCTATATAATGTGCACATGTGAGTAACCGGGGTAAATATACTGTTATTTTGATTTGAAATTGCCATGATAGGGAAATTTAATTAAACAAAATTTTTTATAAGTCAACTGTATTTTTCGAACTTAATTTTAATAATTTTTTAAAAAGTATCAATTACCCGGGCCACATTAGCGGGCGAAGGTTCGTATCGCGTTGTCGCGATAAAAAGTTCGAGTTCGTGTAGCCACGAACTATGTGGCCACACAGACCAAATTATCGCGATAAAAACTTCGGGCGAATTATGTCGCGCAACTCTGAATTTGACGGGAAAATGAACCAAGAGCGCAAAGAAACAAAAAGATGGAGGCAGCGTTTGCTTTCTATTGTATGACTGTAAATAATTATTGAAATGTCACTTGTCAAAATTGACGTACATTTCAGAAATTTCAAAGTACGAAGTGTAGACACTTGCACGAATACGAACTCTGTCGCAATAAAATCCTTTGATCTGCGCTAGATAACGACAGGAGGCCGAACACAGTTCGAGTTTGCCCGAATGATTCGCGATAAAGCGAACTGTCTGTCCACACATGCCGCGATAGGGCGAACCTTCGCCGAATCCCGCTAATGTGGCCGTAGCATTAATAAAATTAATTATTTGTTCCAAAGCGCTTGTACAAACATCTAATACTTACTATACTTTTCGGTACCAACACACAGAGATAAAAGTTACTTTGTTTTTGTTTATTGCCTCGTTTGAGTGACATTGACATTATTATAATTAGTCTGTGGCACAGCACCCGCTTCTATATACTCTATGCACCCGTTGTGATTCTGATTGTAGCGCATTTAGTAGTAGTGGTGTTTTCGTTTAGCAACAATAACAATTAACACGTGTTAATTCTCAGTTTGTTTGCTAATATCAGTTCATTATTCTTATAAACATAAAATTATATGTACGTAGTAACTCGTAGTAGTCTGTGTTGTGATAAGTTGATCAGAACTTTCTAGTTCTTCCACTTGATACAAATAACTACTTATTTGCTATTTACAATTATGTCTGACGACTTCATTCCTTTCAATCAAAGCACGCCAATGCAGGGCAAATGGCAAGATAGAAGACAAAATCGTCAGCAGATGAGATTTCAAAATAATAGATACCAAAACAGCAACGGGAGAGGGAACGGTTACAATAACCGATGGGGAAATAATTCTCTGAGGAACAGCAGCTATGGTGTAAGTGTTTTACTTAGGAAATATAATAGTTTTAAGTGTCTTCACGCAGAATTACTAGCTATGAGCCCTGCTTCACTGGGACTCCATGGCGACATCGTCATCTACTAATCGTATACAAAGCACTTGTCGCCAAGAGTGATAGCCAATACATTTCTTTATGAATTTGTTAGGCTACAGTAGCTGGCGACGTCGTCATGGCGTCCCGGTGAGGCTGGGCTCTAAAATATTATTATCATGTAAGGAACTTTAGGTGATGGTAATGGGTTTTGTTTCTACACTTGACTGTTATTGGAAAGCCTAATACAAAGTATGCCACAGTGATTCCTGGTAGCTAGGTTGATTTCATCACAGTCATCCAGTCATGACAGATAATGGAATGCCTCACATGCCACGGTCATCAATACATGACCAACATTCTGGTCAAAACAAATCTTTGCAAAAACTGCCTAAGAACAGAAAACACAACTGTCTTATTCTTGGGGCTGAATGTGTTGTACCTACTGCTTTTAAAGAAAATACAAATTTACTTTTTTCTTCTCAGTAATTTTTTTTTAAATAAAGCCTTGAGTCACTGCTGAAAAAAGGCTCAAGTCACACCACTAAATAACCTAAAAAAGTATGGGATCCATATTACTTCGTAAAGATAGGCCCAACGCTCATGAGTAATTTGTCCAATGTGGTGGTCCTAAACTGCCAATTTAAGACCTCCTTGCCTTAGTCTGTGACAGGATGCCATATCGTTCAACTGTCAGAGTGTCTCAGGGCCTACTATCTCAAAATGCCCAGTTGTGCAGTAAGCGAATTATTCGGACAGGTGTATATTTACTATTGATGGGATCAATTTAACATAATGCCCGTTTGTAGTATTGTTCCATAATCCCACTAAATAGGACACCAACATTGATTGTCGCAATAACAATTTCATGGTATTCTATTTCAGAGCGACAGCAACAGTAGCTTCACCAGAGACAACAGAAACAACATTGATGCTTATCTTCATCCCTCAATGCTTGAGGATCCATGGGCTCAGTTGCGGAAAAATAGTCAATAAGTGTATATAAGTGTACTATAATATTAGTATGTAAATGTGTACTATAATTATTAGGTATGTAAATGTGTACTATAATATTAGTATGTAAATAAATATGTTTAAGGTTTAATTTTATTGTTTTAATTCTTAACTTCCAAGTTCCAAGGCCATTAAGGGCCTGTTTGACCACTGTCTGTTAAGTTTCATTTATCTTAAGTGTCAGTTATCTATTATTTTTTTCAATCTTATATTTTAAAGAGGCTTTAGTACACAGGGGTGACTATGTCAGCCTCATGGGAGGACTGAAGAGGATCGGAGATCAACATTCATGCAGCATCCCTTCCCCCAGAGTCAGATGCTCTGGTTATGAAGGAATGCTGCACAAATTTATATATCCTAAGAGCTTTATCTGACGAAGGGCAAGCCAGCAAAACGTTTACTCCACCATTATGCATGTTTAGGTTCTCCAGGTACTTCTCTCTAGCTCAGTTATCTATGATTCTGTCTCTATTACTACGAAACGGACAGAGACATAGATAAGTGATACTTAAGATAACTAGGAACTTAACAGAGAGTGGTCAAGCGGGCCCTTAGACTTTCAAGAAATATCCTGCCAGTTGCAATAGATTACGGCACTGGTTTGATGACTGCTATACTTCATTTAATTTAGGATGAGAAACCGCAACAACATTATATTGCGGCTCGTGAACTGTAATCTCTTTACAATTTGTACGAGAGTAACAACTGCTGACACGCAAACAAAGTGACATTAAAACAATTTTATTTTGCGGCTGCCTAACTATTGCACTGTACTATTTGCTAGGTAAGAAATTGTAGACCATACGCAATATAATGTTATTGTGGTTTCTCATTCTAAATTAAATGAAGTATAACCAGTTCACAACATCTGGCAATGTAACGATACTGCAGCATTATTCTAACTCTAAATCGGACCTATACGAACCACACACACATATGCATAGCTAACGTAGAGTAAGAGTAGGAAGACCTTAGTTTTAGTTGCAGGGTACTGATGCTGACTGAAGGACTTGGTTTGCGAGGCTGCTAATTTGCTTGCACCAGTTCTCTATTGGGGTTTCTTAATGTGGATAAACTCCAATGTAAAAAGGCTTTCCCATTATGAAATAAACTTGCTACTTTGCTGTTAGCTACCTGTGGGTAGGCATTTCTATTTACAAAAATATGAGCGCTACAATAAAGATGTTTTATTTGAAAATTTATAGGTTGATTGTTTGACTGGTAATTTTTTCTTACTGTAGAATAGCTGATATTTTTTGAAACTGTTTCTTGCTTGACATTGGCAAAAATGGCCCTCCTAAAATCTGTACATAAAAGGTGCAAAAGCATTATTATGATAATTATATTTAATCCAAGCGTTGTCATGTCAGCAAAACGCTAAATAAATAGAAAATTTAAAAAACTTGTCAGTGCGTATCCTGGGTGGGTTGTAATGTGGTGTCGATGGGTGGTGCTCGTTTGCCATCCTGTCATAAAAAAATGCAGTTTTATTTTGTGCTAAGTATCTGATTTCGATTACAATTTAGAAAATGCTAGTTCAAGGCTATTGACAACTGCTGGTGAGTAGGTAGGTAGGTACCATAACGTCCTAATTCCGACTCAGTTCAAGTTTTAGCTGTCACTTTTAGTACGAATCTGACAGCGAGCGAACATAAACTGAATCGCATTAAGACGTCATTGTAAGGCCCCTGAAGGCTCTCGCGTGGCGACCACGATGCAATGCGGAACGGAGTGTTGGAAGATCACTGGATGGACTGACGACACTAGCGGTCGCAGGGAGTCGCCGGATGGAGGCGGCTCAGGACTGCTATTTATGGTGTCGAATGTCTGAGATGAACTAGTAGAGTTCCCTAAATATATAAGTATAGTCAGAAGAAATGATGTACACGCCCTCTTTCTTATATACCATCAGCCAAATATGTGGTCTACCACCCTAAGGTTAAAATTCCTTTGCACGTCACAATATATAACGTCGATAAGACAGGCTGTCAACTTGAAAGTTCGACTTTAGCGACATTTTCATTTGATAGGAAGTTGGATGAAAAGTGGTAGACCACTTATTTGGGCGGCCGTCCCTTGGCGAGAGTGTGTAGATCATTTTGAGTTCTTCGACTGTTAATCAACTCCTGATGGTGACTGTACCAATATCTTAATATTTGACAATAATTTAGTTCCTACATATAATAAATCATTTCGAAAGAAACAAAAACTCAATACGATCAACGAAAAACAACAGTGTAAGTACTTAACTAGGCAGAATGATGATTGAAAATGATAAACTTAACCTACCGTCTGACTATTTACCTACCTATTCGAATGCGTAGTTTGTGGTCTAGCCTAATGATAATCTACCAATTCTAATGATCCAATCCATATTACTGATAACCTTATCGAGACCAGCGTCATCCCTAGTTAATCATTTCTTATGAATGTTTTGTCTTAACTTCAGTTCTAATAGCTTCAGAGTTGTTTAAAAAAGAATTCTAATGCCCACGCAATAGGATCTTTGAGATTATAGTTACCTACGTAAGAGTTAGACGCTCTACGTTAATAGATTCAGCACATATTTAATAGGATGGAGGAGAAATATCGTCATTCAGTTGTTTGTTGCGATGAGGTTCTGTATTGTTTTGTTTGTGTTAGCGGTTTACATGGCCGTCGCGCGGCCAGCAAATGAAGGTGAGTTTTGACGAATTATGAATTGGTTTAAATTATTTTGATTATAGTTGTGTATTGATTGCGAGGTGTTCATGTCATAGGATTGTTGACAGGCCCCTCTTCTCCACTGGGCACTATGGGCACGTGCCCAGGGCCCCGCGATCGAATGGGGCCCCCTAGTTCCTGCCAGATTACCAAATGATAACCGATATTTAGGTCATAGGGGCCCCATGATCCTAATGTGCCCAGGGCCTCAAATAGTTTAAAGACGGCCCTGATTGTTGAATGTAGATTTGTTTGGCTATTTAACTATTAGGTACAATTCAATGATGAAAGCAAACAACTGGGAAGGTAGGTACAGTGGGCTATTGAAAATATTGAGCAGACTTAGAACCTTATCGTTTTAAAGGAACTGCTTCTTTTGTGTCATTGATAGCGTCAATTTTTTTGAAGTCTAATACAACAGTACCTAGGTACTTAGGTAGCTAGTATAATCTTATTATTGGGTGGGTACCTACTGGTTACTAAGCCGTAGTAGCCTAGTCTAGTGGTTTGGTTTGACCCATAGTCTCTGGGATTTCTAGGGTGGGTTTGAACCCGCGGGCTGGCACCTCTGAAGTTTTTGGTAAAATAATTCGAAAATAACATTTGCAATTTACTATGCGCTGTTCGGCGAGGGAAACCTTCTAGTGTTGTTGGAACCATGAGCGCAAGCCCTCTCATGAGCGGAAGGCGTAGACGTAGGCAGGTATACATAATTATTACGAAATGAAATTGAATATTTTTATTGCAATAATACCTACAGTTCACAAGTTATACTTAGTATTTACAAAGTTATATAATTATGCTGAAGATGACGGGAGATGGTAATTACTAGTAATAAACTGTTAATGTGGGTACCTAGAGTAGGACAGTGGGGTGCAACAAGGAGTCGCTGAGGTAGACAACGGTAGGCACCGGGAAGCAAAACTTAAGAAAAAAGTCTAAGTAAATAAGTTAAACCTTAAATGTGATGCTGCTGGACCCCACTTTAACAAACCCTGGCCTAGTGGCTCCTGCTTAAATAATTTTCCCGACAGCGAATCACGTATACCAGTAGCCACTTTCCCCATGTTATGCTATTTTATTGAATCAGGCGTTACTCTGCGGAAACCCATTTCAATTAACAAAAAAAAATTACATTCCCTTGCTATTTACTCCGCTATTCACGTGCAAGATAGCCAAGCCTGTGCGAACATCTTGGCTATATCTTGCACGAGAGTAGCGGAGTAGCAAGGTGAATGTTTTTTGTTCTTATCCGTTGATTGTTAATTCATGTTTCTTGTATCTTAGATCCCCTACAGCCCCTCCAGGCGGCGGATTGTCCCCCTAACGAGTACTACCCAGGCCTCGACTGCCGTGAACGGCAGGGGGGCCCAGAGCCGTCTTGCGGAGGCCACCATGCGTCCGCGCACCCCAACTACATCTGCAACTGCTGGTGCGCCCCCGGCTTGCTGCGGGACCTTGATACTGGGAAATGTGTTGAGAAATGTTAAATAAAACTGTGTCCATTTTAGTTTGTTGTTATTATGGAATACTAGCTTTTGCCCGCGACTTCGTCCTCGCAGAATCAAAGTTTGCGCTAAATCTTCTCTACTGCACCTCTATGATACTCAAGCACCTAATAATTTACGTTGCGACTCTAGGCAGACAACCTTTGACGTGTTTATCGCTATCCCGCGGAAACTATGCAATTTTCCGAGATGAAAGCCTAGGTATGTTTTTATCTAGGATATCAGCAATCTCCGTTCCAAATGTGAACGTCTTTTGGCTGATGATGATGATCTTATAAACCACTATATTTTACATAAGTCGATGTACGCGTTATAATTGTTACCTATCTAGTAGCGTCCGCTAAGCGATATTATGCCTATTCATTTAGGTGTATTTTGTATACACTAAACTTGAGTTTGCTCCGAAACTCGATCCAGACTGACAGTTAAGTTTGATGATACGGGTCCTATGCAAACCAAAGTTCTGTTCGAATTTGTCAACCCAGTATTCTGTTAATACTGACTAATGTATAAATATGCTGAAGATTACAGTACCTACTTAATATTAGGTATGGTTAGGTAAAATCGAGGTTGGTATTATGGACACTTAATTTTACTATAAGCACCCTAAATTTTGGTGCGACTCCGTTTACTAGTCCTTTATTGTCCGGATAGCTAAAATGAACTTGCTTGCGTTTTTTTTCCCTGTATGCTACAATTGGGCCATCTTTAAACGAGCTACTTCGGTAGGAATTAAGTATATATACTAAGTAAATTTCTACCGCTTTTTAAATTCCAAAATAAAATTGACAACCCACTTAAGAATCTTTTCACACCACTTGCTCGACAATGGCTAATTATATAGCATGTAAACCTTACTCAAAGTAACACATTATAGCCCTTGGCTCTAGCCGGGTAGTAATATTGTACTGAATTTCATTATAACCCGCCGGTTAGTAATATGAATCTCACTTCTCATAGTTCTTATTGTCATACTCTTAAAGTCTAATTTCGTAAAAATCGCAGGGCTCCGAAAATCGAGATGGCCACGCCACGGCAAGCGGCGGCGTTCGATTTTCAAACGAATGAAACAAATTTCAAATAAAACAAAAGCCGCGAGTGTTTGCTGGCGCTGTGATATAGTTAGGTACGCATTAGAACTCCTAAGATTCCAAATAAAAATATTACAAACGGATCAATGTCTCAAATAATATTTTTTACTTTTAATTTTGTTTTACCTACAGTTGTTAAAATGAAATTCTTTCTCTAGTTGCCTTGGTTTTTATTGTCTCGCAAAAGGTGAGAAAAGTAGAGTATACTCCTCGGAGATAAAACTGTTTATGTCTTGGGTGCGCTTAAATTCTTCGCTCCTCTCAGGACTCAATCTTAATTCCCTCGCTACGCTCAGGAATTAACTCATAACACCCTCGCTTCGCTCGGGAGTTAAATCTAGAGTCCTTCGCTGCGCTCAGGATTCAATATCGCGCCCGTGACATAATACAGTGCTTTATCCCCTCGGTGTACAATCTACTATTTTATCTTTTTTAGTCGGTACAAAAGTAAAATATATCACCATAGGTAGTTTAATGTTTTAAGTTTGTCCACGAGGAATAGCCGTCTACCACATAATATGAACCAAATGAACTATTGTGTCGCCATCCTAGTTGGCGACAAACACTGACCCTCTGCCAACTGTTAAAAGCTACAGTCGGAAGCAACTTGATTAAAACAGACGAGCTCAGAATTATCCAATAAGCCACTGTATTTCCAAGAAAGTATAAGCATTGTGTCCTCTTTAAATCTTCTAATGACTTTACATGGAAAATAAAATATACAGTAAGGAAAATTAGTACTACCCTCGTTCTTTTATTTTATTACAAATAATTCTTCTTTTTTTCCAACCCTTAATCCTAGTTTTATCGAACGAAACGAAGAAAAGTGTCACTTGGAAAAAAAAACAATTACAAAACATAGGCTATGAAACACAAATTTCTATAAAACTCATTGAAAGCGATACATTTTGAAGAAACTTAGTTATTCGGCAACCGCATGACGACCAGTCAACTAATTTTAGAACTATCCACCCCATTCTGTTTGCGAGTGTAGCAACAGTGTATCGATTTGATTTATTATCCATTTCATGGTTTTGTAAGAATTCTAGTTAGTTATCAACATCTTAGGTACCTATATTTTTTGATCAGGGACCTTACTATTACGTCCTAATTCCGACTCAGTTCAAGTTTTAGTTGTCACTTTTAGTATGAATGACAGCGAGCGAACCTAAACTGAATATAAGACGTCATGGTAAGGCCCCAGTTAGTCAGTGGAAAAATATTGCTGTCATTTGCGCAGCACAGTCGAATTACGAAATAATTTGAAATCTGAGATTTTTTAGAGTAGGTATAAGTTTTTAAATTAAAAAACGTCTCATACTGCTTAATTAATTCCTCAGTAGCATACGCTGTCTGGCAAAGAAAAAATTTACCTGTTTAATGCTAGCTTTAAGCTTTTAAGCGGGTCTTTGGTCGAAGTGGCATTTGACACAGTTTCTAGATTCACAGTTGTCCTCCGCTCTCAGGCGTAAACGTCGCTTATGCCACTAAACGGCCAGTTTACATCATACAAGTAATTTCGTGAAACTAGCATTACATTGCGCGTCCGATGAGCTAACGCTTTATATAAGTGCTGGCACGTAAGTCTAGCGATGACCTTGTATCCGATGAAGGATAAAATACGTTATCCGTGGGTGCGCAGATCCCCTCCACGTGACTCGTCATCGCTAGACTTACGTGACAGCACGTATGCGCCAGTGACCAACAAAACGCCGCAATCTATTTATCTATTACCACTTAATTAATTGCACAGTGTAAACTGGACTTATAAAAATACTAGCCGTTGCCAGCGACTTCGTCTACAAAGAATTCGTTTATCGGTATCCCGCGGAACTACGTGATTTTCCGGCATAAAAAGTAGCCTATGTGCTATTCCTGACTTTTCTCTATCTATGCGCCGAACTTCATCCAGATCCGTTGAGCTGTTCTGGCGTGATTGAGTAACAAACAAACATCCATCCATCCATACTTTAGCATTTATAATTACCTAATAAAACGAGAGAAGGAAGAATTTCGGCAGTTAAATAAGTAGAAATTCAGTTTTTTTTTTATGCGAATAGGAAGGCAAACAAGCAAGTGGGTCACCTGATGGTAAGTGATCACCACTGCCCATAGACAACCGCAACCCCGGAGGGATCGCAGATGCGTTGCCAACCTAGAGGACTTAGATGAAATGCCTCTTGTGCCCGTAATTTCCCCGGCTGTCTTACTCTCCACACCGGAACACAGCAGTGCAAGCACTGCTGCTTAGCGGCAGGATTAGCAAGTAAGATGGTGGTAGCTATCCGGACCGACCTTGAGTTCTAAAAAATCACAAATTCTCTCAAATTCTGAACTGAAGATCGAGCTGGTATGCCATAGGAGAGGCCTCTGTCTAGCAGTGAATTGTTTTTTTTTGTTAGCTCAATACTGTCCCACTCTGCTGCTGCTGGGCAAAGGTCTGGATTGTCATGATGAATATAAATTAAAGGAAGGCCCTACCGTCTTTTCAGCTGTCACAATTTTGAAGCGCTTAAGCTGTGCAGCTAACTACTTTGCATGGGAAGTAACTCGTTATTTTTTTATTGTCAGTAGGTATACGGTCAAGTGCAAAATTAAGTATCGATTATGCACTTCTCAAAAATATGTCCCACGATCTTTATTACGCCGGTGTACAAGCGTATTAAACTTTGACTAGATATGTACATTATTATTATTACTCCACTGAAAAAATAACGTACTTTACTTTGCTAATACAGCGTGTCAATCACAACTGACCACAAGCTAAATTGAAAATTCTCGCCGTGCCTGCCAGTATTGCAGAGCAGCAAATCGTAATACCCCGGAACTAGGCAAATTGCCTGCTTGCCTGACAACTTCGATTACGCAGTACAACCTATTTAGAATAACAACACGAGAAAAGTTTAAGAATGGAGAATGTTATTTATAAACAGGTTGGAACAGCGGAATGGGTTTTATTAGGTTTTATATGTACTTCCATCGGAGTGTAATAAGAATCTAGTATTGGTATTATTATAATGTATATTGTTTACTGCTGAATTCGTCGCCATAGAAAGCTATGACAGTTATAAGGAAAATTAAATGAGTAAGAGAGAACTTACGCTCGTACCCGACAAATTAATAGTTATTTGTGTCTCAAGGGAGTAAAATTATGTATTTACGGCGAGGGCACTACATTGAATCCAGAGCGTAATGAGGGATTCAAGTGTTAACGCCCAAGATGAAAATAATTTTGCTCTCGAGTGGCTCATACAACTTTTCACACCAAACATTAAAAAAACTGAAAAACGAATTCTAAATATAATTAAAGAGCTACCAGCACAGAAAATCGCGTGGTTTTACAATTATCAACTTCAAAAAATTGCATTTGCAAAAAAACACTGAAAAGCCTTGAACAGAAAAGTTGCACTTTGATCCCTCCTGGCAGGGAGCAAAGCTTACTCTTCTGAATGAGAGGTGTGAAAAATATAATTAAAGAGCTGCCAGCATAGAGAATGGCGTTGTTTTACAATTATCAACTTCAAAAAATTGCATTTCAAAAAAAAACACTTAGAAAAGCCTTGAACAGAAAAGTTGCACTTTGATTCCTCTCGACAGGGAACAAAGCTTACTTTTCTGAATGAGAAGTGAGAAAATACAATATAACTCACATCTTTATCCTTTAAGGGGTATACAGAAATGGTAACACGACTTCAAAGCCACGTTTAGCGTGATTGTGATATTTATGATAGCTCCCAAACCAGCATGGAAAAACAAACAAACACATTTGAATTTTAACCATCAACCATTTATTAATTTACACTCAAGATTATGTTATAAAACGTCAGCCGCTCATAATGTGAGCGGGCGAAATTCGCAAAGTTACTTCAAAAACAACTGTTTTCTGAATAGTCGCGCCCATGCGACCACCGATGCGAAAAAATGTTATATAATACATAGTAAAGTAGGTAACTCTTTATTGCACTTAACCAAATAAAAAAAGAAATGTATACAATAATATCAGAGATGTACAAAATGGTTTTGAAAAAGCATTTAAATACAAAATGCAAAATACTTTTCAGATTTACTATTTCAAATGCAAAATACCAAATAGTTTTGCGTTTTGTATTTCAAATGCAAAATGCAAAATAGGTATTTTCAAAATACTTTTTCAAAATAAAATACCTTTTTACCAATTCGAATGATTAATATTTATTTTAGGTATTTATCATGAGAAATAGAATAGAGATACAATGCCGAGCCAAATTGCACCTCACTAGTCAAACATAAGGCGCGCACTTTGACCAAAGAAGAAAAAAAAACCGGCCAAGTGACAGTCGGACCCGCGCACCGAGGGTTCCGTACAAATTAGCCAAATTATTAAAAAAACCGGTGTTAGCAGAGCCCTGCTCTTAAGCAAAATGTAGGCAGTGCGAGGTCATTTTATATTGGTTACTTATACAGACAGACAGAAATTACAAAAAAAAAAAACTACTAACTAGATCTCGTTCAAACCAATGTTCGGTGGAAGTTTGCATGGTAATCTACATCATATATTTTTTTTAGTTTTATCACTCTTATTTTAGAAGTTACTGGGGTGGGGGATTTTACCACTTTGGAAGTGTCTCTCGTGCAAACTATTCAGTTTAGAAAATAAATATATTAGAAACCTCAATATCATTTTTGAAGATCTACCCCACACCCCACGCGTATGGGTTTGATGAAAAAAAAAAATTTGAGTTTCAGTTCTATAGTTACTTCTAATTTTGACAATACTACATTTTTTAAGTGCTACTTTTTATTGTCTGACTGGAAAGAGCGCACAATTTTAAGACACCCATATTTTTTATATTCGTGAAAATTTTGTATTTTCGTGGAAAAATCCATTTCATTCGTAACAAACGTCAAGTATTAGCGAAATGAAGTCACTGCTCTGCTTCGTACACTTAAAAAAACGTTGAAATAATTATATTAATTGACTGACAAAACCTGTGCTTAAATAGTTTGACAGTGAATGCAGTTGTCAATGTCGATGTCGTCGATGATCGTCAAAACGAGCTGACAAACTCAAACAGAATACTTCACAAAAAATATGATTTTAAATGAAAACTTGCAAAAGTATTATTATTATTGCCCGGCAAACAGTTATCTATTTTAGGATTTTTCGGATTTTACTCATACATTCTCATACTCAATATAATAATAACTAATCATACAATAACTTGGCGAATTTGTACGGAACCCTCGGTGCGCGAGTCCGACTCGCACTTGGCCGGTTTTTTTCTATTTTTGTGTGATAATCTTAATGTAGTTCACAAAATACATCTACTTACCAAGTTTAACAGTATAGGTTCTATAGTTTCGGAAAAAAGAGGCTGTGACATGCGGAGGGACAGACAGACAGACGGACATGACGAAATCTATAAGGGTTCCGATTTTTCCATTTGGCTATGGAACCCTAAAAATGGGCACGCATGGCTACCAGGCGCCTCTATCGGTCAAATTCGGCAATACAAGCGTCATCCATTCGTTCATTTCATTTTGTTTGACTGACTGGTAATGTTGGCTAAACTTAATCAAAAAGTATTTTGCATTTTGAAATGAATATTAAAAATGCAAAATACATCTCAAAAGGTATTTCAAATAAAATACAAAATGCTTTTTACTAAAAGGTATTTAAATGCAAAATACAAAATAGGTATTTTGCATTTTGTATTTGCATTTAAAATAGAAGTATTTCAAATAAATCGCATCTCTGAATAATATCAGAGAGCAATACAAATGCAAACTTATCCTCAGAAAAGAGACCTGGAGCTGGAAGCTAAATTTATTTTAGAGAGAAAAACTTAACAAAGATAGGCAAGCCAGTCGAAGTATGAGCGGAGAATAAATACAAGAATAAATGTGTTGTCATCGGACTTCATGAACTATCCCAAATTTCTCGTCAGTCGTAGTAGTCACGGCAAAATTCACTTTTCTTGTTCATAAAGTTTGATCACAGACGGTCATCGCGGCAGGTGAGTCCAGGATAAATATCGAAATATAAGTATTACCGACGTCGAGTCGAGTCTTGGTAACGTACTTATATTTATGCCCTTGCTTGTATATAGAAGTGAGTAAAATGGTAAAGTATTTAGTCGATTGTACTGACCGTATTTTTCGATTAGCAGCCATTAGTTATCGACATTTCAGTAAGACCACAATTAACTAGTCAATCACTCACCCGACATCAAGATAACGAAACGGACTATTCGGATTGTTCAATTACGTATTGTTTTTGGAGTTTTGGTGGTGTTCTTTTTTTTCATAGTTATACTCTGCCTGGACAAAGGGCTTTCTTCAGCTCTCTATGCCTCACTAATGTATTAATCTCATACCCATCAAGTTTGGCATTATTGTTGGCAGCTATTATCAACAGAATTTAAGCCAACAAAGGCTTAAGAGGCTGACAACACCTAATTTTGTTGAAATTGATGTTATTTAAACACTTTTTTAAGAAAAACTGCACACAAAAAAATACAAAAAAATATAATGTTAATTTTCATCATATTTCAAACACGCTAGACGGGCTCGATACATAATTGAACAAAATCGGCTCGATAGAAAATAATTGCAAAGATTGGTCTTAAAATCATCATTAAACGGTTCTATGTCTTTATTTTTTCGATGTATGGGTCTGCAATTAAAAACATAAAGTCAACATATTCATACCTAGACGGTTAACGAGTCATATTTCACAAATAATCCATACTTTTGTTTATTTCTTATGATTTGTGTCTTATTTTAGACGCTAGATTTGCTAGATTTTAGACGCGCGCCAAGCTGCCGGAATAGTTTCTTCTCTGTCACTAACAGGCACGTGAACCGTATGTGTGAAGAGTGGCGCTGCTCCAGGTCATTTGCTGTTGACAGCGCCTTAAGTTCTGTTTATTTTTTATTTAAAAAAAAAAGGATAATATTCATAATATTGAATAGCTCTACATAAATACGTAACAGCTACGAAATTGGTAAGTATGTATACTATGCTACGTCCATGTGCTACGCTGGGTACCGCTACGCGCTACGCCGCCGCTACGGGCTACGAAAACTTGCTGATTCACAATAATTTTGTTTTGGCCTGTGGCCTTGCCATGACGTCTTAATGCGATTCAGTATAGGCTCGCGCGCTGTCAGATTCATAGTAAAAGTGACAGCTAAAACTTGAACTGAGTCGGAATTAGGACGTTATGGTAAGGCCCTGGTCAATGGAGATCACCCACAATGATACAATTTAACCATAAAATCCATTTACTACGTCCACGGTGGAGGAGACGCTCTGAAATAAAATATAATTTTCGAAATTGCTCCGATCAATCCTCCCGGGCGCGCCACGCCATTCCCAAATTAAGGGCTGTGTTATACTGTTTGCGTAAATATACGAGTACGAATACATTGCCTCGTGAAATCATGTATAACTTTTACAAGCTTTAATTTGACTGGCAATGTATGTTTGCTTCTAAAACACTGCTAAATTTAGTGAAATATTTTATAAATAAAAAAGATTTTTTTAACTAAGTAAATAATAAGATAAATCAATTAAACCAGATGTTGCCCCCACGTTATAGTACTGCAGACGTTGGCAGCATTTCCCCTTTGGATAGCAAAACTAATGCGTTGTCTAAGGAAGCTGCCAGCTCTGCGGTCCCCGTGTATCTAAGCCTCTTGGAAATTTCTTTGAAGAGGCTAATATCGCTGGACCCCACGGACCAAGGGTCTCAACACCGAAAGGGGCAAAGTTTTATTCGGCGCTGAGACCCATTATTTTATATTCTTAGCTGATTTGATTTGGCTGCTGCCTCCTCTACTTTACCGGTAGTTCCTAGAAATTAGGAAACCTGACGTCCATGAAAATAAATCAGCTTAGCTTTTGCGTCTTGTTCTGTGGATGACCTAAAACAGTTGAGAAAAGATATTCTACTTACTCAAGGCTACAAGGGTTCTTCATAGTAACAAAAGTTATTAGCTAGTGCTCCATCAATTACCTAGTAGAGTGACGGTACTTAGGTATCAGTTTTCGATCATTAAATTCATGAACAAAGGAACACGATGTATCGAAAATAAATCTATACAGAAACAATGGAATGAGTTTTTTAATTAAAATGATGACGAATGATAAGATTCTTAAATGATTGATGTGCTCATAAATTATTTATTATTAAAAGGGATATACGTGATTTATGTACGTTAAAAAATAAATTACATTGCAATTATTTAGTTAAACTGTAAGGTTTTGCAAACTTTATACACAAAAACATGGAATTCATTAAAAAAAGGAAATATTTACATTATAAAGTATTAAAAACCACTGTTTTTTTATTTACATCTGCTATCCTAAATCCATTTAAAAATACGTATGGGTATTGACCGTACGAAGTGGTCATTAAAAATTGTCCGTAGATTAAGGTCAGTAGTTTCTGCAAGTTATTAGTCCCTTAAGGAGATTGACAGATTTTAGCGACCAGAACATGGAACGAAAACCGGGTAAGTATTCACTATACTATATAAAATTGTTAATTAATTAAAGCATTAACAGAGCTCAAAATTCCAAATAGATATAATAGGCCACAATCCGCTCAGAAACATTGACTGTCATAATAAAAAGTCTCACTGAAATTATGCAACTAGATGCAAAGCAGTCACTATAGGACTCTTCTTTTCCAACGGTTATCAGTCTGGTCTCCGTCACATACCTAACTTTTCCTATATTTTTATTGTGCACACAGAGGTCGTTGAAATACCATTAATCTGAGTATAAGAGTGGCGGGAACGTCCTCGCTCGACTCGCTCCGGTCCCGCGCGGTCGGACCTTTGTGCCGGTAACTGTAGCTCATTATGACTGAAAACATTGACTCCTGCCCCTTTAATTATTATGTCCCCGGCGGTAATTAGGGTTTTTATACGCGCAAGGTGACGGTAGCACGGTGAAGGGGAGTGGATTGTAGTGTGGTGCTTACACCTTAATTTGCAGGTGCGATTTTATTGCTTTCGCGTAGTATTTATGCTTTAACGAAAATAAACTACTAGTGTAGACGGATTGGTTGTATTTTCGTTGTATTCGGAAAGTGTTAGCGCATGTGTATTCACGCCCTCGCACTTAAGTGTAAGCCACACGGTTAGCCGTATTCAGATATATAAATCCGGCGCTTATCGGTGGTCGGGTGAGGCGATTAATAGGTCGTCTGCCTTCGTCTAGAGTGCAGCGACGGTCTAGCGACCGGAAGCGGCTCGCACCAAATAGCGGCATCGATCGCCAAAAAACTAACCCACATACGCACTGGCAGCGTAGCCGGAATTATTAATCGCGGTGGGTGAGGGGCGTTTGGGTGGGTGTGGGGGCGCGAGGGCGCACGCGCGCGCGGCCGGCGGGCACTCCGCGAGGAAGGCTCGCGCGCTCCGCCCGCGTGCCGGGCGTCCGCGATGCGCGCGTCCCTGGGCCCGCGGCCGCGCCGGCACTCGCCGCGCTAACCTGCACCCATGCAGTGGCGAAAGCTGGCCAGGTTGAAGTCTTCGCCGGGCGGACAGTCGCGCGCTCGGAGGATGCTCTGCTGCGGCCGCAGGAAGGTATGCGATCCGATCGATAGCGCGCGCCGAAACCGTCGCCCCTCCCGGCCCGGCCGCCGCCGCTTCTCTACGGCCGACGACCCCGGCGATACCGCTTCTAACTCATGGAGCCCGCTCCCGCGACCGTTGCCTCACCCTGCCCACAAGTGCTTAAACGACGATTTCAAGACCTGAACAGCCTGAGCATTCGACCCCTCCTACTTTGTACTAAACGTACTAAGCTTCAAATTGCAGTATAATGATTAACAGTGGTGCCGGCAGATCGGTCACGTGAACGTGGTGCATGATAATAAATCGATCATAACGTTAAACTCACCCCAATATTGTTCTTCTCGTGAATTTGAAATAAATATTACACATTGTATAGTATTATCGCAAATAACACTGTCTAGCCTTTTTTGACGATGCCAAACATATAAAAACGCCTTTTCAGTTTGGGTCTAAGTCATAATTTGGACGTAAGAAGTTTAATTTTACACCCGTCAGTGTCCATTCGTGGGCTGAAAGTAGGTTAAATACAGTATTTGCAGCATCATTCGCCATCTTGTCTTAGGACAGTAACTGGTGCTATGAGGTTAACATTTTAATAATGTTTTTCTGGATTTAGTAACAAACAAGTGAACGCTGCAGTGAATAGTGATATGACAAATGAGTTGACCCAGTATTATGACATTCGTTATTCATGATGTAGAGTGAGTAAAACGACGGGGTTACTCGTCAAGTGTTTTTTTTTAATTCCAACCCTTTATAGATTAACCTATTAACTCAATTAGGTGTAATGTCATTCTTAACAATGCAAATCAAAGCGATGATGATATATTAGAATAGAATTTAAGGTTGCTCATTTTAATTTCCATTCTTTGCTTTTATAGTACGGTACTTACGTTAGATACTTGCTCGATCTTGACGTGGTTGTACATCTTGACGTAGGTTGCGTTTGCGCACAACTGACTTTTAAATTGAACATTTGACTTGTCGACATAAACCACACGAATCTGTAGGAAGTATATGCCAAGTTGCTATATACTTTTCATATTTTGCGTTTTCGAATTAAATTGAATGTAGCAAGAGAATTATGAAAAATTTATTTAGATAATGATCTCGTTTCACACTTTCAAGTGTCATTTTAATTTGGTTTAACTTGTAGAACCGCTTTGCATGGCAGGTGCTGAGAAAATGCAATGTAATTAAACAAAAACGAACAATAGGCTACAACTGTGCCTACGTAATTTACATAAGAATGGGAAAGAAAGTAGGACAGCAATATAAACACTTATCCAGGGTGTTCAATGGCATGGGTTATATTGTACTGATTGAAGGCCTTATATTGTGTTTAAAATTGGAGCATGCTGGGCGTGGCTTAGGCCAGGTCTTGAGAGGCGCGTGTATCTTTTTAGAGAGATAGAGATAGAGATAGAGATAATTTATTTGCATAAACATGAGTTAATAATTACATTACAAAGTTGTTCCAGTCACAAAAGAGTCTAAAGATCAAAAGATCTTTTTAAGTTGATAAATTTAAACTTAAGCCCATTGATAAAGTATTCTTGTATTATGTGTGCGGCCATTTGTGGTTAAAGGGTAACCGATACAGCCACCCATGAAAATCAGTGACATTAAGGGAGTGTCTAGTCTGTTGAAACATGAAACTGCAATTCTCTCAATTAACACGTGACCTATTTAGTTCAATGTTATTTACTTACATATAACTACATAGTAGAGATTTATTTAATCAATTAGTTTTCTATATTGCCTAGCTTATTTTTAAAGAAATATTTAGTTGTCTTACACAATTGGTCAAAATGAAATTGCCAATTTTTTTTGGATGAAACAAAAACGAAATAATTTCTGAATAATCGCTCTACGTTGCACTTTGAGTTGGTTATATCATTTGTGTAATCAACAAATTACTGACTTTACTTTTCTCTAACACCAAATTCACGCGAAAAGTGAACCGCTCCCCGTTTCCTCCGCCACAGCCTTATCGAATATTACAATATTCGACGCTTCGTTGTATAAACTTCGTACAGTGGTTTTGTCGGTACATAGTTGACTATAATTTGGGTCTAGAATTGTTGACATAACTGGCGTAGAGTTTAAAGCAAATTGAGTGAAGTTTGTTGCCGCAGACCCGTATAATGGCAGGTTTAACGTGGACTAATAAAATCACGGACTGCTGATTTACTCCCGACAATGCAGCATTGGCTAGTTTAGAAAATTAGTTACGAGTGACTTGATTTTGTTTAAAATTATTTAGCTTATGTATAAGCTGAATTTATTCATGTTGTTACTGATGAAATTATACGAGCAGGAAGCTTTCATTGTGTCCCTCTATACTTCATTTAATTTATAATGAGAAACCACAAAAACATTATATTGCGGCTCGTGAACTGTAATTTCTTTACGATTTGTACTAGAATAACAATTGACGCCACGCAAATAAAGTGGCATTAAAACAATTTAATTTTGCGGCTGCCAAACTATTGCACTGTACTGTTTGCTAGGTAAGAAATAGTTGACCAGACGCAATATAATGTTATTGTGGTTTCTCATTCTAAATTAAATGAATTATAGTTTGGCTACACATCGGCCATTCCATCGTCAACGCCTGTCTATGAGCATTTGTAATTATTTATCCATTCGCCTATTTGCTTTTCTTACTTACTATGTGCAAAAAAACCGGTCAAGTGCGAGTCGGACTCGCGCACCAAGGGTTCCGTACCATTATCTATAAATATCTATAAACCAGTTTAAGCAGAGCCCTGTTCCGAAGTAAAATGTACGCAGTGTGGGGTCACTTTATATTGGTCACTGATATATACAGGACATCCATACATATTTATGGTTTTCGCAATTATTCCTATATCTGTGCTATATTCCTATACCTGCATGCCAAATTTCAAAATTCTGAGTTCACGGGAAGTACCCTGTAGGTTTTGATTCCCTTGCGAGTTTCGAAAATTTGCGACATAAACGGCTGTATCTTTTGATAGCGTTGGCTTAGAAGTTTGATTTTTTCACAGCTCTAAGGGGCAGTAGATCTGAGTTTTTGATATAAATTTCAGCTTGATACCTCCACGCGTTTCTGAGCAAAAAGGTCTTGACAGACGGACGGACGGACGGACGGACAACAAAGTGATCCTATAAGGGTTCCGTTTTTTCCTTTTGAGGTACGGAACCCTAAAAAAGTGCAAGGGTTTTTTTTATTTAAGAAGTAATTAAATGCAAGGAATTAAAAAGAAGCCTGATTTCAATAACTCAGTACTGTTTGGCCAAAAATATGTATTTTGTCTTCCTCACACTATATTTGATACGATGTCTATGAAAAACAAAACAAACCTACTTAAATAGACTTGAAATCGCCAAGCTTTAGGTCCATTCTCCAGATCTAGCGTAAACCGTCACGTCTCTATCTCAGTATAAAGAGCTCACAAATCTCCACCAAATATGGATGACGCAAAACATTTGAATGACAACGCAATATAATGTTCGTACATTTATGGTGCATTTTTAAATTTGTATTTTAGTCTCGGGTCGAGGTTGCGTCAGAATCTCGTTAGTGAGCTTTATCTGTACATATTCTTCGATAGTATCCAAGCTATTGTTAACTTAGCGTAGAGGAAAAATATCTCGGCTTAGCTTTTGTAGATAGCAAGCGACCGGTTCCCATAGCCGACATGAAATTATTTAGATAAGTACTTAAGCTAAAAGATGAACGACCACATATATATGTGTGCTTTTTGTAAATCCTACAAATGTTGTAAATGCGAAAGTTTGTGAGAATATTGTGAATGGATGATGGATGTGACGATGTGAGTGTGTATGAGTGTTTGATTAAATTTGGAACGGAGATAGCTAGTGATGATGATGATGATGATGATGATTCCTCCTTTAACTCCTCGTGGAGCATAGGGCCTCGACAGTCTTTCTCCAGACTTCTCTATTCTGAGCCCTCTCTTTGGCGTCGGCCCAGGTCATCCCGGCAGTTCCGCCGTGAGATAGCTGGTACCCTAGATTAAAACAAAGGCTACTTTTTATCCCGGAAAATTGCATAGTTCCCGCGGGATAGCGATAAACAAATTCTTTGCAAACAAAATCTCTAATCTTAAATCTAGTTAAATGATAATTTCGCAGCCTTTGAACATAAAAAATGTAATGATAAAGTACATACGTTGAAGGTGTTGATTTTAGGTGAACTGAGTTTTCACGAAGTTTCCATTCGCATCATTTAAGTGAGTTTACGTACGTAGGTAGTTCGTAGAAACTTTTAAAAGGCGAAAGATTTCGAGTGCTTAACTCAAATGCGCCCACTGAGAAAATTTATCGTAGGAGCAGATAATAATTTGATCATGGTCGGTATTCAAGAATCCGTGGGAAAGGGAAAGGGCAAAGGTCGAGAAATATTGGTTTGACATTTAAAAATATTATTGGATACCACGTAACTCAGCAGGCCGTTCGGTTACTGGTAACTGAGCCCCCATTACCGACCGATTTATTTGACTCTTAAGTCATAATTGGAGTGTCGGTCTTTATTATACACTAGCTGTTGCCAGCGACTTCGTCTGCAAAGAATTCGTTTATCGCTATCCCGCGGGAACTACGCAAAAAGTAGCCTATGTGCTATTCCAGACTTTTCTCTATCTATGTGCCGAATTTCATCCAGATCCGTTGGGCCGTTCTGGCGTGATTGAGTAACAAACAAACATCCATCCATCCACACTTTCGCATTTATAATATTAGTTAGATATATATGTATAGATGATGTGTGTATAAATGCTTGGTATTCTTAACACTAGCGTTTTGGTCGATGCTGTATCTTTACTTTTATCACCAATTTATCACTTCAGGGGACGGCAGTGACATTATTTAATGATAGCGTTAACCGGGTAAAATACGCCGCTCTACGGTGACGTCAACGTAATGAAAGGCATAATGAACCATCCAAGGGAATCCATAAGGAAGTTAATGGTCTTTTCATTGACTATTGATTAAAAATATTAACATGTAAACGTATTTATTCAGAAATATGTAAATTATTAAATCACACAGTTAATGAATACGAGTTAATCTAAATTTATTTAGGCTGATACTAAAAATTGGTTCATTTCACTCGATATAGCAACATTATGTACGTAAATAACATTTAAAGAACATAATTATTAATTAATAAACCTGGGTAATTGTGTAACCATATCGCAACAAAATGATCGGCTTGTTATTAAATTTCTGTCTGCCAGTGTCAAGTATTCCAACGTTGATTGTGAAAAGGTTCTAATGTGATCTACGCTTCCGTTTGGAACACTCGTGTACCTCTTGAGCCACTGTGGAACGTTGTCGTGTTGACATTTCCAATCCTTTACAACGTGTTTATTGACACTGAAAAGCAATTGTTTCACTATGAGAACGTTCCTGTATTCTCTACAATGAAGGTCTTCGAGTGTACTCTATGTGGACTATTCAAGCATTTGAATGCTATGATAAATGTATCTAAAAAGTTAAGTGCGTTAATAGTGGTTTGGTACATTTGTGACTGCAAGACAAAACTAGAAAATTCGACCGTCCTTTAGTAACGGGTTACTGACTTTTGTAACCCGGATCAGTTGTTGATTGCAAAATTACTGTTCTTCAGAATTGATAAAACCCGCTAAACCTATACTTTTTTTTTATTGTACGATGATTAACAAATCGCAGTCCTCGCGAGAGGTACAGGTAAACCTATACTGGCGATCAAAAATAACGCGTCACTTTACCTACAAGTATGTATTTATATACAATCTTCAAACTTCCAAACGGTTCTGGCTGAAAATCAGTGCTGCAGGTGTCTAACACCTCAGCGTGATGCTGAGCTAGCGGCCGTTTCACTTTTGCGGAGACACACAACGCTGATGATCTAATTTTCATGTCTGTGTTTTTTGTTTTTGTTGTTTCTTTTCTATAAAATTGTGTGTATGTTCTTATATTTGTGTGTCTTGCAAAATGAATAGATGTCTTCTTTCTTTCTTTATAGACGCACATTATTTAAGCCCATCAATGTAAATATTTGATCTTTGCTAAGCATGATTTTGGGTCGCATCAAGAATAATTTATAATCACCTTAGTTAATCTAGCGAGAACAGAACGGGCGCAGTTGAAGGAACCACTGGACTCAATTCTTTGTATAACCGGTTCCTGTTCAAAGTTTTAAGGAACAAAGAAGCAGGCCAATTAAATTCTTGTTTAGTCTGTAAAACAACAAACCATTGAAAAGCTTATTTTAAAGACAAAATGAAAGGCTTCTTCGAGAAAAAACAAAAAGCCTCGTTAAAGAACAAATTGTTTTGTCCCGTTTTTTGACAAAAGATTTCTTGTGAAGACCTGATGTTACGGTTTTCTTTGTGATTTATTTCAAACAATACGGTCCATTAGAATAAGTTATTGTGAAAGATTACAAAACGTGTTCTGTTTACGGTTTACGGGGAGTCGACAAAACTGTTGAGCAATTTTATTTCCAAGGGTAGCTTTGAATGTGGAATGAATAGGCAATGACGTATAAGTCCTGTTTGGAGCGCCTACTATTTTTTTTAACCGACTACGGCAAAGCAAATAGTTTATTTAAAAAAACAGCAAGAAAGTAATGTAAGTACTTAAGATTTATAATCCTGGCTAGTCCTTACTTGAATAATATTGCTGTGATATTTCAAGTATTACGTGAAAGGGGAGGTTTCGAACCCTAAAAACTCTTAAGCTCTGTGCTTTCTAGTGTTATTTCTGTCATTTAACAAATATCATTCACGACTATACCCTGTGGAATAATCAGAGGACGCTATTCGAACAAATCGACTTATAATTGCAGTAATTTTTTATATCAGCGTCGAGTTTCAGATAAAACTCGTGATAACCGAGTTGATTGATTAACAACTTTCGTTTTAAATTATATCGTGAAATATGTTTTTATTAAACATACTACAAAATGCACAACTGGCTTGTGTAAGAAATGTCGTAGCAGCCACGGTGGCTACGATCGCGTAAACCTGCTACGAGAATCGTAGTCGATGCTACTTTTCACTTTAAATAAGCAGACTAACCTTAAACCGTGCTATTGATATCAATGTCTTACTGTCTTCTGTGTTTTTGACTTATTGCATTTTTCGAAAAGTCTCAATTACCGATTGGCACACTATTTCTTATTTCATCATTTTCTCTTTGAAAAATCTTCTTAATGTGATCTACTCGTAAATATATCAAATATCACTTAACATTATCAATATCTTTTTAAACTACACTAATACTAGTTGTTACCAGCGACTTTTTCTGTGTCTAGGTTTTTTTTTTACTTTTAAGGGTTGTTTTTTTTTTTCAACTAGACCGCGTACGTTTTTTATCTCGAAGCGAAAAGTTTTTATATTTCTATTCTGACGCTGGGAAATTAAGGAAATAATGTTTTTTATGTGTTTATCTCTCTGCCAAATTTTTACGGCTTCTTGACATTTATCAGAAAATGTCCTTCCGAAAGTGTAGGTAGACTCAATAAAAGGCACGCAAAAGACTGAGCGCATAAACATTCTGATTTGATTTTAAAATCACTTTCAAGTCTCGATTAAGCCTTTAAGGCAACGGACACAGCTTCATCTTTCAAAGGCGTCCGTAAAAACGTTTCATCCACCAACATCCCTTGCAATTGAAAAATCGGGTTACCGTCTATAAAAGCGTCTCTTAAAAATGGAATCGTAAAAATTCTATCAAAACCGCCGTTTGGCACCCGCGACAATTTTATTTATTGCGTGTTCTGCCTTCTCCTCCATCAGATACGGTTGAATTTGAGTGAATCCGGCGCACGAGTCGTGTGCCCCAGTTTTGAGTTCAGTCGTAGACTCTTGACGTTCCAGAGTACCTACTTGAGAGTTCGAGTTGGCGCCAAATTTTAGGACCCAGCGTTTCTCATTAGGCACCGTTCAAAGGAGACAGACATGAGCGGGGAAGGGAGGGGAAGAGGGGGGGGGGGGGGGGGAGAGGGGGGGGGGGGGGCTCGCCACCCGATTTTGAACGAGTAGGAAACGAGTGAGACTGCTGTTTACTCTCCTAACGCGTGATTGGTTGGACCTGATCGAGATTCGAAAACAAATGACGTTCGACATCTTTAATAAGCGATGCACACGTTTGAATTTAGAACACGGTTCCGTTAGATTATATTGGCTTGTAAATAAATGAGACGACAGCGTAAAAAACAGTTGTCAGCGCGTATCTGAGAAAAATAACCTTTATCACTTTCGTTTCCGAACGTTAGGTTCATACGGCTTTATAGCGCGTAATAAAATTGGTCTAGTCCATCTATCTCACCCTATTCGTATTATAACTCTTTTTTTCTAGCATGGCCGGTCTTTACTGTAATATATTCTTACTTATTCTTTGTCCTTATCTGTCACTTTGACATTTACCTTTCACAGATAAGGACAAACGATTGCTAAGTTAGCAGAAGCCTATAGACTATAGAGCGTTTATAAATTAGGGGTTAATCTATGCAAGCACATGTATACGCGTTATTGAAATGTTTCGCAATCACCCAGTATTTTAATTTTGACAATTAAACATTAGGTACTTACTAAATTGATTACGTAAGGTGACTAGTGTCTTCAAATGCTGTAAACTAGGTACTTTCTAAAGTCTACTAAAAAAAATAATTAAAAATATACAGATGAATTATCAAGTCTAAGGGTGCGACCAAACCGCCACGTATATGCAGTGACGTGTCGTATGCGTCACTTTTTCTCACCGTTTCTTCATACATTTAGTTGCGATTCCGTAACGTCACCGTTTTTTAAGCAGCGGTGTGGTCGCACCTTTATACAGAGTTAGCAGTCCAAAGATTCAGGACCTACCTACAATTAACTACTTGCTAGGCAGTGTGAGTAAGCGCCTTCTGCTCCCCGTAGTAGTAAAAACTGTATCACGGTGGAACAGGGTACACTATCGTCTTATCATTTATAGAACAGATAAGAGGATAGTGTATCCTGTTCTAACTGATGTGTTAACAAATCACATAATTATGACCACAGTTATTACAGCTTAACTACATCTTTATGTAATTTCTCATGGTAGTTATGATCTAGAAGGACTATAGAAAGTTCTCATCTTAAATATTGACAAACAAATGTTGCCAATGAAAGTGATAAAGGTTAAGGCGCTGTCAACAGCAAATCACCTGGAGCAGCGCCACTCTTCACACATACGGTTCACGTGCCTGTTAGTGAAAGAGAAGAAACTATTCCGGCAGCTTGGCGCGCGTCTAAAATCTTGCAAATAAGACACAAATCATAAGATATAAACAAAAGTATGGATTATTTGTGAAATATGACTCGTTAGCCGTTTAGGTATGAATATGTTGACTTTATGTTTTTAATTGCAGACCCATACGTCGAAAAAATAAAGACATAGAACCGTTTAATGGTGATTTTAAGACCAATCTTTGCAATTATTTTCTATCAAGCCGATTTTGTTCAATTATGTATCGAGCCCGTCTAGCGTGTTTGAAATATGATGAAAATTAACATTATATATTTTTTGTATTTTTTTTGTGTGCAGTTTTTCTTAAAAAAGTGTTTAAATAACATCAATTTTAACAAAATTAGGTGTTGTCAGCCTCTTAATTTTCTCAGATACGCGCTGACAGCTGTTTTTTTTTTATGCTGTCGTCTCATTTATTTAAAAGTGTGTTCTAAATTCAAACGCGTACATCACCTATTAAAGATCGAATCGAACGTCATTTGTTTTCGAATCTCGAGCCTACTTACTTATTTAAAAAATGAAGACATTGTGTTACAATCTTTGATTTTGAAATGTCTAATGCACACATGATATTATAAGTGCTTAAATACATTAAATACATACATAATGTATACATAAATCACATCTTGATTCCTTATAGGGTAGATATAGCGGTAACAAGACCTAATAAAGGCCACGTTTAGCGTGATTGTACTTCGTTTTTGTAAGTACTTGAAACTTTTTTTCTTTTTACGATGGTAAGCTGCGTCAGAATGTGATGCATTGTGCTTTGAGATGGAACGTTTTGTTTCTCGGCTCTTTGTTGATGGCGTAGGTAGTGACGTGGCCGACGTGGGTGTCACTTAGCAATATTAGCGTAGCACGGGATGGATTACTCAGCACTGGCTGTCTTTTAGGGTTCCAATTACCCACACCTTGAGTTGCGATTTATTTTGAAAGCATTCGTACATTTTTCTATCACTCGAGTTTTGGTGATAGCGCCTCGTGTAAAGTCCATTTGGATCGCTACCACTGTCTAACTTTTTAATCCAGTCGCTAAGCAGCAGTTGCGTTGCTGTGTTCCGGCGTGGAGAGAAAGGTAGCCGGTGAAATAGATGGCACATGAGGTGTTAGTCATCTAGGATGGCAACGCATCTGCAATTCTCTAGTTTAGTGGGTGTCTATAAATGATGGTGCTCACTTACTATCAGGTGACTCACTTGCTCGTCTGTATTAGCGCTTCAAGACGTTTTTTTCGTCATTACCTTATTTCACCAAATATTGTTAAATTATAATGTAGAAGAGCTAATTTTATGAATGCAATCAGTGAACGAATGCTTATATTATAATTTACAATATACAAATAAGCATTTCTCAATTGAAAATTTACTCATTATTATGTTAAGAGTACTTTCAATGTGTTTATCATTAACATTGCTAAAGTTTCAATGTATTCATTCAAATTACTTGAATCAAATATTAATCAAGCCTGATATTATTGCGAACGTAAACACAACACAACAAACGGTACGTATAAGTAATTCGAATTCCGGTACAGAGATCAAAAACACGTTTTAATCAAGATAAAAATGAACCTCCAGTATGTGGGTAAAGTAAACTGAAAAGCCAAAATAATGAGTCGCTTTCCATAGAAAGTTGCATGAAATTTTACCCATTATTTTTGCTCGACTATGCAGTTGTGTAGAGTTGCCAGTCATTAGCAATCAAATGGAGAAGTAGCAAGAATAATCTTATTACTAACCTATTACAAAAGTGTTAGTTTAGTTACTGTAATTGACGTTGCTTTGTGTTAAAGGAAACAATTTATGATTCCTGGTAAAGCCAAGCAATACTAGTCGGAATATCTAACTAAATATTACAAGAAAAATAAATTATAACCGCCTCCTTGGAATTCGTATTTCGTGGTATTTTCCTTACTATTTTTTCTACTAATTATGTTCTTATTTTTATGTTTTATCACTGAACCGACGTCTAATTAGGTAGTTTTTATTTACAGACTTTTCACTGTTTGCCTTTTACTGTTTGTTTATGAATTAGATAATTAGGGCTACTCTACTGAAGTTTATACACAACCGTTTATCTTACTCATAAAAAGGACACAAGATAATTGGAAACACAGAATAATCACTAATTAATTATCAGAATCGGTGAAGGTTGCTCTTTTGCGGATTCTTCGTGAGACAGCTGTCAATCATCCCAGTTAGCCTAAAGCTAGGGCCTTAGCATCCGATCTCCGATCAGAACCATAGTGATTTTCACGTCATTAAATCTGCCCACCAGGCGTGTGCAAGGCAGTGGGCGTGCGAGCCAGGATGGGGCGGGGGCGCCCTAATGAACTGTGACGTCATTATGCCCCGCGACGTGACGTGATCTTTATTACAAAGCCGGGAACTGCTCCTGAGACCCTCGAGGGGCCTTGGAGACAGGCTTTCACAACTTTGCCATCGAAGGTCGCGGATTTTTGATCTTATAAGTGCGGCAGTTTGAATATTAATGTAGGTGCGTTACGTTATCAGAGCAAGGTTTAATAAATGTAGGGTATTTTCTGAATTGATCGAGCGAGCGGTGAAACGTATCTACTTATAGGTATGAATATCTCTGAGTGGGTATGTGTTGAGTCTATTTCCATCAACGCCTACTCAATTTGAGTGATGTAATGAAATTGCGAGGATCAGAGCGGAAACGACGGAATTTTATCCTCATGCGATTTTTGCTGTGCTCACAATTTTCACAGTACAAAATGCATTACGATATGGATCACACTTTTATGTTATTAAACATGTGTGTGTAGTTATCTACTACTTTACCTTTCCAAGCTGTTCTGGAAGCAAAGAAAAAACATAGAATGTAACCAGTTGCTTCTCTTCCCGCGCATATGGTAAAAGTCTAGGGAACGGGCAAAAATCTTAGGAATCATGTTATATGCGATGTGGCTAGCAAACCTATCACTATTGTAATTCCTCTTTCCACTTTTACGCCTACAATCATGCCAAACGTGGCCTTTAGTCTTGTTCTCTTAGACTCGGTCTACCCTGTAGGAGATATAAATACATGTGCACTTTCTCAAGAGGGTTCGCATGTATTGTTATGTTCAACTAACAACCATTGAATTCAAAATAGCAAAAGAGCTACATGTAGAATGTAGAAAACTGCAATCATGAAATAAAAAAACAAATTGTGATACGCTCTCGACAACGAGTACGTGTAAATACAAACGTAAAAACGTTAGAGGAATGAAAATATTACGTATTCACGATCGGGCGCGTAAAACGTTGCGCGTTACAGTTGCCCTGGCTTACTCTACGCCCTACATCCGTACAGGAATGATCATAACCTATAAAAAATACGGGATCAGTACCAACCCTTTTTAGAGCAAGTAGCATTTGAAATTCACCGCAAAAGACGTAAGACTTATCTTGACGTTGAAACTTTGTAATGGCAACGACGTGGGGCGTGAGTGAAGCAGCCTTAATGGCAACGTTTTGAATATTTAAGATATTAGTTTAGGGGATTCTTTGCGCTAAAGACGGCACTTAGAGCGAGTTGAAATCAGGACAATAATGGTGACAGAGTGCTGTTATTAAATGTTATATTTGCTAACGTTAAACGTTTAATTTAAACACTGGAACATTTATTCTCAAAATAAATATCATTACAAAGGGAACCCCTATGCAAAATTTCAGCTTTTACAATAAAAGTTATACCAATACCTACGTAAAGGTTGACTAAAAGAGATCCATTAAAGGGATAAGTCCGCCTTCGTCCGTCACTTGTATTTGTTTTACATACAGATTTGGGCTGAGTATTGATGTCAGTTAGGACACGACTGAGAGATGAAACGAGGTCATCAATCCTGGTACGAGATTGACAGAGATAATTCAAAGGATTTCAATGGATT
This sequence comes from Pandemis heparana, assembly GCA_963854515.1. Lineage (NCBI taxonomy): Eukaryota > Metazoa > Arthropoda > Insecta > Lepidoptera > Tortricidae > Pandemis > Pandemis heparana. The sequence continues at coordinate 12,474,151 of OY978010.1, forward strand.
TCAAAGTGTCCCCGATCATATACATAAAAATCCTAATATGAGCAGCCAGCACGTTAAGACTTAGTTTTTTAATGTTAGTATGTAGGTGGAAAGAAGTATGACAAGCCAGCAAAATAATGACCATATATGGTTAGAATTTTTTCCCGTCAAACCGGCAATAGAGAAAATTATAGACAATCTGTGTAAACACGTTCCTACAGTAACTTTAACAAACCTAACCTCAGTAAGAAAACATCCACTCTATAACCCCGACGCGTCGCCTGTTTATCTGTATGCCATTTTTTCCATCAAAACGTAAATCGTTTTTGCCCGGAAATAACGCATAAGGTATGTGTTCCTCATCCCGGAAAATCACACGTTTCCCGAGAGAGGAAAAATATAGGTCTCACTGTCGAATTGACAAGCAATAGCTTGCAGGATACAAATATATATATATAAATATATATATGCAGGGTATATATTATGTACTTACATGTTACTTTAGCTTCAAGTTTCACCTGTAGGCCTGTTGTCTAACTCGCTGGCAATCGCCATCGTCTTCATTTTGACAGTTCATGTATGGGCTGACAATTGGCATCGGAATCAGCTAGCTGTCACATGACATTCATACAAGAACTGTCAAAATGAAAACGATGGCGATTGCGAGCGAGTTAGACAATAAGCCTACTGAATCTCATATTAAAACGTATTTTCAAATAAGTTCATTTGACTAATTGTTTTTAATGTCTTAGCACCTCTTGTGTGTTTTCTCTTGGCGCACTTTTCCAAATACAATTAGGTACATCCAAATGCGTCAAACATAGAATACATTACCCTACACTAAATTCCCGATGACTCATATACCTATTCAATAGAAATTGTCTGTTATGTGAATGATAATGAATGAATTGTGTGAATCACAAATGACGCCCACAAATATTTATATATGCATAGAAGAACAATATATTTTTAGTAAAAGTCTGAAACGTACGAAATGAGGACTGTATGGATAATAATATGCATATTTAATGTCTAATGGGTTTGTGAGCAGGGAATCTAACTAAAATGAGGCAAACACCAACAAACTGACTGCTTCTTTACTGCTGACAATAAACAACTGACAAAATGAGAGTTCAAAAGTCATATTAAAAAGTGTATAAAACATAAACAATATTAATTACTAAAAATAAAATAAAGAGTTCGCAACAAAGTCCTTAAGCTATTTACGTAAGGTACGGCGAGACGAAACGATTTTCGTCATCAAACTTTAATATTTAGATTAATTCAGTACAAAGGTTATTATATTTCAGGATGTAAAGGGTCAATGCCTTATACTCAGCTAAAAAATGTTGAAACTGATCCCGTATGTTACCACTCCGATAGATCATGAAGGGAAATATAGTTGGCACAAAAGAAAAACAAATGAAATATAGTGCAAAAAAGCAAAAAGAACAACCGAGTGCAGCGTTTGAATCAAGAATTTGTGCAAAATTAACAATTAATTTGTTTATCAAATTTGCTATCTAAGATAAATAAGGTTTAAGTAAGTTTTTTGACTTTTCATTTTGTTATATAATAAATAAATAAATAAATATCTTGGGACAAATTACTCCAATTGACCCAGTCCCAAACTAAGCAGAGCTTGTGCTATGGGTACCAGGCAACGGATAAACATACCTATATAATGTAGGTAAATACATACTTAAATACATACAACATCCATGACTCGAGCACAAACATTCGTATTCATCATACAAATGTCTGCCTCTACCGGGATTCGAACCCGGGACCTCTAGCTTCATAGTCAGGGGCACTAACCACTGGGCTATCCGGTCGTCAGATATATCGACGCTAACTACCATTATTTCATGTCATCAACTAATCTCTACTAATATTCAAAATACAAAGTACGTAACGCTTAAACCGCTGGACCGAATTAGTTGAAATTTGGTATACAAACAGTTTCAGTTCCGGGGAAGAACATAGGATAGTTTATCCGTAAAAATGCATTGTTCCCGCGATATAGCGATAAGCGATTTCTGCGCAGACAGAGTCGCGGGCAACAGCTAGTGTTTAGATAAAATACATCACAATAAGCACATATGAAGCTTTTTAAAGTTGAACCTGCCGTCAACTGGGGTGACTTTGGTAATTTTGGGGCTACTTTGATCGTTTTAAAATTGCTATAAAATCGATATTATCCATATCCGGTGAATGTTTGGCATGACGACGAAGACATCGATTGGAAGCAGTAAACGCAAATAAAAAATAATGGTTTTGTCATTAAAACTACTTTTTAAAGTCACCCCAGTTGACTGTACCTCAATTTCATAGGATATTATAGTATAACTAAAAAAAACAAATCCTCAGGTAAGGAAAGTATGATAACAAACTGCCTGTTTCTTGTTGCATGCAAATGTGGATACGTTCCGAATAAATTAACTACTCGGAGACAAAAGAGCTTTATTTTTTACTGAACCCATGTATAAATAGAGTCTATTAGTCTGCTGTGAACAGAAAAATGAGGTCATTTAGTTAATACACAATACGAATCATCTCCAGCCTATATACGTTCCACTGCTGGGCACAGGCCTCCTCTCAGAATGAAAGGGCTTGGGCTATAGTTCCCACGCGGGCCCATCATTTTTGGCTCCTTTTTAGGGTTCCATGCCCAAAGGGTCAAAACGGAAACCCTATTCGTGAGGCTCCGCTGTCCGTCCGTCCGTCTGTCACCAGGCTGTATCTCATTATCCGTGATAGCTAGACAGTTGACATTTTCACAGATGATGTATTTCTGTTGTCGCTATAACAACAAATGCTAAAAACCAGAATAATGTATGTATGTCTGTATATATCAGTGACCAATATGAAGTGACCCCACACTGAGTACATTTTGCTTTGGAGTTGGAGCAGGGCTCTTCTTACACTGGTTTTTGATATTTATAGACAATAGTACGGAACCCTTCGTGCACGAGTCCGACTCGCACTTGGCCGGTTTTCCGTTTTAAATACGCGACGAGACTACAGTCGGAAGGAGATCGTAGGTTTTATTTTATAACACAACTAGCTGTTGCCAGCGACTTCGTCTGCAAAGAATTCGTTTATCGCTATCCCGCGGGAATTTTCCGGAATAAAAAGTAGCCTATGTGCTATTCCAGACTTTTCTCTATCTATGTGCCGAATTTCATCCAGATTCGTTGGGCCGTTCTGGCGTGATTGAGTAACAAACAAACATCCATCCATCCATCCATACTTTCGCATTTATAATATTAGTTTGATTAGATAAACATTTAATCTATTTATATTGATCTGCATAGCATCTGTTTTTAGCATCACATCTTTTTCAATTAGACGGCACTATAAGGGACCTTATGCTACGTGGGCTGCACCATAACTATAAATCTCCCAACAAAGAAACATGCACCGCAAAATGTCAATAAAGCCACGTCATCCCAATGACAAGTTAATAACGGTTGCCGCCGTCGCCGTCTAGACATCAGCCTTGACGACGCTCCATTACTAGAGAGTAGTATTATAATCTGAGGATGCCTTATTTTAGATGAAAGAGGGTTGCTTTTGAAGGACGAGATTTAAATACGTACTCTCTGTGGATTCAATTTCATTGTGACGTTTTTTTTTTATTGTACGATGATTAACAAATCGCAGTCCTCGCGAGATGTACGGGCGGCTGCGATTCCATGAACTAATGGACAAGGATTTTAGTGCTATAATTAAAATAAACTAATATGGCTTAAGGTCGGTGATGTTATGTAATGGTTATGAGTGAAATTGTGACGTCTCGTTCATTGTTTTTAATAAAGACGCACAGGAACTACTTGTATACCGTCAACTGGGGTGACTTTGGTAATTTTGGGGCTACTTTGATCGTTTTAAAATTGCTATAAAATCGATATTATCCATATCCGGTGAATGTTTGGCATGTAGACACAAAGGCGATCGACAAAGACATGATTGGAAGCAGTAAACGCAAATAAAAAATAATGGTTTTGTCATTAAAACTACTTTTTAAAGTCACCCCGTAAATCAAAGTCACCCCAGTTGACTGTATCGATAATACTGAGGCCTTACCATGACGTCCTAATTCCGACTCAGTTCAGTTTTAGCTGTCACTTTCAGTATGGATCTGACAGTGAGTGAACCTAAACTGAATCGCACTAAGACGTCATGGTATGGCCCCAGTGCACTTTGAACAAGCAAAACAGCCGGGTGCATTCGCGGTAACATTGCATCGTTAGAATAAGCGTCCTAATAAACCTATCATCTACCGATCTACTATTATCCATCATTCAACAATATACAAACAAGAACTTCGTGACCCCTACAAATACTTTCCAGTCATGTTTAATCAAAATGTACTGTCGAGCATTAATAACGAGTCACTCTTCATGCAACTTTGTACCTATTGGTAGTATTTTGGCTCGTCAGTGTATATTCAGTGGCACAAAATTTGGCTGCTTTCATACGTTAATTTTTTTTTATAGCGGTCCTTTAAACTCTATTTCAATTAGAAGAACAACGTCTTATCATTTTGGTTTACTCAACATTTTTTTTGTCACTTACTTTGTTAAAGGCCTGGGAGGAATAAATCTTAAGGCATGTAGTTAAATTACGTTTTTTTTTGAAAAGTAAGCTCAAAAATGTAAGTACCTAACAGTGGCGTGGCGTCAAGTATATCAGAAGGCAAGCCGAAGGGAACTTAACTAGCCTTTTCCTATAATTCTGCACAATAAATTGGCCAAATGCCTTAAAATAGGCAAGCCAGTGGGAATCGAGTTCTATGGACGCCACACCACTGGTACCTAAGTAAATACTTGTATTTTTTTCTGTTTCCGATATATCTCGTTAGTAGAAATTTACTGTCTAAAAATCTAATATAAACACGTAAAGCTGTGTTATGAAAGGTTATCATGCCCATTGATTTGTAGGCATCGGTTGTAAATGTCAATTATACGCCTACTAAAGGTTTTAGGTCACGTTACTTGAGCCTGTCCCTCGTCTACCGTAATCACTATGATTATAGTCTAATAGGCGCCTATTAATTCTCAGTAGTATTCATTGTATCTATGGCGGTATAGTCATGAGTGAATTTCTGTTTCGGATAAGTTTATACACGATCTCATAAAATGATTCCGGAATATTTCATCAGACGGTTGGGTTACTTCTTTAGCGGCGTTAAACACTTTTTGGGATGGGTAAAAAATTTTAAGCTCGCGTCAGGCGTAAGACGGAGGGAAAGTTTAAGTACCAGGATATCAGAATCCACAAAGAGCTTATTTTGAAATACGAATCAAGCTAGAGCCGCGTTCGATTATTGAAGTGATTTTTTTTTTGTTTAGTCGCGGAGCAAAAGTACTGGGGCATTCAGCACATTGTTAGAGGTCTGTCCATATAGTTAATACGTACGTTTTTTTTGTAAGCGGCCAGTACGGTATGCGTTACAACATTAAAATGCGGCGCAGGGCGTTTTCACTTCAGCCGGCACTCCCAGACTGCTACCCGTCGCTTTTTTAACTGTGGATGACGAATGTTTCTACACGTCTGTCAATGTTCAAAATGTACGGCGTGACGGCGTCAAAGAGATGACTAAATTGTCAATCCTAAACTACAACCCCCCTTCCCTTCCTTCGCCTTGCCTCCCCGCACTTTTCCTTCGCCTTTGTACTGTTTTCTGTGTACTTCTGTATTTTAAAATTTTTATGTGCAATAAAGAGTTTACATACATACAATGAAAAATCGGTACAAGGGCCCTACCATGACGTCTTATTGCGATTCAGTTTAGGTTCGCTCGCTGTCAGATCCATACTAAAAATGACGGCTGAATCTGAACTGAGTCGGAATTGAATCAAGTTAAGACGTCATGGTAAGGCCCCAGGAGAGTATGGGAGAAGTGTAGAGGAGAGAGACGATGTTAGTTTTTATGATTTGATGACCGGTTAGCCTAGTGGTTAGTGACCCTGACTATGAAGCTTGAGGTCCCGGGTTCGAATCCCGGTAGGGGCAGACATTTGTATGATGAATACGAATGTTTGTGCCCGAGTCATGGATGTTGTATTGTATTTATCTACATTATATATGTATGTTTATCCGTTGCCTGGTACCCATAGTACAAGCTTTGCTTAGTTTGGGACTGAGTCAATTGGTGTAATTTGTCCCATGATATTTATTTATTTATTTATATTTATTTATGATGGATCTTACACAAGGTCGTACGTCATTATAATATCTGTCGTGATAGTACGTAAAACTAATAACGGTTAACGAACGAATTTGGTTTGTAAAGTAAAATTAATTCGAACTATGCCCGGGTCGAAGGATTTCATCGGACAAGATTAATCGGACGTCGGATTATTGGGTGGTTTAATTAAATCGGGATTTCCTTTTTCCCTAATTAATGTCTGGAAAGTTTGCTTTGAATGCGGTAAATAAATACAAGCAGATTGATACTTACTAATTATTTTTATAAGCTAAAAAACGTTAGATTTTTATTACAAGTTACTGGTTCCTTTATTATCGCTCTTTAGTGCATTTTAATTAGGCAAATAAATAGGTTTATTGTTATTTCTCGATAACACTTCATCATTGCATATTTACACTGATCATCATCAATCTCATCATTTGGCAAACCTTTATTATCTGCTCATATTCCTACTAACTTTTCTAAAACACAGTTAAACAATTATTCTAACTAAACATAACTAATGTCACACTATTTAGGTTTTTACAGCTTTTTTTTGCCTAAGCTTACAAATTAACAGATAATGTAATTTTTTTTATTTACAAATGACAACCAATTCACAGACGTTGAGCACAAAATTTAATTTAACGTATAACCATAAATTTTCACTTAATGTTAAAATATTGTGGCATCAAAGTTTCAGTAGAACTAACAGTTTTGTTCTTGCATTATTTTATTAACTATTAACTTTTTTTATGCCCTCATTTAAAGCTCTATCATTTTTGTGTATTTTCCTATTCGCATTAAAAAAAAAAAAAAAAAACGTACCTAATTTATAATCTAGCCCGCTGTAAATTTGGTGGATAATAATGCGTCATAAAATTTGAAATACCTATTACTACACCTGCCGAGCTTGGTAATGGAATAACTTCACTTATTTCACTTATTGAGTAGTTTGCTAATATCTAAAAGGCTCGACAGCATTTTTCAAATTCCGAACGTTAGAATTTTTTTACATTCAAAGCAATATGCTAAAAACTCCGACCATTAACTACAGCCAACTGGGGTGACTTTGATTTACGGGGTGACTTTAAAAAGTAGTTTTAATGTCAAAACCATTATTTTTTATTTGCGTTTACTCCTTCCAATCAATGTCTTCGTCGATCACCTTTGCGTCTACATGCCAAACATTCACCGGAAATGGATAATATCGATTTTATAGCAATTTTAAAACGATCAAAGTAGCCCCAAAATTACCAAAGTCACCCCAGTTGACGGTACCAAACCTTTAATGAAGCCTTAAAATAACCAAGTTAAGTATTTCAAAGAAAGCAATGAAAGAAATATTTACCCTGAAGTAAAAAAAAAGTTAATGTATTTCTGATTTCGTATTGAAATAACACTAAATTCCTTCGCTAAACTACACAACTTAAGTTACACTTGAAATCGTTAACAATTTCAAAGTATCAAGTTAATTACGCTTACTGAAATTAACTCTCAACCATAGTCCAGCCTTCCATTATGAGCGTCGAATACGCTAATGAAGATCATTATCATTCTTCTACACTACTATGCACCCTTGAGTGCAGCGAAGGTTGCTGTGGTGCATTGACACCGAACAACCGGCAAAATTTAGTCACCCCCAACGTAAGCGCTCCAAAAGCTAGCTGTGAGCATCTTAAATCTGCTGGGTTATAAGTGGGGGTAGTACTAACCAACAGGTGTTAGTGCTGCGCGTTACGTAAGGCCACCGGCGCGCGCATTCCATTGAGGCGGTAGTACGAGACTATCGATTCGGAGTACGGACTATGCCAATCGACCCGCCAGCCGGTGTATACCGCCCAGAAGCGTCTTGCTGCTTGGCTTAGTTTCATTTCTAAAACCGTTTTAAAATGTTACTTACAGTTTTAAAGTACTCTTTACCTCTGACTAGATGATCTCTCCGTACTTTTATTGCGATTGCGTAAGTTAAATTTGATATGCCCACGTGACTGCCTGCTTTATCGCCAACGATTGCCAAGCATGTACCTTACTGCATATGCTTGAACGCCAACGGAAGCGGGTGATTGTTCGAGCGTTTCAATTGCTTTTTTTACCGCTGGAAAAATATTGACAAATCGGACAGGAAAGTTCAGCGGTAGAGAAGGTTACAAGTCATTGTTGTACCCAATTGGGGTGTATTGTAGTGACGGACGGTTGAAACGCTGAAGAATTGCCAAAGACTATTCCAAGCCGCACTTTTTCATTGCATGTCCTAAGCTCGCAGGCGACTTAATAATGAATTTTTCGAGATCATTTATAAGGATGCCCCCTTTTAAAAACCCCTTCAACGCTTTGTGTAGGGTTTCTTAAGAGGTAGTCCATTGAAGTCTTCCGCTGGAAGATATGCTTTGGAATTATTGCTTATTTAACTTCCTTTGATACTTTAGCGGTATTCCTGTCATCCGGGAAGCTTAAGGTTAACTAGATTTCCTTCGCAACATTTTTATTCGCTTCGACTTCGGGAAGTGTTTCGTTTTCATGATTGCGAATAGGTTTCCGGTTATTTCGAGGGATTCGCTGCACTTGCTTTGAATCAGTTTTGTTGTTTGATTGATAACGAAAGATAAACTTTTATTGTAGTGCGATGATTCATAATCTTCTATAATAACCAAAATAAGATCCCTGTTATCTTGAAAAAAGTACACCGTTTTATTAGTGTAAGTCTTTAGACAACCGCTTAATTTTTTTTATTCTAGTTCATATCCTACCTCACATGACATTGTTACCTTAAGCATTGTTTTTCGGTTATTATCCACTTCTTAAAAATAAGCCTGTATTAACAAGTTTTTATTTAACGTCGATGTAAAATTTTGACGATTTTCACTTACCTCTTATGGTCGAATTGACCTAAATTGGTTTGATATACATTATGTAACTTAGATAACAATGCATAATATTTAAGTATTAGTACAATCGTCTAAAATTTACGTTAATAAAGAAAGGTCGTATATTACGTTAATAAAGAAAGTTCGTTTATATTTTTACAAACGGTTACATCTTTTTACTTAAAGCCAGTAAATAAGCGGTATACCTGAATAGCCTACGGTTTAAAGTAAACTTAAAGGTTTTGTGTTTATTTCTAAAACAAATTAAGCTTACACTAGAAACGCTGACAGCTGGCAGGTGTCGCAACCACACGATACGCGAAACTAAAACACCCCTAATACCCCCCTAATGCCTAATACCTAATACCCCCTGTGTTCACTCAACGAACGCGTTTGTGAACTATTCGCTGAACTCAGACGACAATTTTAACTTGACCCTTTCGCTCGTAGACATTTCACAGAGTCAAGTGTCTTATTATCAACGTCTAATCAATACCTACACCAAGACCTGCCCAGTGTGATGTGTGCTAGTGAAGTGGTCAAGTCATGATGGTTTCAAGCGCAGCAATCAGTTTACAGACGAGATTCGTTTCTTTAGATGACACTTTTATAGTTTACTAGCTTCTGCCCGCGACTTCGTCCGCGTAGCATTAGCAATTGACATGTTTATGGCTATCCCCGGGAACTTTGCAATTTTCCGGGATAAAAAGTAGCCTATGTTTTAAGCTATATTCGTTCTAAATTTTATCCAAATCTGTCCAGTCGTTTTAGCGTGAAGAAGGAACAAACATACACACTCACTCACTCACATCGTCACATTGTCACAAACTTTCGCAATTATAATATTAGTAGGATAATTTTTGTAAGGGCACAATGTATTTGTGTGATGAAATTTCCTGAGTTCCTGAGTCATTGATGTTTCTATGTCTTTAATTAAGTATGTATTTCTCTATTTAAGTATGTAAATATATTAATTTAATTGTCTAGTACCCATAACACTAGCCTTACTAGCGCTTACTTTGGGACTAGGTCGATTTTGTGTGAATTGTTCCCTAATATTTATTTATTTAGAATTTATAGAATTATGAAAATAGAACAAATATGGGTATGATAATTATTCTGCCGCAAACTGACTGATAATGTATGAAGAGTAGCGTTAGCTAGCATTGTAATTAGTAACTTTCGCTGTTATTTAATATTTACTTAAAAGGAAGATTCTTTTCCGCGTTTCAGCATAATAGGTATTCAAAAAATTAGTTCGCTAAAAATCCAACAATACAAAGTTATCATATTGTAATATTATTAAAATTATCATGTTCTTATTCTTGTACAAAATCATCAATAATTAAGAGTAAAACTCTTCGGTGCAGTTTCCTTCAGCCTTTTCTCCTTAGAGCAAGTTTTTTCATCTCCTGATATTGTACAACGTCTATTTCCTACTTTTATTATGCTTTTATAGTAGGTCCTTGACCTTTTCCTTCTTCTTATTTATTTTATTCTCTGTATTGTTGTTTGTATTAACTTGTCGTGTCATATCAAATAATTAATCAAATCAAATAATCATACAGCAAAGTCGCAACATTTGAACGAAATCATTGAAGTAAAATTCCAACTGAACAATACCGAAGGTTAACGCCCTTGATAAAATCTACAACTGTTCAATTTTATCGCCAAACGTAGAATTTACTCTCAACAAGAGAGGTATTGTTACGTCATCCCATTTAATAGCTTGACTTATGGCTGGGACGGAGTACTTTATACACGAGTAATTGTATTCCGAGTATATGCTCCATTTAGGAAAACGAAATTTACGCGAAGGGAATAAGGCACGTCAAATCAAATTATCGTGTATAAGAAAATTATGCCGGTCTGTTTCAATATTAGAGTATTTATTGGATGTGTCATTTACCGATTATTGGCGTAACAGTTACTTACTGCTATACCCAGGGACTTCAATTAATAGTTATGGATGCTAAGTTTGATCCTTTAACCGTTTTTCAAAGGAGGAGGATTGTTCCCAATGTGGTTGCATATTTCTTTTTTTGTTTCGAAAATCAATCGTCAATCAAATAATGGGCGTTCGTCAAAGTAGGTATTGTTTAAATATAAGCTCTGAAGTGTTGATACAAAGTAGTTGCTCTTTATAGAGTTCATGGTTCATTCATAATTTACATAACGTGCAGTACCATAGTACAGTGGAATAATAGCTTTTCAGGTTTTTTAATTGAGGATGACAAATGTTTTATAAATTAGTCATTATTCAAAACTAGGTTTTGAATTACAATTTGTTACAAAGAAACATTACAGAGAAGTAGTGATTTGGGCACCATTAGAAGTGATAGGTTTCAGTTTTTTTTTTGTGAATAGGAAGGCAAACGAGCAAGTGGGTCACCTGATGGTAAGCGATCACCACTGCCCATAGACACCCGCAACCCCGGAGGGACTTCAGATGCGTTGGCAACCTAGAGGACTTAGATGAAATGCCTCTTGTTCCCGTAATTTCCCCGGCTGTCTTACTCTCCACACCGGAACACAGCAGTGCAAGCACTGCTGCTTAGCGGCAGGATTAGCGAGTAAGATGGTGGTAGCGATCCGGACGGACCTTGCACAAGGCCCTACCACCCGCTAAATTAAAAATATTATTAGTTTACTCTTAGTTATTTCAACACGATACAGTAACTTATACAGATCGTTCTAAAATTATTTAAGTGAAAGGGCCTAAATTTTAGAACAAAATGATAATGCGATAATCACGTCTAAAAGCCAGTTCAAATATAAAATCAAACCAATTTAGTCAGACAGGGGCCTTTAGCGACGAAAAATTACAATCACAGTCAACTAGGTACATAAATAATTCAGTAAATCAAGTCCGTTATTTTCCTCCAAGACTGAGCTGAGCCGGCAACTCTGAATAATTGATGATGGCGATACGAAGATCATTGAGGCTACCCAAACATGTAGCTTATAGACTATTTACCATATACGTTATGCTAACATTTAAGCATTACTTTCAATTAGTTATTTTTGTCCTAGCAGATAATTTAAATAAATTGATTTTGCACGTTTTAAGAGACAAAAGGGTGGCAAATCGACAATAGAATGAAAAAACCTCCGAATTAAAATAATTAAAGCTGTTTCAAATTGACACTAGATTATGTAACATTTTATGAGAACGGATCTTTTCATAATGTAACCGTGACCTTTTGGTGGAATTTATGGTTAGATGTTGTTATAAACTTAATACTCGTATGACAATGAGCATCGTGAGTGTGATCAAGGTTTATGGTCAATTTTATCCTAAGAAAGGAGGATATTATGTTTTTCATTAAGTGTTCATTTTCATCATACGACCGTACGGCTTGCATCGTTGGTTTTTAATCTCGACCTAACTGGTTCCGATATCATGTGTTCCCGCGGAGCAATAAGTCTTAATTTGCAACGTGAAATGGCCGATTAATGTGTTGTTAGAGAATGCATTTGGCTGTCGTTTATTACTGGGAAGGGTCGCATAATTGCTCTATAAACAGAAAAGGATGAAAAAGTCCAGACCGTGCAAGTCATCGAGCGATTTGCCAGTTTTATATCTGTTTTTTGTTACGCGCACATTCAGGGCGGACGGGCGGAACGGATCAACAATCTGTTTGCAATTAAGCTTCACCAAAAACGAATTTCGGCCGAATTCAACTTAACGTTCGTGTTTCAATTTTGACCGTTAATTGACTGTACCAAGTAAATATTAACGTTTCTGAATATTTGCAAGATCGCATTTTTTTTTTTTTTTTTTTTTTATAGCCTTTTTATTCCGAATTCGCTACAATTTCAGTAAGTCTACATGTTGTTGTTGTTTAGTTTTTTTTTAAATTAAATTGTCGCGTAATTCGGCGTGCCTCATGGCATAGGCCTCCTCCGTGTATTGGAGGGTTTGGGCTATAGTTCCCACGCGCGCCCAGTGCGGATTGGGAACTTAACACACACCATTGAATTTCTTCGCAGATGTGTGCAGGTTTCCTCACGATGTTTTCCTTCACCGAAAAGCTCATGGCAAATTTCAAATGTAATTTTCGCACATAAATTCCGAAAAACTCAGAGGTGCGAGCCTGGGATTTGAACCCACGACGCTCTGCTTGAGAGGCCACAGGTCAAACCACTAAGCTACCACGGATTTCTACCACGGAGATCTGTTTGCAATTAAGCTTCACCAAAAACGAATTTCGGCCGAATTCAACTTAACGTTCGTGTTTCAATTTTGACCGTTAATTGACTGTACCAAGTAAATATTAACGTTTCTGAATATTTGCATGATCGCATTTAAATAATGTTTAATTATAAGGTAGCCTCAGGCGCCGACCGTTCGCTGTCCGACGAAAAAAATAACTGCAATTTTATTTTTTAATTTCCTCTGAGTAGATTATTACTGAAACAATTGTAATTGCATGAAAGGGCCAACCGCGGGTCAACAGGCGATTGGCTGTGGCTGTTTGTGGGGATATTCTAGTGACTCTTGCGGTGTTCGGGGCTTGCAACTGCAGTACAGTGACCTCGTGCGTACGCGAGGGGGGAGGCGGCCGGGAACTAGGTCAGGGCCCCCAGCCCCCGCCCCGCGACCCCCACTCGATCGACCGCCAAATTCCTAACGCATTCGAGGAGAAACAAAACGCTCTCTAGTCGAAGGAACGGATTATGGGCCATAAAATCCAGAACGTAAAAACGAAACTAGGTCGGGCTCTGCGGTGTTTAAAATTGGAGGGGGGAGGGGATAATTTTGATTATGTACAATTTTATTTATTAGTTGCAGGAAATAACCGATATGCACTTTACGATATTCACGTTTGTTTTTCGTTTTCAAATTTATTTTATAGTTTCAAAACTTCTGGCCAGATCAAAAGAATAACAATTCTTTAGTTAAGTAAGTACCTACCCACTCGAAAATAGAATAGAGATTCCGGTTTTAGACCCGCCTTCGCATTTCGTAGACGGACATCGAATAAATAGTTTGTTGTGATAATAATTGGCATTCTTTTTTGCAAACAACGACATTAAGGATATTGATAAATGTATGCAAATAAATGATACTAAAGTAATCATTATTATAATTAGATTGCTTACGTCTGTAAATAACTTAATATAGTCGACCAAGAAATTCCGTTACAACATAAGGTTCGATGTTCAATTTTTACGGCTTAAACATCATAGACTATTTTGATGTCAGATTTTTTTTGATGACGTACCTAGAAACTGAACATCAGGAATAATAAAACATTTACTGAGTCGACTACACATTAGGTCTATTTAAAGTTCTTAAGTCATTTAATGCCGAAATCCAGTTGTTTAAAAGTGATGCAATTTATCCTACTATTTCTTGACACTAAAACCATTCCCTAATGATTAAAAGAATCCTTAAAAAGTTTTCATTTATCCTCGCGAAGGAGCACGGACTTCCGTAAGCCGTGTTAATCTTACTAATTAGGACCTTTTCACTTTGACACGACTTTACCGAGTATGAAAGTTTGGTGCTACATTTTCTTTTGATTTATGTATAGGTTCGTGAGGTCGTGTTCTCGTAGAATTGATATAGGTAGAGTCTGTTTTATGAAAAATTATTAGTAGTAGTTTTATTAATAGTTAAGGGCGAAAATTTTAATCTTAATGCGGCTAGAAACCCATCGCTATTTTGAATCCCATTCCCACCTATACGCCCACAGTTATGCTAAGCCCGTAGGCCTTTGGGCCTTGTAGGCCCCGTCTACCCCGTAAGGGATAAAGACGTGATATATGCATTTATCAAATCAAATTGAAATTGAATTCTTTTATTTCAAAAAAAGGTCATAAAGTCAAAGTTATTTATTGCCAGAACATGACTCGGACTTATTATTATGATATGCTTTAGTTTATGTTTTATATCACTACTTTGTAATCATTTGTAAAATTATTGTCTTTTATGTACAATAAATCCGAATTACTTGTAAACATTATCATGTCTATTATTATTATTTATGCATTATTTTTAAGATTCATTAATTAACAAATAGACTTAAATAAAAAAAATGCATTATTATTATTCTATCTAATCTAACTAATATTATAAATGCGAAAGTATGGATGGATAGATGGATGGATGGATGGATGGATGGATGGATGGATGGATGGATGGATGTTTGTTTGTTACTCAATCACGCCAGAACGGCCCAACGGATCTGGATGAAATTCGGCACATAGATAGGGAAAAGTCTGGAATAGCAAGTAGGCTACTTTTTATCCCGGAAAATTGCGTAGTTCCCGCGGGATAACGATACACGAATTCTTTGCAGACGAAGTCGCTGGCAACAGCTAGTTAATTATAAATTAGTAGTAGTAGCTAAATAACGCGAAAACTACTTATTGCTAACTTTTATATAAAACAACAGTAAAACAAACGCATTATGGACTAAAACTGAGCAGAGAAAAAACAGCTAGTTGTATCTATGCAGCATTAAGCCACAGATTGAATATTAAAACTGTTGTTTTAATCTTGCGAATGCAATCCCTGCTGTAAATAAATTAGGTCTTTTGGTCATTTTGATTTGTATATTCATGTCGTGTATAATGTACCATAGAAGAAATTGATCATAAGGTGTGTTACGGGCTATTTAATTCTGTCCCGCGTAATTACTTGTCCTCTCCGCGGAACAAAGCCATTTCAGTAATTTGAACTATAATTATACATTTATTTATCCTTTTTAGGGAGTTTCATTCATTACGCCAGGCTATGACAAAACATATACGAGTACTATCAATATCGATCATAACAATAACTTGAACACTAGTGTCCTGTAACATTGACTCGCCCAATCAAATATATAACAGTCGCCACATTGATTTGTAATTTTTTAAACAAAATTGATGACACATATTTCCACTCTATAGATTAATTTCTCCATGGTTCGTTCGTCCTTATTGGCGTACATTACCATACACCATATCCGTATGTTCCCATAATTCGGACAGGCTAAATATTCATGTCCATATTGAATAAATCTTTTCTGTCCTCGTGCCAAATAAACTCCCAAATATACAAGAAGAGCATGTGATTTCTGCCAAATAGGTCATCATGTCTTCATGCTTATACTTCTCTCACTTCGAATCATTAACATGAGCTTGGAAAATATGGTATGAATATTACTGTAGCCTAGTTTTTCTGTAATACTTACTCGGTTGTTTGTAAGGATTGTTGTGATAACACCGCTTAGTTCAACCTCTAGTCTAGCATTTATGCGCCCTACTTTGAACACTGGTATTTTCACAAAACGAGGATTTTAATAAAAGTAGATGCAAATTTTCAATGGAATAAATATTATAAATAAATAAATATTTGGGAACAATTCACACAAATTGACCTAGTCCCAAAGTAAGCGCAAGTAAGGCTTGTGTTATGGGTACTAGACAACGATATACATACTTATATAGAGAAATATATACTTATATTGATAGAAACATCCATAACTCAGGAACAAATATTCGTGCTCATCACACGAATAATATGCCCTTACCAGGATTCGAACCCAGGACGCTTGCTTCGCAGGCAGGGTCACTACCAACTAGGCCAACCGCGTCGTCAAAATATGGACTAAAACACCCTTTTTTTAACAATAAGTTCAGTGTAGTATCGTGGATAGACGGCTGTGAATTACATTACATATTTTTTGAACGCATCCTTTTGAATTAGACTGAAAAAAATATTTAACCAAACTACTTCGGCTTTTTCATTAATAACTATAATTCGGTAAGGCGTTATTAAATTTAATTTGATTACAGCTTTATCTATAAAGAACAAAACACAACCAAAGATTTTGGTAAGATATTGCATTTTGTAGTCACTTTTTTAAGTTACAGGCTGACGAAAGTTCGGTTTCATTTAGCAAATTTTTTTTTAGTGTACAACCATATTTTTGTAAGCTGGCAACACTGAACGCATCTTAATTTGTCCGGCAGGAGAACGGCCGCGCGGCGCCGGACCTGACGGCGTCGCCGGGCCGCGCGCCGCCCGGGCTGCCGCAGCCGCCGCGCGCCAACCATGCGCCGCCCTGTGTGCTGCAACCCGACTTTAGAAAGGTACGACCATACACCAATGATATTAGAAACCCTAGATACACCACAAGCGCTCAAAACTCGTCCCGAGCAGAGAGTGCTTAGAATCTGTTTAAGCACTCTCTGGCCCGCAGTCGCGCGCGGACGTCTAAACTGTCAACATGCCAAAGTATGTCGTATATTCAAACAGGTGCATTTGAAATAAAACTGTAATCTTTGTGTTATACAGCCGAATTTCGATTATTTTAAAATGTGGTTGAAATATCATTTAGCATTTGCGACTGTCACATATGGAATGTACTCTTAAGATGGTGCATCCGTGCTGAGCTCGCAACGTCGCATTTTTGGTGATTTTTTGCGATTATTTCACAGAAATTGAATGAAAGTTTCAAATATCCTTCTGTAGTGCACTTCGTCTTTAGTGTATTAGTGTGTCCAATGTAATGATTAATGGTGATGGACTTTTATTTTCGTATTAAAGGGATAAAATACTATATCTGGTTTAATAAGAAAATAAAAGTCCATCACGATGAATTATTGCATTAGACACATTAATAACGAAGTGCACTACAGACGGATATTTGATACTTTCATTCAATTTCTGTGAAATAATCGCAAAAAATCACTAAAAATGCGACGTTGCGAGCTCAGCACGGATGCACCCTCTTAAGGACAAGTTTTGGCGGTGACTTTATATGTGGCGGTGCATCTAGGGTTTATAATATCATTGCCATGGACTTATGTTATAAGGATAAGGCTAACCCATAGACAACCGCCACTAGACGGAGCATGTAAAGTGAAAATACTTCAATAAAACTGTCTAAAATTTTAGCTGTACTTTTGCAGCAATTAACTGTTTTCGTCCATTTCGAATCAAATTTTCCACTGGCGTGCGTTTAAAATCAGATCCCTGGGGCCTCACCATAACGTCTTAATGCGTGCCACGTTCTATTCAGCGTAAGGGACAGAGCTATATGGCTGTATAACTGTGTCTCATACGCTGAATAGAACATGGCACGCATTAGGACGTCATGGTAAGGCCCCTGGTCGGTATACAGATCTATCATACATACTACCGATTACAAAAGTAAGTAACCCATGATTAAAGAACTAAGATAGCAAGTCTAGCTCCTTCTCTTTTTAATTAAAACTCCCGTGGTTTAATCACGTAAAAATAACTTTAAAATTACTTCGACGCTTCGGTCACATTACGGCGGATAGAATCTCTTTTCCACTAGAGCTCTAGAATATCGGTTGAGAAATTTCAAGGCGTTGCCAGCGTTAGCGCAGAGCGTAGAATTTAACCTGATATTTTTATGGCTCAAATTACGACGTAAATTTACGGCTAGTAGCAGTGCACCTGCGCTTTTGGATGCTATTTTAACAGGTTTACCTTTTAGAACTTTTGAAACTTAAAATGTGTGTATACTGTGTACTGTATTGCTGTTTAAGTGCACCAATGTACAAAGTGACAAATTTGAGAAAGTAAAGTATTCGTTTAAAAGACTGTCATTTTTTACTAATGATTTAATAGTTTTGCGAGTAATTTTAAGTTATATTAGCGAGAAAACTACATGTAAAGATAATTGGGAAGAATAAGAAGAGTGGTTTTTACACAACAGCGGAGCACATGAAAAAACAAACGCAAATAGAAAAAGGTGAAGATCAAAAAGTTGAATCGCTTCGAATCATTCAGCTGTGCGGCAGTAAATTTGAACAACAGAACAACACGTTTTGGATTGGAACTATTTTGTTATTTTTGTGTCAAAACGTAACTTTTTTCAGTCTGTCGTTTTATTAAACCGGTTAACATGGTCTACATTGCTGGGAGAAGAAATAGTAGGTACTAGCTTATATCGTTTTTGAAGTATTCGCCGCTTGTTAGGCTGAATAACCGGCCTAAAAGTTTACTGTACACTGCTGACGTAGACCCCTACGAGCACGCTACGCCTCGTAGAGCCTCTACACCTCTACGACTTCAAATTTGTAATACGATTATGAAGTGGCATGCTCGTGTTTCAGGTGTCCGGGGTGAGCAATGAAATATTCAGACAGATTGAGATGGTCGAGAACGACCACGACGCGACCACGGCCGCGGCGCTCGAGGTAAGAAACACTTGGATTTTTCACGACTCTAATGCACTTGTATGTAAGGTCTTTTCATTCTTAAATTTGGTAAAAAAAATCTAAACTCAAAACGTCTCATTTTTGTTATTTTTATACTATTTCATCTTAAATAAAGGAACTGGAGACAAAATATCAGCAAAATTATGTACAATATATTGCCTCAGGTTTATTTGATAACATAATACACCTTATTCTTTATAAAAGTCAAAAGTCAAAAGTTTATTTTGCAAATAGGCCGCCGAGGGCTCTTTTACATGTCTTTTTTTTTATCTACCAGCGCATTCGGAAAGACCATCATTGCCAAGCAGAATGCGCCGCAAGAAACTTGGCAGAAAGTCATTTTTTCAAAATAAAATAGATTTACAATAGTACTTAAATTCTACTTAACTTACCTATAATACAATTAATACATTTTATAAAAGGGATGTAAAAGGTCCCTAAATTAAGTCCGTACCTTAAATTACATTGGTCTATAGTAGAGATGTATAAAGTCTCTACTGGTCTAAAAATTTGTACTTTGAGGTTAGAATTTTGTTTACCAAATAGGACAGTTAAGAATAAAAAGACCTTATCTATGTATGTATGTAAACTCTTTATTGCACATAGAAATTTAAAAATACAGAAGTACACAGAAAATAGTACAAAGGCGAACTTATCCCTAAGAAGGGTACTCTTCCAGCTAACCTGGTACAGAAAGGAATAGTTTACAAAAAAGGCAAGCAGTCATATTATGTTGTTTTGCGGGAAACCGGTGGATGCAGGTGGCGAGTTGTCGTTCATTATGGTGTGCTAAGGGGGAGGGCCTTTGTTCAACAGTGGACGTCTTCAAGCTGATGATGATGATGAATTCACTTTTATTGGGGAGGAACTGACCAATAAAGGGCTTCTGGCTTTGTGAGGTTTCTAATAAAGGAATTTTTAGTTTTTGATTTGACATACATACATAAATCAAGGCTTTTGTTAGAGCCTTCTTCGACTCGAACGAGTATAACGTTGCATTCGGAATCATTATTTCGTTGCCGCTCTAGGTTTACAATGTTAAATTGTGTTTTTTATACATATCTGGTATTCTTAAGTCATCATCGTCATCATCATCATATCAGCCATATAGACTTCCAGTTGCCTCGGTTGGAAGCGGCTTCCATCCACCGTGAATCCGCGACTATAATCAGGGGCCGTACCATGACGTCTTAACGCGTTTCAGTTTAGGCCCGCTCGCTGTCAGATTCATACTAAAAGTGACAGCTAAAACTTGAACTGAGTCGGAATTAGGACGTCATAGTAAGGCCCCAGTTTGCTTAAATGTATGTCTTATTTTTTACAGGCGGTGGAGCGCCGCGGCGAGATGATCGTTCGTATACTAGAAATAAGACAAGTGGGCCGGAACAATATTGAGGCTGCCAAGAAGTTTTTTTCACTACAGGTAATTTTTTTTCTTGCAAAATATGTCTGCATTTAACCATCATGCTTGATGGTAAGGAAAGTGGTCTAAAATGAACTACGGTAAGGTCGGGTTACTATGTATGTATGTAAACTCTTTACAATACAATACAATACAATACAATAACTCTTTATTGGGATACATGGACAAAGACGGCCTTATCCCTTAAAGGGATCTCTTCCGGTCAACCTTTGAGTAGATGAGAGGAGCATTAGGTATATTAGGGACGGACGCGTGAGTGTCCTTGGAGGGTACCTTTGGCTTTTGGAATTAACTCGGTCCAGGATTTATTGCATTGAAATAATGACACATTGCCATGTAATTGGTTGTAGCTAACCTCGCATTTTTATGGTTCTTGTCAAACCCTATTCGGGGTTCATTTGGGTCAAAGTTACCCACCGTTGGGTCAAAGTAACCCAACCTTACTGTGTACCAACAGTACGTGAGTTCGAAGCACTTGAATGGTATTCATTCTTTCCTTTTGCAAAGTTTAGCTTAAAGAGGCTTCCCGCTTTCCATTGTGAGCAGTCACGTGTAATAAAGTTCTCGAACGAACGTCAATACAAGCTTGTTTCGACAGACATGGTTCGCTTTGAGGGTTCACGTGTTCAGCTTTCTTTGAATATTGTTTCGAAATAAACAATTTGAAACTGGTATTTTACTTAATATTTAGAAAACAAATCTTCCTTACTATGTAAAACAAAAACGTCGTATGGTCAAGAGCAAAAGTAAGTGATAATTTTTATTCCATTGTAGACCTTATAACATTGTGATAAGGCCAAACGTGAGCACTTACTTTTGCTCTTGATTGTACACCTTTAGAAAATTTTATTTCAGATGGCTAAAGTTTGCTGCATGTTCTGACAGTATCTAGATAATTATTATTGTAATACATATAGGTACGTCAATGCAAAAAATACTTACATTTACGAACTTTATGAATTCAAATTAACAAGAAAGTTCCAAAAGCTACAAGTAAGACCGCCTATTGTATACTTTGTTCTTTGTTTCTGTATTGTTTTGTACTGATTTGTGGTGTTCAATAAAGAGTATTTGTATTGTATTGTAAGTATAAAAAAACTAAGGACACATTACACATTTACTACGCTCTCAAAATAAACCAGGCTCTTCATACACGCTAGAGATTAACCTTAAAACGTCACCCTCCATTGACCTGAATACTAGTGAACAGAACCCTGTGAAAGAACGCTACTCTAGTGAACCCTATTGTTCCCGGCGGTGCCCTAGATAGCGAGAATGCGAACGCAATCTAGACCGGCATTGCCGTGATACGGTGCCAGCAAGGCGGTCGATGCGAACAAGCGCGGGTTGATTGTATATCCATGTGGATGGAAAGAGGTATTGGGTTAAATTGGACAGATCAGCCGATTAAACAGCTTCGGATTTAGATGGGTTAGTTGAAAAAAAAACTTTAAGCTACCTTTGTTTTTTTATCAGGTAGTCGGAACTCTCTGGCAAAAAATGTTACTGGCCGTTTATAAAGCACGCGCGGAGATATAAAAAACAAAGTTTTGTTTTACTGTTGTTTTGTATAAAAGTTAGCAATAAGTAGTTTTTGCGTTATTTAGCTACTACTACTAATTTTGTATTAATATACTTAATAATAATTTTATTTCTAGGACGCTCGCCACATAGTCCAACTCGTGGAAATAGTGAAGCGGCCAGGTCAGACCTTGGGGCTTTACATCAGAGAAGGCGACGGAGGCGCCCGGACCGATGGAGTCTTCATCTCTCGGATAGCACTGGAATCTGCTGTCTACAACAGCGGCTGCCTCAAAGTAGGAGACGAGATCCTGGCTGTAAACCTGGTGGATGTACGGCGGATGTCTTTGGATGACGTCGTCATCATCATGTCCATACCGCGAAGACTGCTACTGTGCACGAGGCAGAGAAAAGGTAGAGGTATAAAGTAATATAAATATTATTTATTTGTTTAGGGCGTCTATAACTTCGTGAAATTCATTGCTCCTCTTAAATATTTTATTGAATCAGGCGTTACTTTGCGGAGGTCCATTTCAATGAACACAAAATATTTACCTTGCTACTCCGCTACTTACGTGCAAGATAACCAAGCTTGTGCGAAATATGTACGTTTTGCATGCAAGCCCTCCCACCACTACTACCACACAAAACGCACACAAATCCCACAAACTTAATTAATCCTAACACCACACAAACACTGACGCGCGTTTCGATCCCTCTACGGGATCATTCTCAAAGTTAGAGCACAACCGATGCACATGCGAACCAACGTCGTACTAATTTGTAAAACTATAAATAAACTAAATGTACCCACATTCGTATATTATCAAACTACCCTCTTATTTATAATTTTAATTAGCCATCAACAACTACCTTCATAAATTTTTCCGACTACAACAAAAACAAAGAGGGTTATGTATTTAACAAAACAATTTTACTATTCATCAAAATGGACACGCAACAAAGGTGACGACACCAAGTTCACCTGTTCGTTAATTATTGAAGCACTATTGTTGTACCTAATTATTTCCAACTGCTCTAAAACATCCAACCGTAAACCCTTTTCACAAAAATGCAAAACATCAAATGCTGCTGAATCTGACAATGAATGATTTGATTCTAATAAGTGTTTTGCAAAATTTGATCTATCTGGATGATTAAGCCTAAACGAGGCAACATGTTCCTTAACATGTTCATTTGGAAAGGAAGCGCTTACATCCGGGGGAGGTAGTAGAATTAATAGATTTAATAACTGTTTGCATGAAACAGAACTACTTTAGATTTGATGGGCAGTTTTATTTACAGAATGATGGATTGGCAATGGGTTCTCCTCTTAGTCCACTAATGGCAGATATTTTTATGGATAATTTTGAAACTCGGTACATTGTTGGTAATAATAATATTATTTATTATTATAGGTATGTTGATGATTTGATTATTTGCTGGAAGGGAAGTATGAGACAGCTCGATTCATTTGTTAATGGCTTGAATGGTAAGCATCCAAGGATAAAGTTCAAGAGAGAATTAGAGGAGAACAATTCATTAAATTTTTTGGATTTGACAATAACTAGAGTAGATAACAAGCATATTTTTCAAATTTACCGTAAGCCTACGCAGACAGATGCTGTGATCCCGGCTGCTTCCACTCACCCTTGGCAGCATAAATTGGCTGCTTTCCATTGCTATGTACATAGATTATTAACAGTTCCTCTTTCTGAAGAACATTACAGTTCGGAATTAAGTACTATTTATCAAATTGCAGTTTCAAATGGTTACAGTGTAGCAATGGTTAACGGTTTAG
Source organism: Pandemis heparana (assembly GCA_963854515.1). Lineage (NCBI taxonomy): Eukaryota > Metazoa > Arthropoda > Insecta > Lepidoptera > Tortricidae > Pandemis > Pandemis heparana. The sequence continues at coordinate 12,498,129 of OY978010.1, forward strand.
TTAGAAAGAAGCGGAAGCGGATAGCGGATAGCTTGCTTTACGCCGCAGAACCTACGCAGATTACTGACAATTACAGATCTAGTATTACTTATGTAGGTTATTTGTCAGATAAGATCTATAGTGTTATGAAGTCAAAAAACATTAATGTTGCCTTTAAGACAAATAATTCTTTGCGTGCGAGGCTATGCAATAACAAAGAGAGGGTAGATAAAGGAAGTAGATCTGGGGTCTACAAGCTAACATGTAATGATTGCAATAGTGTGTATGTGGGGCAAACGGGTCGTAGTTTTAGTACAAGATTTAAGGAACATGTTGCCTCGTTTAGGCTTAATCATCCAGATAGATCAAATTTTGCAAAACACTTATTAGAATCAAATCATTCATTGTCAGATTCAGCAGCATTTGATGTTTTGCATTTTTGTGAAAAGGGTTTACGGTTGGATGTTTTAGAGCAGTTGGAAATAATTAGGTACAACAATAGTGCTTCAATAATTAACGAACAGGTGAACTTGGTGTCGTCACCTTTGTTGCGTGTCCATTTTGATGAATAGTAAAATTGTTTTGTTAAATACATAACCCTCTTTGTTTTTGTTGTAGTCGGAAAAATTTATGAAGGTAGTTGTTGATGGCTAATTAAAATTATAAATAAGAGGGTAGTTTGATAATATACGAATGTGGGTACATTTAGTTTATTTATAGTTTTACAAATTAGTACGACGTTGGTTCGCATGTGCATCGGTTGTGCTCTAACTTTGAGAATGATCCCGTAGAGGGATCGAAACGCGCGTCAGTGTTTGTGTGGTGTTAGGATTAATTAAGTTTGTGGGATTTGTGTGCGTTTTGTGTGGTAGTAGTGGTGGGAGGGCTTGCATGCAAAACGTACATATTTCGCACAAGCTTGGTTATCTTGCACGTAAGTAGCGGAGTAGCAAGGTAAATATTTTGTGCTCCTCTTAAACTTGCTAAAATTACGTAAGGATGTTGCAATATCTTGTTATGACTTAAAATTTTGACAACATTTTGTCCTCATCCTTTTATCATCACCCTTGCTTTTTAATATATTATCACGCGTTTATGTACGCTCCCTTACAAACATGGTGTCAGGTATTTTTTATTTTGACTCGTGTCTGCTTTATGACAGTCATAAGAGCACACAAATGCCTCAAAATTAAATAGTCTTATAATCAAACTAGTGGATTATCTGATAATTAATGGTCACCGTTGCCCACAGATATATGTAGATATCTTAGATACGCCACTCAGAAGAAAATAGGTGCCGTCAACTGGGGTGACTTTGGTAATTTTGGGGCTACTTAGATCGTTTTAAAATTGCTATAAAATCGATATTATCCATATCCGGTGAATGTTTGGCATGTAGACGCAAAGGCGATCGACGAAAACATTGATTGGAAGCAGTAAACGCAAATAAAAAAATAATGGTTTTGTCATTAAAACTACTTTTTAAAGTCACCCCAGTTGACTGTACCACTTGAATTTCACCGATACCATTAAGTATGAATAAATGGGCGTGATTCTACCATACATACATTGCGTATACATACGTTTAGGTAAAGCAAAGATACTGACTTGTTCTTGTAATTTCCTTAAAAATGATGGAACTCCTGTTTTCGTGTGGCTTCTGTTTTTTTTAAATATGTCATTATGACAGTCTTGTGCCAGTACTATTACCGACTTTTCCGGGTTAGTAAATAGGATACGCGGTACCGATCACTCAGCATTTTGCACTTAGTTCCTCTGATACAGACTTGATATGACTGATTTTTACGTAAATTAGTGTCAAAATTTTGTAATTTCACAGGAAAATCTGGCCCGGGTTCGCCTTCCCTGCCTCGCACCGAGCACAAACCGCCGCCAGTGGTCGTGTTGAAAAGAGACATGAGGGACGACGACGACAGAGACAGGGATAGAGTCGACGGGCTTTATTCACAGTAAGAACTTTGTTAAACAATTGTTGTTCACATAATTACGTACATAGGTATGTATCTACATAGGTTTAGCAACAAAAAGTTACAAAATTATTTATTATATAAAACTAGCTGTTGCCTGCGTCTTTGTCTGCGGAGAAAAGTTTATCGCGCGCCCGCGGGTACTACACAACTTTCTGAGATGAAGCTTACCCTATTATTTATTCTAGACTTCTAATTATGGTGTATGCAAGATTTAATCGCCATCGATTAAGTAGTTAAAACGTGAAAGCTTAACAAACTAACAAACATACTCACTTCCTTATTTTTTATATTAGTAAGAATGACAAGGTTCTAAGTATGCTCAACATTTACACGAGTTAAAAATGTCTGTTGTTTACAGATCTTACAGCCACGGCACGCTCCGGTCGGCCGGCGGGCCGGGCGGCGGCGTGCGTCCCGTCGGGGACGGTCGCGAGGAACGCAGCCGTCTGCAGCTCGGCGCGCTCTCGCCGGACTCCAATGCGCTGGACATGTACTACAACTCGCGCCCGCCTTCCGATCACTCTACATGGAGGTACAGTCAATATACAGGGGACCTTTAACACAGCTTAATAAATAAATAAATATCTCGGTACAATTCGCTGTCCAGACAGTCCTGTTGGTACGATTGTCACCATGTAGCACCTAGGACAAACTAAAAAAAAAAAAATTTCGCTGTGCCCTTAATATATGTGTTCTATAATTAAGATCTTCACGTGCAGCAATATTATAATATAGTATTCAATTTTGGATGGTCACCCATGATTGAAGCGTTAATAATTAATCCCTTTATTCATAAACACTCTATAGGCTCTGCTAACTTAGCAATCGTTTGCCCTTATCTGTGAAAGGTAAATGTCAAAGTGACAGATAAGAACAAACGATTGCTAAGTTAGCAGAAGCCGCAGAGCGTTTATGAATATTTTAAAAAGCAGCTTTTGTCAAAATCTAACTAAAGAGTCTGCTCTGTTGCTGTATTCTGTGATTCAGTTCAAAATTTTATACTTAATAAGTTTTCATATTCTTCAGCTACCGTCCGCCTCCGCCTGTGATTACGGAGCAGCCCAAATCAGGGGCTACTCACTTCGTGCCCTATGAGCGTTCCTATCCCAACACGCTGGAAAGCCTCGCGGAGAAGGTGCACTCCTTTTACCCTTCAGAAAGCGGAAGGTAAGAAAAAATATGATTCAGGTGCATTTGCTTACCAGTAATTTGCAAATATTATATGTTAATGTTGACAATTTAATGAGAAAACAGCTCAAACTTGCTTATTCCAAATGAGTTCAATATACTGATTCTGCTACTTAGATGTTCTAGGGTGGATAATCAAATAGTTAACCTGTTATTATTACAGTACGCGCTTCAACACAAGAGTTCCAAGATCTGGTTCAGAACAGCAACTGCCTCGTGCCGAGACCCACGGTGATTTCGGAAGACACTCCTTGCTAAGATCCAGCTTAAAAGCATCTGCTGCTACCGGTGGTAAGGGATTTATTCATTAACTAAGTGCATTTTGTTTAGCTAGTATTTGTATTACAATTTTCAACATTCTTTCAGCTTCAAGTCTTTCAAGATACAATCAAAGATATGGAGTGGGTATGGGCCCAGGTCTTCCTAGCAGCGGTCTTACGGGCAGTGGTTTAACTAGTTCCGGTCTTGGCGGTCCTGGCCTACCTTCTGGGCTTTCCACGACCGGCCTTAGCGGCCTAACTGGTTCGAGCTTAGTGGGATCTGGCCTAACCAGCTCCGGTCTTGGAGGCGGCTTAACAGGATCTGGCTTGGGAACACTTGGAGGAACATATGGGACTACGGGCTTAGGACTGCCATCGTACAGCACCAAGTTTGGGACGAACAGAAGGAATAGAAGCTTGGACTATTCTTCGGATACTGAAGCCACTGCGCCGACCAGAACGCCGTATTATTCTGGACTGAGTGGATACAGAAGCAGTACGTTGGGAAGAGATATCAGTTCCAAGTTTAATTCGCTGCCGAGGGATGTTCGAGGCACTGGTCAGAGGCAAGTGGAATACATGTTATGTCTGACTTAATTATTATGTTATAATTGAGTTTAATAATATTATTAATTTTGTATTTTTGATGCAGATTGGGCTTATCGAGGCGCGCGGGAAGTGTTCTTCAAGATGAACCAGAACCATTGTCTTCACGTTTAGATCTACGTTCTTCCAGAGGTAAGGTTACGGTTACTGACCGCCGCCTGAGTACCGCTCATGAAAAGGTGTTATAAAAATTTATCTTTCAAAAAACTTAATTTATTTCGTTTTGTCAGTGTTCACATCGGACGAGTACCGCGCGTGGCTGTCGCGCGCGCCGTCCACGAGCGCGCTTTACGAGACGCTGCGCCCGCGCCTGCCCACGCACTACTCTGCTGAGAACATACACGACGCGCTCAAGAACGTAAGTTATGGATGCCCTCAAATTTTGACAGCTATGATAGCAGATGTGCTAAAAATAATCTAATATAATATTTTAATAATTAAATAATTTGGTACGCCTAGCGGATAGGGGTCCATAATTTGTCCCATAAAATTTTTGGTCATAATTTTGAAATCCATAACGTTTTTTGTCATAAATTTTGTTGGTCATAATTATTGATAGTCATAAAATATTACGTCATAAAGTGAAGTTACTATTATCATTGGTCATAATTATTCTGAGTCATAATATTTATTAACATAACAATCAATGTATTACTTGTATCACATTTCATAATAATTAATGTCATATTATCACTTATAATAATTGTTGGTAAGGCTTTATAATTATTGTTAGTCACAACATTTGTTGGCAATAACATTCAATGACATTATTGTATGATATATCATAATATTACTGGTAATAAAATCACATATTATAATTATTGAACGTCATAAATTATTGTTAGTCATAAAATTAGTTCGTAATAACATACTATTCGGAGTAAAAAAAATATGGGATAAAAAGGGACCCGGGACACGGAAAACGGAAGGTCATTTTATTTCTTAAAGTTTTTTAATCTGTTCAGGAAATTAAGTGTTAGGAATATTATACCTATTTTAATTTGAGATTTCTAAGTCAGAACGATTGACACAAGCAGTCCGAAACCAAGAGGAGTTCAAATCGGTCATTATCCAGAATTGTGAATTCCATCTTCTCTATCTGTTTCTTCTTCACATGATTCTTTAAAAATATTAGCAATGCGATGGTGAGTTACATTTCTACGTCTCAAGCACTAAAGGAGTAATCATTAAATTTTTATACACGTTGTCATGACTCATGAGTACGAACACTACTAACGCACCTTTCATCAAAAAAGAAAATCCATTCCTGAGCGATGGAAAAATGACTTTCTTCTTCTTCTTATGGTGCCTCTCCAAATAATGAAGGTTGGCAGTCAGCTCCGCATACTTCACACGGTCTCTGGTCAGGTTGAAAAGCTCCGCTGCACTTGTGATTCCAGTCCATGACTGACGACATATAATTTCTAAAGAAGAAAATGACTTATGACATGTAATTATTCCTAAACTGTTCTAAGTCGGGTGTGTAACTGAACATTTGATTGTTCCCAGATGGAAAGCGGCAGTCGCTTCGGATCTTCCCTCGGGCTGGCCAGCCGGCGGGCGGAGCGGCCGCGGCACCTGCCCGCGCGCTCGCTGTCCTCGCAGCAGCTGGGCCCGACGGCGGGCGGCTCGCCGTCGGCGCGGCGCGTGCGCCAGCTGCTGGAGCTGGGCTCGCGGTTCAACTGCCCCAACCCCAGCCCCGTGCCCACGCCCGGGTCGCGACACCATCGCCATCTAGATATTAATCCCAATGGTGAGATTTCATCATCATCATCATCATATCAGCCGAAAGACGTCCACTGCTGGACATAGGCCTCCCCCAAGGCTCTCCACTCGGACCGGTCCTGTGCCTAATCTCTATATCAACCTTAATCTCTAAATCAACTATATCAACCTTACGTAAGACATTTGTGATCACGCGTGGGTAGACTGAAGAAATTACGGGTGGTTAGGGTAGATCAAACAAAGCATTTAACATCGACCCATCTACATCCCACAGAAAATTATTTGTAATGAGGTAACCGTGGTTAATTTGATACTATTAAGATGACTTAACATCTCGGGTCGATGTTAATGCTGTGTTTGATCTACCCTAAGAGTCGATAGTCATAATCATTTATGACTATCGACTCAAAGAAAGACTTTCGGCTTGGTTTTATCCATATTATTAACAAGATATTTTAGAAGAAAATATATTGTATAACATTATTTCGTAAAATTTCAGAGTTCCTAAAATACAAAGTGGAGAAGCCAGGCTCGGGCGGGCTGTCGGCTTCCATGACCGGCCTATCTCGTCTGTCCGGGGGTGTGTCCGGCATGCTCTGGGTGCACCTGCTGGCCGGACGGAACCTGCGTCCGGCGCCGTCCGGCTCGTCACCCGGCTCGCCGCCGTCCGGGCCGCTGGCGCCGGCGCAGCCCCCGGTCGCTCCCAGGGACCTGTACTGTGTGCTGGAGTGCGATCGAGTGCATAAAGCTAGGACTGTGGTGAGTTTTACTTTGCTATATGGAACTGCTTTACACGTCATGTCTCTGGTTCTCACGTTTGATTCTTTATTTTCCACTAAGGTAACAATGTACAGTTTTCCCGGATGTTGTATTGGTTAACATTAACACACGTCACGTTATAATGATATCCACATATCTAGCTTTGTTTTTCTGGTAACTATATTCTCTGTGTTGTGTTACTTAGTAGAAATTGAAAAGAAAAGAAGATAGGTACCTATTAATACATGTAGACTGACGGCACAGAATATATAATAGTACTAACGTTTTTCATTTTTCGTTTAACGTTTAACATTTTAACAGTAGTTAAGCATAGTGTACGACACCAAGCGGTCAGATTATACAATAGTCTACCTAAGGATCTGAAGACTATTAACAATGTCAACATCTTTAAAAACCGACTTAGGGACTTCTTGTTAAAGAAATGCTACTATGATGTCAATGACTTCATTTGTACATAAGTAGAATAAATTACCATCTATTTTTATAATAATATGTTTTCACTGTGTGATCCTGATCTCGTTAGGTAGGTATTATTGTTTTTAGTTTTTTTTTTTTTTTTTTTTAATTTGTGATTTTGATCTCATTATTGTTTTAGTTTTTGAATTTTATTTTTGTTATTAGAATTTATTATTCAGATTTTTAAGTTTTTAATTAGTAATTGGTATACTATACCCGTATGTATAGTAGATTTAGATTTCCGACACAATTGTAATTGTTATGGAATAAATGACTAATGACTAACGTACAGAATGGCCACGCTCCGCCCCGCACCGATTCGAGTTACCCCACCCCTCAAGCGCAGTCTGCCGGAAAGCTGCTGGCAACTAGTAGGGCTCGCAACGCGATGTATGTCGGCCTCGGCCGCACCTCACAAGTTCGGGAACCTATCCTACCTACTTCATTTTATAAAACATTAGAAAATTAATGCTTTCTGAAATTATCGAGATTAATAACTACAGAATCATTCGCTTAAGTTTGCTGTCGTACATCTATTGTAATTGAAAATAATAATGCTTAAATAAACAGACAGACACATTTTAAGTAAGTTTAAATAAATGGATAACGATTAAGTACATTTATTTGCACACATCTAAGCCATATCTTCAGTATAAGTACCTATATTTATGTCATTGGTAGTACTTATAGTACTAGGTTTTTGCGATAGACAGCCCTGTGTATCTTACGCACACATTGACGCGTGTACAGACGACGTCGTGCCTGTGTTCATTTCAGAACGCGGATTTTGTACGTCGTGGCCGCCGTGTGCTGACGGGAAAAAATAGCGGGTCGCTTTTCATACAACTGTATACGTATGGTATCCGACCAACAGGGTTGTATGCCTCAACTACGCCTCGCCCCTCGACTCACACGTTATCCATTGCCACTTTCGTTCTTTAAAACAATATACTAAAGTAACCCATTCTAAACCATTCTGACACTGATTCATTCTGACATTGACTGAAGCGTCATGGGTTCGAATCCTGGTAAGGGCATATATGTATTTGTGTGATGAGCAAGAATATTTTGTTCCCAAAGTCATGGATGCGTCTATCTATATAAGTATGTATACCTATCGTTGTCTAGTACCCATAATACAAGCCTTACCAGCGCTTAATTTGGGACTAGGTTAATTTGTGTCAATTGTTCCTCATGTTTTTTTTTTATTTAACTCTCCCAGGTCCGTACAGGAGAGTTGCAGTTCGACTGGGACGAGTCCTTCGAGCTAGAGCTGGTGGACAACCGGCAGCTGGACGTGCTGGTGTACTCGTGGGACCCGCAGCACCGGCACAAGCTGTGCTACCGCGGCGCTGTCACCCTGCCCGACCTGCTGGCCAGATCGCCTAATCACCAATTGGCTATTAAGGTAACAAGAAAAGAAAATACCATACAAGCTATTAAACACACCACAAAAAGCTCTCTTGCCTTTTTTGATACTACTCGTAGTCGTAGTAGCGCTATTGGAATCAATTCCAAGAAGATTACACCACCAGAAACTTCGCCAAGAGGTAGTCATGTCTTTTATAATTTAGATTGAGTAGCAATGTAAGTACAATATTATATTAGTACGTTAATTTAATAAGCGAAATATATGCAAGGGTAAGTATACATTATATTTTTCTCAATTATACTTACCCATCATTATTTTGATTCCATTTTCCATCTATCCCCCCAGAATCTTGCTAAACGTGGTCTGTATGTCTTGTCACCTCAGGCTCTGTCTACCCTGTAAGGAATAAAGACGTGATTTGTGTATGGATGTGTTTTTAAAGTGGAAACTTCTTTAGTGGCGTTGAACACTTTTTAGGATGGGTTAAAATGTTAAACTCGCGTCAGGCGTAAGACGGGGGGGACCGTTTAAGTACTAGGATATCAGATCCTGTAAGAGCTTATTTTGAAATACGAATGAAGCTAGAATCGCGTGTGAAGTGTTTTTTTGTTGAGTCGCGGAGCAAAAGTACCTACTAGGGCATCAGCAGATCAGCACATTGTTAGAGGTCTGTCCATATAGATAGTACGTACGTTTTTTTGTAAGCAGCCAGTACGGTACGCGTCTTGAGCGTCATGGAGGTTCAACATGTCACAACATTAAAATCTAAGCTGTTGTTTCGTTTAAGCGGCGCTGGGCGTTTTTGCCGGCACTCCTGGAATGCTACCCGTCGCTTATCTTTAACAAGTATGTTCTCGCTTGCAGATGGAGCCCCGCGGCACGCTGTACGTGCGCGTGCGCCACACGGAGCCGCACGAGCTGTTCCGGCGGCGGCCGGCGGCGGCGCGGCTGTCCCCGCCGCCGCTGTTCGGCGCCGAGCTCGACGCCGTGGTGGCGCGCGAGGTGCGCCCGCCGCACGCGCCGCCCGTGCCGCTCATCGTGCGCCGCTGCGTCGAGGAGATCGAGCGGAGGGGGCTGGATATCATAGGTAACAAGAATTATGCATTAAAAAAACATTCCTTTATAAAATATGAAAATATCTTTAAAGAACACCATAACACCATTGAAAACGACTTATAGTTTCAGAAACAACCCCTTAAAAATAAAATAAAATAATAAACAATTCTATGGCAAAAATACCATTTTATAAAATAACAAATATCATTTTGGAAAACAACTGATACTCTTCAAACTGCTAGAAAGATCTTTATCAAACATGGCTAAGAACCACCGCGAGGAAACTGGCTTTAGAATGAAAAAACCGCATCCAAATCCATCCGCTTGAGAACTACGATACCACACACACACTCACAGACACATAAACACATAAAAATCGACGTCAAACCTATCTTTTTCCGTAGGAGGTTACAAAATATACTTCAACTCGTCTTATTACACTACATCCCACGCAGGCCTGTACCGACTATGCGGCTCAGCCAACAAGAAACGCATCTTGCGAGAGTCGTTCGAGCGCAACTCCCGCGGCGTGGAGCTCGCGCCGGACTCTGTCCCGGACATCAACGTCATCACGGGCTTGCTCAAGGACTACCTGCGGGAGCTGCCGCAGCCGCTGTTCAGTCGCTGCCTGTATCAGATGACGCTGGACGCTCTTGGTAAGCTGCTTCGAATCTGTCACTTTATAACTGCACTAGCTGTTGCCCGCGACTTCGTCTGCAAAGAATTCGTTTATATCTATCCCGCGGGAACTACGAAATTTTCCGGGATAAAAAGTAACCTATGTGTTCATTCCAGACCTATACTATCTCTGTTCCAAATTTCATCCACATCCGGTAAGCCGTACTGGCGTGAAAGAGTAACAAACATCCGCACATCCCCACAAACTTTCGCATTTATAATATTAGTAGGATTAATCCGAACCATAAAAATCATAGCCTCCTTTGGTTTTGCCGTAGTCACGTAAAAATAAAATGGAAATTAAAATTTCAGTTATCAATAGTATGTGGGGGAATAAACATTTTGTTGTTGCTCGTTGTTATGGTTACGTTCTCCTCAGTCACTATTTAAACCGTAAATTTATAGGCGTTAGCGTTTCTTTGTGTTCTAGTTACAGTGTAATTCATAAAGAAAGAACTACCTTTTACCCGCGACTTCGTTCGCGTAGACTTAATTTATCTTCAATTAACTAAGCAATTTCCGAGTATAAATGTATCCGAATTTTATAAAAAGTCATTAGCTATATTTCTTTACTATAGTAAGCAATTAAGTGTTCTAGTGATAGAGCCACTTTAAAGGAAATGTACCTCTCGATCTCTTATTTTCTACCCCGTGTTTTTTTTCTCAAAGCACCAACTGTGATCCTCAAAAAATAAAGTTTACAAATATTTACGTGAGAAATTAAAAAAATCTATTCTTATAGTGCCCCTCAACTTTGTGATCCTCAAGGAATATTATATCTGTTGAATATCAAAAATCTGTATTAGCAAGTCACTTGGGTAGTTGGGGATCCAGTCGCACAACCCGTTCATAACTGGTATCTCCTATTCATAAACTTAACTTCCTGCCAAATTTCAGGTATCTGGTACAAAGAGCCTTGGCTTGTTTTGACTTTCCTATAAATTTGCGAAAGTCCCATAAGCACCTTAATCCCATTGACAAGTGATACCCAATGGTCAAGCAAACTTAACTAGGATCCTCCTACAGGAGTTTGCCTGCCAGACGACCGGGAAGGCAACGCTCGACTGATGGCCTCAATAGTGGAATGCCTGCCTCGCGCCGCGCGCGCAACCCTGGTCTTCCTCCTGGACCACTTAGCGCTGGTCGTGGCTGCTCAAGACCGGAACAAGATGTCTCCACAGCATCTAGCCGTGGCATTGGCGCCACCGCTGATGCTGCACTCGCAACCGCCTACCGATCTAGATTACCAAAGACCGATACATGTTCTTCAATGCCTTCTTCAAATATGGCCAGCGCCTAAACGTTCAGGTAATGTCATTTCGCATATTGGTACTATCAAATGCACTATACATTAGCTACGCAGTAGAGACGTTGCTGACTCAACAGATACTTAATGCACGGTTACATTTTTTTGTCACATTTTGTCACAACAAGCATGCATACATTTGAACAATACAGGGTGTTACGAACATCCCCTGCGATAATTCACTGTGGTATGTCTAATGTGTATAAAGCTCGTTTTTTTTGCTGTCATAAAAAAAACTCAAAAAACCGATTGTGTGTAAAGTCCGTTTACGGACGATAGTTTTACGTGATAACGTCATAAAGAAACATATTCGAACTGATAGCTCTAACGTCACGTGAGAAGATCGTGCCTCTATCACTTGTTCCGCGCTCTCGCTTGCACACTCTGACGTCACGCGAAACGTGACAATGAGTCATGCTTTTTCGTGAGTGCAGCCGGCTTTCATCGATTTATAAGACGTTATCAGAATCAAAGTTTTTCTAAAGTCTCTTCATATTTTAACCATCAAAATTTCAGACTTTATGAAGTACTTTTTGATATTTTTTAGCGACTATAGCTATGGTTTATGTAAACGACATCAAAAGAAAACGTCTACCTCAGTGTATTATCACCTGGAGTTTTTGTTACCCTGTACACTTACTTTGACTATTTGATCAGTAGCGTTTATACTGAAGCCATACCTGCCCTAAAACTCAGTTTGAATCGTAGGTATGTCTTGAGTATAAAAAACAGTAGCAACGCAATCAAACGAACACACATTGCAACGGGCTAAGCGGTACCTTAACGCATGTATGTTTGTAGACAGTTCGGCGCGGCGAGCCAGCAACCGGGCTGCGTGGAAACAGAGTCAGTGCGTCGCAAGCGGCCTCACTCATACTCCCCCAAGGTAACCCACCCACTGTTCCAAATACAAATCAATACATTGCAAGTTAAATAAAAGGTTGTTATAGAGAGTTTACTTTAATAATTGGCCACCAAGGGCCACGTAAAAGATTACTAGTATTTTTTGAAACTGCCAGCGCTTTCGGAAAGATCGTAGGCAAGGTTTATGGCATGGATTAGACTGTCAATAGTAATATTAACGTGCGATCCATGCATATCACGATCTATATAACGAAATATTGGTGCGTATCGTAGCAATCCGGTTGTTTTGAAATACACGATCCTATGTTGACATACCAGTAGGTATCACTACTATCACTATAATATTTACGTACGTATTACGTAGAACCCACGCCTATCAGATCCTAAAGCCATTTCGGGCTATATACCGGTGCGAGGTCTACAGATAATGATCTTGTTTGATAGTTTCCTCATTGATAATGTGCTCGCATTAATTTCAGAGCAATGTACTTACCTACTTATTTTCACAAACCATGTCAAAAATAAACAAAGCTAATTTAAGATATTTGTAATGGGAAAGAAGAATAACAAATTGCCGCTATTTACTGTTATTGAAATTCACACTGCTGAAATTTTGATTCTATTTCACTGGAACTGGAACTGGAAAAATAGTAACGTACTTTAGGTAATACCGGCAATGAGCATCACTAATGTATATTTCGCACTATTGGTTTAAATAAATTAAAAAAAAGGTAGGAATTCGGTCGTGTTACCAAATAGCAGCCAAGTTCTAACATTAATTAAAATACTTTGCACTGTAAAATTATGTAGAGCACTTGTTCATTATATTAATCATCTCACTAACCAATTTCTATAACTGAACTCTCTGAAATTATTGAGATTTTATTACCAAGCAAATTTTATCACACTTTATTTCAATCTTAGTATATTTAAATGTAATTCACAGTCACGTAGTTAATACCAATCATCTACTATTGGACCAAATTGTATGTATTGTGTAAAACATTATGCAGAGTCGAGTGAATAAGACCACTACCTACATACTCTTAGTATTGAACATAAAGATCAATATTAATTCAAATAGCTTAAATTTTACATCTAATGAATCCTATGCCTATCTTTCTTGATATATCGCCTTTAGTAGCGTAACCAATAGATTACACGATTAAGGGCCTGTCTCGCCACTCCTTAACTGTCAGTTATCTATGATGACGTCTCTGTCTGTTTCGTAGTAATAAATAGAGACGGAATCATAGATAATTGACAGTTAAGGAGTGGCGAGACAGGCCCTAAAAATTTTTATTCAGTAAATCAGTTGAGTATAGCGTTGACAAGTTGGTTGACAGTTGGTCCCAATGTTGGTTCAATGTTGGCTGGTTGGTGCATACATATCATGCTTATTCGGCAGGCCGAGTTCCGCCCTCAGTCAGTCCATATCGGCCTCAAGCGGCAGCATCAGCAGCATCTCCGCCGCCAGCTCTCTCGGCTCGGCCCGCGCCCGACCGCTCGCCGCCCGCACATGTTCGTATACACTCCTGCTATGCTCTTTACTCTCGTGGACTAATGCGAGATAGACAGTAATCAGCGATAGTGAAGAGATAGCATCACTTTTACAAACATGCACGCCAGCACTTAGGTATGACCAGGAGAAGCCTTTTTTAATGGTGCTACGTTTCTGAAAGGACAATAATCAAACACACAGAAAGTACCAAATCAGTATAAATGAGCCTAAATCACAAATAATGACTGGGTGGACTCAGAACGTACACGCTATTTAATTGTAATGTTGATATTATGCATGGTCTCCACCCGAAGTGGTATTTATAATAAAGCACTGGGTAATGCGCCGACTTTAGTTTCATTATACAAGGTTTCTTTTGAGGATATTCTTAAAAGTGATTATGTGCCACGAATTACTGGTCCGTTAACAAAATTGGTAGTAATTTTACAAAGTGACACACAACACGGGTTGGAACCTTTACTCCGCCTTTCAATGCTTCTGCTTAAACGCGTCATGCGAGCACCTTCATTTTCCCAACATCATTATTCATAGCACTGTTTGAAGCTACATTAAAACGTTCCGTACAGAAAAATTAGGCTCTCAACGCTGCTGTAAAACAAGTTTCCCTAGTACGATAATAATTTTAAAAACTGAACAATTGTCAATGCATTTAATCGGGGCTTCATTTTGTTCAGGTTCTCTCATCAGTCAGGGGCGTCCAATATCGTCCGCAGTCGCCTCTCCGCGGGCCTCTGCCCGCTCCTCCTCGCTCCCGTCAGGTGACAGTCTCGTCGCCCGGTTCGCCCAGCAGTAGCTCGGGCAGCCACAGCCCCGCGGACACGATCAAGCACGGCGGCTCCGTGTCGTCCATCCTGCGGCAGCCGGAGCGCGCCGCCTCGCCGCGCCACTCCCCGCGCGCCTCCCCGCGGGACTCGCCGCGCACCGGCACGCCGCGGGACGGCACGCCGCGCGACCTGACGCCGCGCGAGCTGACGCCCCGCGAGCTGACGCCGCGCGAGCTGACGCCGGGGTCGCGCGACTCGCCGCGCGCCGGCATCCCGGGCACGTCGGCCGGGCTGGCCGTGACGCTGAACTCGGCGGGCGCGCTGTCGCCGCGCTACTGCAGCGCCACGAACCCGTTCCTGCAGCAGTATGACGCGGAGGAGGAGGCGGAGGCCTGGCGCGCCGCCGACATCTTCTCCCCGCCCTCATCCACGCACACATAGTGCTCATAGCGAATTGAGATTTTCTAGTCAATTTTTTTATCGAATCGAAAGAGTGCTACGATTCCGCTGTATATTATGTTGTTTAACGAGTGTGGTGCGCGCTCGTGATGTTTGTTATATATAGAGCTAGTTACGATGTATATTAATGTGAGAATGTACACTGACGCGCGAGGCACGCGCCTCGCCGGCCGCCGACGCTCCGCCCCGTAGCCTCTATAGTGTTTATCGTATTGTAATGTACATTGTATATAATTATATACGTATATGTAGGTACGCTCCCGTTTTGTACCCTTCGTTCGGATCGGCGGCGGGCGGCCCGGGCGCTACACACATCATCCCACATATCAGAGGCTTGTGCGCGCTGGCGGCACCTCGCCGGCGGAAGGCTCCCACCTTCCCAGCGGACTCCACAGACTGTCATCGAGTGGTCCCCGTGCCGGCAGTGGGCACAAGTCAGTAGCTCGAGTAGGGAGAGAGTATCATAGAGACCAGACGTACGGACTGTCTTGAGACTGAGACCATATCAGAGTAGTTAGGGGGCTCCGAGCCACGCGCGGAACCCTCGGAGAACGAGCGATCGCCGAGACACTTTTGCTGTATTCAGTTGCCCGATGCGGTTTCATGTTGAGAGCCAAACTTTAAAAAATCTTTTAACTCTATTTAATACTCGAATGACGTATAACAATAAAAGTTAAATAAATAAATATTTAATATTAAGGAGTCATTTATACGAATCGCTTCTTCTGCGAGGGAAAGGAATTAATTAGGGTTTGAGAGGGGTCGCAATCTCAAGATCAGAGGCGCTATGTTCAAATACCGAAGGAATTATCTCAATGACGCTGAAAATTGCGCAAGTATCCAGCAAATAAATTTACGAGATACTAAAAAATAGATAAGGTCAACCTCGGTATTTGAAAATAGACTCTCAGTTCAATTATATAAACGAGCGTCTGCTAGACATATAATATAAGAGTGGGAGAAATTGACCAATGACTGCATTGATCCACTAATTGTCACTGCCATGATTGGTCCATTTTTGATAGAAAGCATAATATTGTATACACTTGTTTATATGTCTGTCGGAAGCTACATGGTTACCAATCACTTTTGAGCAACACTTCAAGACAAAATTTTGTTGTTGATAACTGTTTTATAAAACCATTGCACAAACAACGCGACTGATATGGGACACAAAATGTTTTTGATACTTGTTTTTTTACCTGCCCCTCGTATAATAATAAATTACTTTGGAACCTCGCTTATAATAATACTTAACGTAATATTTTCGAAGTGGGAATAAGTCATGTCGTGCAAAAAATGGTACGTTTTTTTTAATAATTTCCAAAGATAAGACAACTTACCTTAATTTTTGAGAGCAAAGCGTTTTGTTTAATCTGATACCTAGGTACATTCAGCGAATATTTAAATACCAACCTAATCCTTCAATCTCTGTTTTTCAAGTTATCAAACTTTCTTAAAATACCTACTGAGGAAGGTATTTCTTTTGCTTTGTGTAAATTACTGCCAACTTAGTAGGTAGTATCTAGAAAAATAGGCAAACATTATAAGACCTTTTTGATATGAGATTTGTGCACGAATTAAACTACTACAATAATGTTAAATACCTAATGGAACGACAAATATACCAATGTTTATCTATCTCTGTATACTGTAGATTACATGAATTGTAAATAACATTATGCAGTCATACTTATTCTTAGAGAAGTCGGTTCATTTCGTTGGATCTTGGACGGTAATATATAAGCTTCATTCATTCCTTATTGTCATACTACATGTTAAACGCAGACTTCTATATAGGTAAATCATTCTCAGATCTTTAATTTCATAACTGGTGACCCACTAAATCAAATTACCTAACTCTATTTCAAAACTAATTTAGACCTTGTAGACTCGATTATCATCACTGATGAGCAACGATGAAGGCAAAACTTATGATGAACAACTAAGAAGTCCATTCACCGTGCAGTGCATCCGAAAAACAAGTCTATTAACAAAATGCCTGAAAATTGTATCAAAATATTGAGTTAAGAAGGAATATAAATACACCAAAATTAAAATTTCGATTTCCGCATAGATGCTCTTTAGTGATGACTTTAGTAAATGTATGAAATAAACTATAAATTGCTTCATACTTTGTGTTTAAGGTGTCCAACGTCCAACACGCACTGATTAAAATATACGATAACCGTAGCTTTAACATTTGTGATTGGCTTGAAGTGTCGCTCGACAGTCAGTAGCCGCCGCGGTTGCGGCAGTAGTGTGTAGTGACTACGGCGCACGGCTTCAGTTGGCTTCAGAGCGGCGGTCGCTTTGAGAGATCCTCCAGATAACTTTATACTAGGTTAGCGTAATTCAAGGTTTTGAGCACTAGGACGATCCGACCGCCCTTTTACCCCTTATGACTAGAACAGAGACGGGCATTCCCCGTTTATCTATTTCCTGGTTGTCTGTTATTTCGCTTATTTGTGTCATTACTAGGATCTTAATTCAAAATTTGAGTGCTTTTAAAGCCTAGAGCCTAGCCTATGATATTTGGTAAAATTTTGAAAGGATTTGATATTCTTCGGGAGTAATGCATAGATACGGGCATAAAGTGGTGCAGAACTAAATAGAGGCAAAGCATTCTCTTGTATTGAAGACCAAGATTATCTTTTAGTCACTGAGCTATTACAATTAGTAGTAAATTCGCCAGTTTCGACTTGTACCTATGCTGTGTTGATTAGACGAGGAATGAAACATTCACATTCACGATTCTTGTTTTCGATGCCTTATTGCACGAATTTGTAAACCTATGAATAAAACGTCAAGTTTCCAGACATTCATTAGTCACGTACTTATGCATTCTACATGCGTTCATATCCACAATTTTTTAAGCATGTACCTAGATCTACGAGACAGTAACCTGTGCGAAATATATCGCTTGCTTGTTGGCGAAGAACCTTAGAAAGCAATTGAGTATATTCATAGGTGAAACAGGGTATATAGATAGATAGGTTATTATAAATACATTTGCTATCAAATCGCAACAAACAAGGGCCGTGGCATGCTAGGTGCTCTATCTGTACCTACTGTATGTTTTATTAGTTGGTGGCAAGGCCAGTTCATTATTTGGTTGAGGTAATGTCGGGCGGTTGGAACGTCAAAGAAGTAATTTGAAATTCTTTACTGACTTTCACCAGGAAGGGATTGTTGAATGTCAAAGTCAATTTGCGTGGGATTGGTTGAAGCAATACTCATTTGTTGAGTTAAAGTTAGTTAGTTTCGTACTTGTTAAGAAATCGTCAAATGTATGCACGGAATTCAAATGCGTCCACCAGATTGGAGAGCTTTGTGATGTTTAGACATACATCGTTGTTGTTCTGTTAGATTCTCACATAAAAGAGTACAAATTAAGTGAGGGCTGCTAACTGGCACATTTTGAATGTCAAATGTTTTAATGTGACAACAATTTTTTACTTAGTGGTAGCCTTCATCTGTTTTCTATTTTATTATGGGGGAGTTTAGGTAATGATATTGTTCCAATGGTGAGGACTGATATTACGAGTCGGTACAGGTCGTTATGTTTAAACGAAAATTCAAACGGTTTGTATCTAAATTCATCTAAACTTGAACTTAAATCGAATTACGCGATTTGAAGCTCTCAACTTTACGTACCGAAGGTATAAAATGAGTAAATAAAATTTTATTTTCAGAATTATTGCTTCAATCTAAGCTCATGCCTTGAGGTTATAATGTTTATGCTGTGAAATAATTGCTTCGAGAGTGGAAAAATTGCATGAAGTGTTTATAATAAATATTGTTCGTCGATGTTCGATATTCAATATCTAGAATCATTACACGTTTCTTATATCTGCTAGCTTGGTACCTAGGTACTTGTTACTATTGTTTGAATGTGTGTATATTATGTAAATGCAAATATTTTGCTGCATTGGATCAGCAAAATATTTGAATTTACATACATACATAAATCACGTCTTTATTCCTTACGGGGTAGACAGAGCCTAAGGTAAAAAGACTAAAGGCGACATTTCTTTGCGGGCGTATAGGTGGAAAGGGGAATAAAAACATACATTATGTGTACATAATATGCCTTTAATCATTCCATAAATAACCATCCCTTAAATTTTACATTAGTCGAACGTTGGCGAACATTTTCTCGAATTAAATTGAGAAACAAAAGGAATTTATGGATATGAACAAGTTGCAGATCTATAACAAACAATACATTTAAATACATAATTATTATAATTATCTAAATGCCGGACGAAATAACTACGTGTATGATTAGCTGAATGTTTTTGTGGAAGTAAAAGTAATGTATGAAATAACTAGGACCGTTATAGAAACAGAAGCATTATAACAAGCAATTTATAGAAGATGGATTAGTTAAGGTTGATGAAAGTCAATAACCATTGAATCTTTCAATAATATTTATAGAAAGAATTATGAAGTCGTTTATATATAGTGAAATTTTATTTGTAATATATTGAAATATTTATATTAACAAATGCATTGTAGATATTGATCAGTGATTAAAGTGACTCTCATAGCGACGACCGCTGTACGTTTGCGTTGCGGGGTCTTCGACCTCTCGAATAATATCAGTATTTCGACAATTTGGTAAAAGTAGCGTTACTACGTGTACTTAAGGTAACGAGTAAACGCCGCTCGTATCTGTACCGAGCGGCTGAAACACAGACGAAATAAATAATACGACGTTAAATGACTTTCATTTTGAGCGCCATTTCTTCCTTGACTTTATCTAAACGGCTCCTCTTCGTATTTTTTCTTTTCTATGAAGTATATTTCTCAGTTTATCTCGAAAATACGACATTTACGAACAAATGTCACCATCTGTCTTATGAAAGAAATATTTTCGCTTAATATTTAAAACAAATGAGCCCATTTTCATGGGCTATTTCCAGGTTCACAGAGTTACTACCGCGCAATCCGCACTAAGTATATCCACTCTACGGTAATAGGTGCTAGCTTAGGGTGGATATTTATTCATATCTCACTGATTTTTTTGTCAATTTTTACCAGGCAAATAAATAGTAATTATAATTATTACGATCAACAATGCCTTTTGTAGCTGAATAAGTGTGATAAGTTATTCAACTGTTCTAGTAAGAGAAATAAGTACTTAGTGGTCGCCACTCTTGCAAGGTAGGTACTGAGTAACTGTTGTGCCCCGGCGTGGAGAGTAAACAGCCAATGAAAAAAATACTAGTAAGTATGTACCTGCATGAGATATTCTATCTTAGCCCTCTAGACTGACAAAGCACCTGCAATCCTCTAATTGTTGCGGGTATCCATGGGTGGTGGTGCTCACTTACCATTAAGTGACCCACTTGCTGCTCGTTGGCCTTATCGTAAAAAGTAGGTTGATGTTGAGTTGGCCAACGTTAAGACAGTTGCCTACGTATAATGCCTGCGAGGGAAAGGATCAAGTTTATGATTGTCTATAGAGTGCGATACGGACGAGCCCTGTAAAAAATCATAAAGGAAACAAAGAAAGAAAAAGTTTATTTACTGTATGCACAAAGGAGTTTAAAAACAATAGATTATAATAAGCTACAGATATATAAATTGTCACAAAATGGTCCTAACTCAGCATTGCTCGCCTTAAAACCAGCGTTGGTTTTCCGTTGGGACAAAGGGGTAACATCCATTGAAAAAAAAGCTGATCAAGCCAAACAGTACATACAAACACAAAGTTGAACGTAGATGACGACTAAATGGAACGCGCTAGCGGCACGAGCAGCAAGTACTATCAACATTTGCAAAGGGTAACAAATAACCTCATTTCTTCGCAAGTAAGCTGAAAACTTTGCGAAACTGTTGTAGGAAATGACAACTAGATGGCGTGGTACTTAATGTTTGGTTTTACTTTAGATGTATGAGAATCCTTCAGCTGAAGCCAGGTACTCATCTGCAAGCTATAACCGTTAGACTAGGTACCTACTGTTGCAAGTTGTAGTAACGAAAACCCCTAGTGTGGCGTGGATTTTTGGTTTTTGGTTCCAGTTTCAGTTAACAGCTTGTGGTCTTGAATAAAAACTTATCTAAATTAACCAGGTTCGATTCCCGGCAATAGCTTTACTTTTCGGATTTTTCTGTGTTCTAATTTTCAGTGTCATTTAGAAATTAAGTTTCTAAATTAAGTTTTAAGTGGTATAAATATAATAAAAAAATGAGTCGTTGTGATTTCGGTGATTCGATACAGTATCAAAAATGACGAATTTAAGATAATGCAATGTTGTCGTATTTGTAAACATCTACAATATATCATTATTAAGCGTATAAATGAAACTGTAACACTGTCACCGGCTAGCGGAGAACAGTAAAGAAAACAAGGCGTGGGTGTAAAAATATAATACAAACTAAATATGTACAAAGTCGTTTCAGTCAGCACTGCTCTTGAAAGGATAACAAGCACTGGCCTGAGACTTCGGGTAGGTAGGAAAGCAGGCAGGGCAGGGTGTCGGACTGCTCCGAGGCGTCAGAGCGGAGAGTTGGAAGAGCGGAAGTGTGGTGTAGGTAGTAGACGGGAAAGGAAGGGCTGTAATCAAACACCCTGCTTAATCGTGGCTCGTTAAAGCCTATCCAAGCCTCGTTTCAGCGCAGCCTAGGCCAGTGAGGAAAGTAAACGAGACTTGGATTAGGTTTCACAAAATATACACAAGATAATAACACTAGGAAAAGTAAAACTAATATTTACAAGTACCTGCAATAGTGGCAGCCCTTTTTATGATTATAAACAAGTAGAAAGCAGCAGCAATCTTTAGTTTTACAAAATACAGTGTTAATAAAAATCCGAAATGCAGCTTATGCCTTGCCAAATAATCAAGCGAGTCGCACAGGAAAAAACAAAAGCCGATCGTTTTAGAATTTAGTTTTTATTTGTAAGCGGCCAGTGCGCTTTTGGCGCGTCGCGGAGGTTTACCATGTTACAACACATTTATTGTATCACATTTACAATTAGTATTTTTACTGTTTTACGAACTACTTTAGCAGTTTTTATTTATTTTGATTAAATTTACATGATTTTAATATTTTTTAACGATTTTTTTCATTAAATTTCTGAAGAAACGAAGCGTTCATTAATTACAAATCAACATTATAAGTATCTATGTACATAGGTATTATCCAATGAATGAATGTGGCTTGTATACCGGGAAAACCGTTTCCAGGGTAGGTATTGAAAGTATTGAAACATGTTTCTTTGGATTTAAAATACGAACTCTCTCTATAATCGAAATTCTTTTCATCCCTGGCTACTGGAGCGACGCAACGGCATGCTCTGGGAGTCTACTCCCAAATTTGAAAAGCGAAGTTCTTACCGTCTCTCTTACTCTCATATTGAACACCGTTAGTTTTTGCGAGACGGCACGATTCGAACTTGGTAATTTCAAATTTGGGTAATATAAGGCCTGTCTATGTCGGAATCCGAATGGCTTCCAGCCGAGCGAGGATACAAGATTTACAGGTCAGAGTGAATTGAAAAATAATGTCACGTTTCAATTGTTTATCGATTATTTAAACCTAAGAATTTGTACGAAAGAATTGCGGATTGAGTTTTTTTAGTTCTACCTGCGATCAATAGCTAATTAGCACGTAGCATTAGTCCCGTGCCAGTAACGTTACTTTGTATATATTTTTTAGACAAGTGTCCAGTCTCACTTAGTTTTATGTACACACAGCAAAGCTATTCGGTAAGCACCTTTGCATGCACGCGCCGCTTTAAACCTACTTACCGAATAGCTTTGCTGTGTGTACCTACTTTTGTACATTATTTGTATTTAGATACCTAATTATATACTTAACTTGAATGACGAATTCGGCGAAACTCTATTGATCAATGTTTTGTTCCTAACGACCGCGTCTAAGAATAGAGTCGTGACCTAACCATAGAACGCATCAGCTCAATAATTTACCATTCAAAACTTCCTAATTATTAAAGGAATAAAGCGATTAGAGTTTTGAAAACTGTCACCGCCTACTAGTTTATAAGTTTTGCTTTTGCTGAGAAACGGGGCGATATCTCTAATCGGTTCCCGTAAGATTTCAATACTTTAAACTTGTTCAACGTAGAACAACTTGAAGCTTGTTGAAGTGAAATACCAAGTGCCTAGAGATATTGGTAAATAATAAGAAAAGTGGTGGTTTAAAGAAGTTTTATAGAGTATTATAGGTTCTTACAGAGAATCGTCTGTTATCTGATAGATATAAGCAATGTTAGCAGTCCTCTAATGTTGCTGATGTCCACCGGCGACAAGACTCACCATAAGATGTGTTAGGTACTTGTTCCTTAGTCACACTATTTTATTTTAAAAACTCATTTCTGGTAGGTATGAGGTGCATTTATTGTTTATATTTTATAATAAAATTAGTCGTATTAGGTATGCTAAATATCTAAGTAGGTACTTAGATTACTTACTTAGATACTCACCTGATGGAAATTAATCACCATCGCCCAAGGACACCTGCAAGACTTCGGGAATTACAGGTGCCTTTACGAAACTTATTCTTAAAGTGAAATTTATATTTAGGTGCTTTTTAGCCTGATTCATTCACTTTCTAAAGAGCCAATAAAACAAGGTTCATGGTATTTTGACAAAGTTTTTCAATTTACGAACTCGTACCTACATCGTGTCTTGTGAACCAATTTTAAAGTTTCTGCTTACGGCTGCCGAAGTAGTTTACTCCTTGTAATAGATACCTAGATAGCGGATTGAAGATTTTATTAAGCAACTTTCGTACTTTCTGTGTTTGTACAAGATGTTATTAATTTAGACGCGGATACTTTGAAACATTATTTAATTCAATCTTAAAGTAATTGAAATATCATTTACATAGGTATATCAGTTTCTGCCTAGTTAAGTTTATTTTAAAACTAATTTTAGTTACCTACTGCCTTGATATCTGACTGCACTGCACTGTCCGAGTTTTATAAACTTCACCTTAACCTATAGGTATATGATGGTCAGCACCTTTGAAGATCTTATAGGAATTAGTGTAGAACCAAGTGGTTCTCTAATAAATCCACCCCGCGGAGCCGATTAAAATTCAACGGCCAAAATCGCAAAATGAACGTTCCGACCTAAATCGAGCCACGGATTTAAATAAAAAGTTGCCTCGAGAAGAAAGGGAATTCGAATGAGACTGGGGGGACTCAAAGAAATTACTTTTTAGATTTTTTTTACCTTTAAAAAGCGGAATTGCAAAAAATGAGCGTGCTATACAATTGTGTGCTTGCGGACAGGCAGGGAACGTATTTTACTGTCAAATTACGGCATCGTTATTCTAAAAATTCACTGTCTGAACGGCGATTGTGAAAGACATATTATACTTACCTGCTTTCATAAATTTTATGTCCATTCAGAGATTATCAAATGGTTTTTTCTGACTTTGTTGGCGGCAACTAATTTGAATGTCAATAATTAGAATGAACACAAAATATTTACCTTGCTACTCCGCTACTTACGTGCAAGTTAACCAAGCCTTTGCGAAATATATACGTTTTGCATGCAAGCCCTCCCACCACTACTACCACACAAAACGCACACAAATCCCACAAACTTAATTAATCCTAACACCACACAAACACTGACGCGCGTTTCGATCCCTCTACGGGATCAATAATTCAATAATTAGGTTTTGACGCGTCATCGAAGCACTAAATTTATCTCTCCTTTACTCTTATTAATACTATATTTCAACTAATGAGTCTGCTAATAAATTTAATGTTACCTGATTCAGCCCCCAATCGTCACGGCGGGTAGATTATTTTTTGAAGTGAAATAGCGTTTCATTAAATATATTTCTGTATTCCTAATAGGCAGTCCATTAGCGTAAATTATACCTTTCCGCCAATTTATCCATTTGCCGAAGGAGACTTCGCCTTTATTCGGCAAATCTAAAGAAGGTGCACAAATTTTAGCGTTATTAACGAACGCGAAAGCGTTAGATGTTTTTGACAACGGCTCTCGTAAGTATTTTATTACTCCGAAAATGTCTTAATTAGATTTGTGCTCGTAAAGAAAATTACAAACAAACAAATTGCGAATTTCAGGTACCTATTTAACCTTACAAAACACTAGCAATAAGTAAGTAAGTAAAAGCTACAAACCAAGCAATAATACTGTATTAAAATGATTCAATTACTGGCCACTATGACAATAATACCATTTAGGAACAGCCAAAGAAAATATCTAGGGGTGGTTTATAAAATTGGGACAATCCACCGCTCGCGTAACTTCATCTGAGGCGACCCCGCGGGCTAACCCGCTCAATTATTTTCTCCCTTTGTACTCGTCTGTCTCGTAGAAATGTTTTTTCTTATCTCCTTCATATTATTTTGCCACTGAACCCTTTATCAATTTAGCTTTGTGCTGAGTGGCATTTTAGAAATGGTGGTTGTCATTGTGCTTGATTGCAAACGTATTCTACATTTAAACGAATGTAAGTTCAAATTCAGAAAAAAAAGATTTAGGCTTGGTGTGGGTTAGGTCACAGTATACATATAAGCTAAAGCAGTAGGGAATATAGGCTTACTTTTTGAAATAAGTACCTACGCTCCAATAAAGCGTTAGGGTTGTCGATTTATTTTTTGTTAAATTGAATTTTTTTTGTCTAGTTAGCGCTATAATCTCAGCTGGTAAAAACTGTTTTTAGAATAACTAGCTACACTTAATTAAGAGTATTAGGGTTGGCACCCATAATTTTCGTAAAAGAGAAACAAACGTTTATATGGATTCTATATTAATTAAATAATAATCGAATGAATTAACCTTTTTTTAAATAAAATAGGGTATTTAAAAAAGACTTCAACAGTTAAGTTCTTTTATTTGTCGGTAGGTATTGTATGTATATTACCTACTTACTGAAAAATACTTTCGCCAGTTTCGCCTGCTACGGCACGTTCGGAAAGCTCTGTTATTAAATTTTATTGTATAAAAATTTCTCATCCGAATGAATAGCTTTCTTAAATAAACTATTGGGAAACATGGACACGGCACTATGAAACTGTTTTTTTCTAGTTATTTGTAAATGAATAAAGCTAATTTGCAATTTATGTTTATTTCGGTTTTGAAGAAGCCGAGTTCAAGCAGCCGTACACAGCGCAATACGCTCTTGGCATATTTAAAACGAAAAAATGGCCGTTCGTCTCAATGCGCCACGCGCGACTGACAGCACCGCGAGATCCGCATAGAGGCCGTGTAGAAGCGCGCGTCTATGTGTGCGTTCGTTTCGACCGTTTTGTTCGTAGATTCCCTACTGCTTTGGCTTATATATATACTGTGGTTAGGTGTTAGTATTGCGTATTTTCGCTTCGAAACAAATTAGTGCGGTCTATTTGACAAGTAGATCGGAAGCATGCAGCTGAAATAGAATTTGGTTTGATGTTTAGATCGAATTAGGTCAACAAGTTTGGAATGCAGAGCAGAGTATTTAGTGTAATGTGATTGAATTTTAAACGCAGTTTTATAGGTTAACTTTAAATAATGGAGTTTGCCACGTTACGAGTATACATAAGCAGACAAAGCCACAGACATTTTACTTCAAATATTATTCTTACTCCTATAAATTGTGAGGTCTAAGCTGCCTTTACGAAAGGGTTCGTCAAATCTCTAGTTATGCAAAAGATAGTGGTGTGGTATATCAACCGTTTTGGAGACTGTAATATCGCACGAAGCCGCCGGATGGCGCTGGCGTGGCTGGATATTACAGACCGGAAATTGAAATTGGGGCGGCCGCGTATCACTGATATAAATCACCGTGTCATTTTGTATTTTTAATGTAAAAAGAATAAGTAGGTACATATACACGAGGCATCTATAAAACAACAAGGTAAATTATATGTTTGTCCAATAAATTATTTTACAACTCTAGTTCAATAATGTCAGTTGTTGTAGGTACGGATTTGATTCTCTTACTTATAATTTTCATGAAGCTTATTAACTTAACAATCGTTTGTTTGATTCTGTCAGTTTGCCTTTGTCTGAAACTATACTTTATATTCATTTATATTATTTATATATTATTCAGTAATTTTTGTTCTAACAGGTTGGATTATAACCAATGCATGTGACAAATAGGTAAGTACCTAACTATTCTGATTTATTTGACACAAAAAAGTTTCAGACTTCATTCCATACAGACACTATTTCGAGACACACTCTAAGTTAAAGTATGCCTATTTCCGGAAGCGCGATATTCAGGTAGTATAAACGGACGAGACAGCCACGACCGCCGTCTCCGGCCGCCGGTCCCCGGACACCGAGCTACTCGCAAAACCTTTTTAAAATATTGACTGAAACCAAACTTAGTTTTGGCTTTTAGCGAATGAGAAATGACTGCGATGGCGTAGGCTAAGTTTGCTCATAGAAAATATTACTTAAATTGAAACGCAACGCTTGTCTCTCTTGAATTGTCATTGTGTAAAGTCAATTTAGTGGGTAAATAGGTACAGTTAGCGTCATATAGTTTTAAGCATCCAAGTCGGCCAAACAGTTCGGTACACCATAGAAATAGTGTGGTGTGTCGAACTTTTTTGTCACCTTGAATGTTTTATAATAATACTAGCGACCCGCCCCGGCTTCGCACGGTATATTATGCATGTATTATACATATAAACCTTCCTCTTGATTCACTCTATCTGTTAAAAAAAAACCGCATCAAAATCCGTTGCGTAGTTTTAAAGATTTAAGCATACATAGGGACATAGGGACATAGGGACAGAGAAAGCGACTTTGTTTTATACTATGTAGTGATAGTGATGACGCGGACTGAAGGTAGTTCCTATCCTATGTAGGTATCCTGTCGCTTACGTCCAATCAAAGGTGAAGGGGCAAATAATAGGCAAGCGTGCCCTAGACCACATCTTTGCCTACCATCATTTGATCGGTCCTTCTCACAGGCGACTTCCAGGCCATAATCACGCCGATTATGTGACTAAAGAATGTAAGAATGCGAGCTAGTACGATGATAGGCGCTGATTTTAGGCCTAGCTCCTGCAAAATGAACACTTCCGTGCGTAAATCCATCCACAACACTCCAAGCATCCTCCACTAGCACCATATTTCAAAAGAGTGTAGGTATTTGCTTCTCCTTGCCTTTTCGCAATGTCCAAGCCTCTCCAATGTACAAAAATATGGGGAACGTTAAAGCATTTAGGTGATGGATTTTTTGAGGCTTTAGTGATGATGTTGCGGTTCCTCTTCTCCTTAGCTTGTCCACAGAAGATCTATCAAATGATCTACCAAACTGATACCTACTACCAATCGTTTCAAAAATCATCAAATGATAATGGAACTCACCCTCGTTGACTAAGCACCACTTACCTGCCTACAGAACCCAAGCTTGTGGTTTGATCCAGTTAGTTTAAATTAAAAAGCTGCCATTAGCAGTCATCAAAGCAACGGAAAACATAAATCTCGCCAGCAAGTCCGCTCAAAAGCACCCCGTTTTCAGCTCGAATACCCGCAGTTACGCCGACCTCTCTAACCGATGGAAACTAATATTTCTCTTTGATTATCCAATCAATTGCGTGTCACTTTACCTTTTGTTAAAACTGAGGAGCTTTAGTTTCAATCTTTTGACAAAGAAATCCTATTTTGTATTTTAGACGGGACAAAGTACTTCTTTAAATTGACACCAACGTAATTGTAGCTCCAAATCCGTTTCGGCTACTTAAGTAATGCACTTAGTACAAGCAAGTCCGTTTACAATATAAATTAGGTTAAGAGGAAGGGCGGGAGGAATGGCCGTTTTAGTAAATTAACGTAATTCTCTTCGGGGTGCTGCGTGTTTGACAATTTACGGGACGAGGTTGCGATTTTTTGTATGCTGCTTTTTAAACGCACGAGATATTTTGAGGTTAGATTTGTAACTATGTGTGTACTACTTATCTTGTAACTAGATGAGCTTTATACGGGCTATCTTCATAGAAAACTGAAATGAATAAAAAAAAGAACTTCACGCGCGTTCATAGAAAAAGCATTGTTTCTTAAACCTTATTTAAGTCAGTCAGCAAACCATGTCACCCAATCGCAGTGCTCGACGAGTCTTCAAACTTTTTTTATTTAAAGATAAATGTCACCCAATCGCAGTGCTCGACGAGTTTTCAAACATTTTTTATTTCACGATTAAAAAATAATATTTAATTATTTTTAAATAACGTTTAATTGTACCTTTATTTTACAAACTGCAACTGGAAGGCTGTGCCAACGTTGAAAGCTTTTTATTTGCTCCGTCAATACTCTTTGAACTGACGGTTAACTTAAAAAAAAAACCGGCCAAGTGCGAGTCGGACTCGCGCACTGAGGGTTTCATACAAATTCGCCAAGTTATTATAAAATCCAGCCTTAGCAGAGCCCTGCTCTTAAGCACAATGTAGACAGTCTGAGGTCATTTTTATATTGGTTTTTACATAGATAGACAAATATTAAATAAAAAAAAACTACTTACTAGATCTCGTTCAAACCAATTTTGGGTGGAAGTTTGCATGATAATGTACATTATATATTTTTTTTAATTTTGTCATTCTCTTGTTTTAGAAGTTACAGGGGCGGGGGGACACACATTTTACCACTTTGAAAGTGTCTCTAGCGCAAACTATTCTATTTAGAAAAAAATGATATTAGAAACCTCAATATCATTTTTGAAGACCTATCTATAGATACCCCACACGTATGGGTTTGATGAAAAAAAAAATTGAGTTTCAGTTCTATGTATGGGGAACCCCGAAATTATTTGTTTTTTTTATCTTTATACAAAAATCTTAATGCGGTTTACAGAATACATCTACTTACCAAGTTTCAACAGTATAGCTCTTATAGTTTCGGAAAAAAGTGGCTGTGACATACGGACAGACAGACAGACAGACAGACATGACGAATCTATAAGGGTTCCGTTTTTGCCATTTGGCTACGGAACCCTAAAAATCCAATTAAATTGAATTTACCCGGAACAGCAGAGCAAATTCACAATGGGCACATTGATGCGCGAAGTATTTCCAATTATAAATGTATTGGGAACGCGTTGTATTCGACAAACAATGCTACCTTTAGCACGGCCAAGCTTCGAACATTTTTGATGATTGTCTTACTGTTAGGGGGTCACAACCATGATATGAAAGTGATCGCCAACGCCACCACCTTACCGTTGTACCCGTTGAAAGTTTTTTATTTTTTATTTATTTATTAAAAAACATAACACTATCATCACAGGAGACCCAATGCAATAGTGTGCCAACTTAATTACATTACATTTGCTTAACTTACTTAAAAAAGAACAAAAAGAATTTATACATTACTATAACATAAAACATAAAAAGTCACTTTAGTGAATTCACACAGCGAACATAAGAATAGGTCAGTCTTTTCGGCCACCTCATTCAAGATATGTAAGGCTCGCGTGAGAGGAGCCTTATTTAGGAGATTGGTCCGACCACGGTGTACCTTGAACAACTTAGGCCGCCGCCGCCGCATTATATAGTTATCAGGTACAGATAAACTCATCATTTCGAGAATACCTGGATTATGAGCCTTTCCTCTAATCAATTCAAACAGGACTTTAGCCAGTGCAAAGTCCCTCCTAACCTCCAATCGGTGGTAACCAACCATACCAAGCACAAATAAAGTAGGGTACATCAAAGGGTAGAACGGGTACACGCCATACAATTTTAAATATAAGTACCTCGTGAATTTATTTTGTATGCGCTCCAACATCATGCTGTACTTAGCCTCATGGGGACCCCATATGACCGCGTTACTCTCCAAGTGGCTTCTTACCAGCGCATCATACAATGCCTTAACTGCACTCAGTTTAGTGAAGGTCTGTGCTTGCCTAAGTATAAAGCCTAAATTTCTATATGCTCTTTTACAAACATTCACTACATGCTCTCGGAAGGTCAGGTCGTCCGTGATAAGTACTCCCAGGTCGCGCACCTTTGTAATGCGCTGCATTGGTACCTCTTGCATGCTATAGTCATACCTGACGGGCGTGCGTGCTCGACTAAAGGTGATACAGGAGCATTTGGAATAATTGAAATCCAACTTGTTCACCCGACTCCACTCTATAATACTATTGATATCATCTTGCAAGCGCTTACAATCATTCCTATCCCTAATAGCATAAAGCAATTTAAAATCGTCCGCAAATAGCAAACAAGTCGCAAACTTAACAACGTTAGGTAAGTCATTGATCATTATTATAAATTCAAGATATAAAGTTGTGCAGAAAATCTAGAGGGCTAGGAGAGAATGTCTCTTAGTGCCAGTTTTTTTTTTTCAGACTAGGCAGTACACCACCACACACCACCACACCACATTCGGATTCGGTAAGACTACCTTTATCTACAAGATCCAATTGTGGTACAGTGTACATTTACAATGCTACTAAACTAAGAAATAATAAAACAGATGTTAGCAAATTAGGTAAGACCAAAAAAACCGAAGATCCAGACAAACCTTCAGCGGCGATGTTACATGCAAAAAATCTGAAAGAAGGTTAAATTTACAACCCATCATTGCATCAGTGTTGCAAAGTGTAGTACGAGTATCTTAAGATTCAACGGAAAATTTAGATGTTTCTTGCCATATTGTACAGATTTGAAACTTAGAGGCAAGCAAAATGAAAATCCTACCGTGGTACTTTTGCGAACTTAAAGCCATCTGCTCAAGCAACAGTCATGTTGGGCGAGTCTCAGTAAGTATAACAGGTGTTGGCATGTCGAAGTACGATCACCTGGAGCAGCATCCTACATACATTATTCATCGGTTACCTACCTAATGTACTTTTAGTTATATTTATAAGTTACATGTCGCTTTAGGTATTTGTTGCTTAAAGAGTTTTTAATGGCGCAAGGGGCGAGGTTTATAGTTTGTATAGCTCCGTACATTCGTTATACAAGGTCACGTTTTGCATGATTGTGGGCGTATAAGTGGAAAGGGGAATCAAAATAGTGATAGGCTTCTAGCCGTATCGCCTAAGAAGGAAGAGAAGCAACTGGTACATTTTATGTTTATTCTTTGCTCTCAGACTATGGAAGGGTAATTTCTAAGATAGTCTTAAAAGATTTCCGCATGTTTCATTTGACAAATGCAATGAATGGGCGCTTGATTTGCATAACAATACCTAAACGGATCCTGGCACAAATTAATACGGCACGTAAATTTGAATATGAAGGCAAACACGACGTTTGCAGAGTAGAGCTGTGCGGAGTATAATCTAAACTCTTTGTTATTACAACGACATGACAACTCTATGCATTAATAAGTAAATTCACTATTTCCTTTATGTGAAGCACTTGTGTTATACTGAGACACAGTGTGTTGCTAAACAAGCTATTTCTTGTGAACATAAAAAACTCATTTTCAAAAAAACACCTGGGAGTAGTACCAGGTATTTTTTTGAATAGAGTGATAGGGGTCATCTGAAATATAAAAATTTAAAGAGCAATAACAGGAAGCATGACAAAAATTCTAATAGGTAAGTATTTTAGTAGAATTTTACAGTAATGAGTATTAATTAAATTAGCAGTTCCTGAGTAACCTGTCACAATATTTTACGTAAAGTTTATTGCGTGGTACATGTGAACAACTTTGAATGATAAATTTTAATTCCTTGACTCTTGACGGATCCCAACTTTTAAACTAGCTGTAAATCCACTGACGTAAATTATCACAGTATTTGAGAGGCTTAAAACAACGGGGGCAGATAATCAAAACAGCTTTATTTATCTCTTAATTAATTGATAAGTAAATATAAAAAATACAACACATTTCTGAACCCTACCACAAAAGGAGAATCACTGAATTCTAAGATGAAAATTCATTCGCGGCATCGATTGAGACGTTATCTATGGTAACACGTCATCAACAGTTGGCACTGAGAGACGACTTATGGCTAAAGTAATAAGGGTGGGTATAGATTGATCGGTGTGCCACGGTTATCTGTCGCTTATTAAGGGAACAGGAATACATTATTCATGATCAGTCGGCTTCGTCGCGCAATCAACTCATGTGATAATACATTTTACGCGTGGGACAAGCTTCAGATACCTCGTACCGGTTATGAATAATAATTTCGACGTGACAGGTACCTACAAATACGTAAGGATATAACCGTTTTCGCTAAAAATCTACTTCTGATCGATATTTCAGCCTCAGATATTAAACAAACTTAGATAAAACTACTTGTATACATCGAATTATTCTGTTGATTCTGTTATCAGTAGAACAGATTCATCGATAGGTAGGTACTACTAGAGTTGGTAACAGCTAAATAATATGGGATTTTACGATACGTGTACACTGATCATTTTGATTTTACGATACGTGTACACTGATCATTTTGATTTTACGATACGTGTACACTGATCATTTTGATTTTACGATACGTGTACACTGATCATTTTGATTTTACGATACGTGTACACTGATCATTTTGATTTTACGATACGTGTACACTGATCATTTTGATTTTACGATACGTGTACACTGATCATTTTGATTTTACGATACGTGTACACTGATCATTTTGATTTTACGATACGTGTACACTGATCATTTTGATTTTACGATACGTGTACACTGACCATTTTGATTTTACGATACGTGTACACTGATCATTTTGATTTTACGATACGTGTACACTGATCATTTTGATTTTACGATACGTGTACACTGATCATTTTGATTTTACGATACGTGTACACTGATCATTTTGGGGTCGTTCTCTCATTTCGTGCAAATTGGTGGTATTCTCTCGAAAAAATATTTTTTCTTGAAATGGTACAATTGAAAGATTTTATGTGTTTTTGAACATATATTGAATATGTGTATGTGAAAGGCACCTTAATTAGTTAATTACTTTCTATAAAATATGATCACTGGTAATGAAGTACGCGCTGGTAATGAAATTAGCAAAGATGGTAATGATTTGCTAGTGGAAGGAAATGAAATAAGTACAGGAAGGTGATTTCACCTTAGGATGGTAATGACAAAACGATGTGTTTTTATTCATTTATTCATCAGAAATGTGACATAGAAATCCAATATAAATATTATCAATGAAGGCACATACATATGACCCTCGGAAGACGTTATCTTATAGGTTTTATCCCCCTTATTCATAAACGCTGAGTACAGGTGTAGTGCAAAATGATTTTCCATGACATTTTGTTAAATTTTATTCGATTTTCAACTTTAGTGATATGTTATTAAAGTCGTGTATACAAAGCAGCTGTCACATTAAATTGTTTTATAAATAAGAACCTTATGCCATTGTCGTTAAAGTTGAAAACCGCGTGGGATTCAACGAAATGTAATTGAAAATCACTTCGCACTATATCTGTAGGCTTCTGTTAACTTAGCAATCCTTTGTCCTTATCTGTCACTTTCACATTTACCTTTCGCAGCCCTTGCCTTCTGCTTACTACTACTACCTCCGTCTGAATTTCAGAAAGCAGTATTTCTCGCTAAATATCAATATGTATGGGAATCTCGTCTTTTTCGAATCTTTTTTTAGTTCTTTAATCGAGGCATACTGTGCAACAATGTTTTTGGTGTGAACCAAAAACTTTGGCAGTATAACTTCTTCAAAACTTTGAATTATATTCCGTGGATTGTCCTCTATTTCTTTTTAATTGTAGCATTCGTTGTTGTTTTTTTTTTGCCATCTTTTCCTTTGTATTTTTGTTTCTCTGTTAGCCATTGATAATAATTGATTTTTTCTTCGTTACTAAACTCTTGACAGTTAATTATCTTATGAGCAATGTCTTTCTAAACATTTTTCATTGGTAGTATTGCAGTATATTGGTTTAAGTATTTCTGACCTTGATTAAACCTTCTTTACATCTTTTTCTTCCGATTATTGTTTATTTTGTTTATGTTTATTCTTTCTTTTAATTGTATTATTACAGTTTTAAGCTGTTTCACCTCTTTTAAGTGCTTCTATCGCAATTTTTGAATTCGTGTTTTAACATTTACAGTTTGACGAAAAGTCTCCTCATTGTATCTATTTTTGTAACTCATTATAATTGTGGGTTACTATTTATAATTCCATATTTTTCTCTCTTGCGTTGCCGATCTTTAGCTAACTTATCTTTTTTAGACTGTTTCTTCTTTGGCTTAGCCATAATTATAAGCTGCATTAAAAAAATACTTTTGATATAAGTAAATTTAAATATATTTATATATCACCTTTAATTTCTGACGGTAAAACCGGAAAAGTAAACAAAAAAAAAAAAAGAAGTAAAAATTCTTGATTCAAATGATAGTATATGTATATCACCTTATTTGAGCATGATTATATGTATGTATACCTCAAAAAATGCGTGATTATAAATATAAATTCATCAATAATACACCTAAAATATACATGGTGTATCAGATAACCCCTAACAATAATCCACTGGTGTATATAACCATAGCTATACAAGCTAAAAAAAATATTTTGAAAAAAATTGGAGTAATTTTTTTTTATATATTTTCTATAAGAATGGTAGTACTAACTATAATCATTCCTATAGGAAATATAAAAAAAGTACTCAAATTTTTTTCAAAATATTTTTTTTATCTTCTATAGCTATGGTTATAGACCCCAGTGAATTATTGTTAGGGGGTATCTGATACACCCTGTATATAATCCAATGCATCGGGGGTTAAACTGTTTCATTTTTATCACTATTTTTGATATTATCATATCACTGTGTTCATGAGTCAATGTTTACGAGCCATGTTAAAATTGTATTATTTTTAAAAACATAGAAGATATAAAATGTTGTTTTCATTGAAGCTACAGTTAGAACTATGCCATGTATTCATTGCCTTTTCGAACTATTCATGACCATGCCCCTCAATTTCGATTAAATCATTACCACCTTAAATAATTCATTACCCTCCTTTTCAAATTTGGAAGGAAAAGAAGGTAATGACACGGATATGAATGAAATATTGAGAGTTTTTCTCAACTAACTCATTTTGTAATTGACATTGAATTTACTAAACTTCCCAACTATTAGATAGTTTACAAACGCAACAAATTAGAAAGAGCATACTTAATTCTTTTAAGTACTTACCGATTGTATAGCTGGATGGTGATGAAACTGAAAACGTGACAATCTCGTTCGACTCACGAGAGAATGTAGCTATTTCTATAGAGAGCTGCGTATACGCGTTGCTCGGGGTGGCTCGCGCTCGACTGACCAACGAACGATGTTTTAGTTGGCGGTAGGTATTCAAAAGCTTGTTCGTACATCAAAATATATATGAATTCATTTCTCGCGCGGGTAATGATGGAACTGCTGGTGACAAACATTTAGGAACGTCTATTTTTATTCTGGTTGGCTTATAGCCTCTCATATTTTACCTTTGGAATCTATAATCAACTAGTGTTTGATTAAATGTTAAATAAAACCTCTGTTTTCAGTATGTTTTTCTAAAACTGTGATCAAAATCACATCAACAGACTTTAGGCCCCGAGGTGAATGAAAAAAATAGATATTTTATATTAATAAAATAAAAACGTCATAGTTATTAGTATCAGTTTTTGAAGATAACAATACCGTACCAACTATGTGACAAGATGGCAATAATAACATCACGTAAAATCAATTACATTTTTCACAATATTCGATTAAAGGCGATTTGCACGAAATGAGAGAACGACCCTTTGATTGTGTAAACTTGACTTTTAACGTTTATAACTAGTTTTTATTTTATTTAAATGTGGCTCACAGTTGAACAAAGTTTTCCCCTCTATACCTCCATATCTTCTATCCAGAGCTTTCTGGTTTCACCGAAATCTAAATACATAATAATTATTTTGAACCATTAGGTATTGTATTTTGATCCACTATGCATTTCAAACCGTTATGTACCTAAAATGAAGACAAACCTATGTACCTATGTACCTATTTGATACTTAGTCCCTTGTGGATAATCGATCAAAAAATTTATTGACCGCCCTAATTTTTACTGGCATTGTACAGCTTGAAAATCAAATACTATTTCCACTTACAAGGTCATTGGGACAATAGCTTATTATCTTTTCTCTAATATTGTTACACTGTCACAACACTTTACTGTGGCGTGTACAAGCACACATATAACGAGAGTTCTCAAAAATTAAACTGATACTTTACTTGTTCTATGAAAAAAAACTTTATTTCAACACCCTAATTAGGCTCGGAGTTATTCTGCCCGCAAAGCTGCCACCGCCGCCATTTGTTGCGAACAACAAACTTGCTTTTGTTTGTTGTTCGAATAACTAATTGTGAAGGCATCAGCTATGGTCTTAACTTTGCGAGATAAGGAATTATTAATAGGCTTTAAGAGTTGTTAAATAAAATAAATGCTCATTGAAGATCTTGGTATCACGTTTATCGCTAGTCGTTCAAACTTTATCTGCACGTTTCCAATATTAACTTTTATTCGCTTCGCCATAGGATAATGCACCGATTTCATTCAATATTCAAATGTTAGAATAGTTTGACTAATATTCTAAGTACAAATTAATGACGCCAATGGGTACTTGAGTCTTTGTAGAGCAGAGTAGAGGGTGCAAAAGGACTACAATGAACGAAATAAAATAGTATAATAACAAAAAATATTTCCTTAAGAAAAAAATATTAGTAAGTTAGGTACAAACTTAAAGGCTATAGGTACTTACTTATTATAATACGAGCACTTGAACTAGGATATTCTTGTGTTTCAGTTATAGAAAGGCTAACACGACACGATTCAACTTAAATACCTATTTAAATAAATAATTACATCTAAAATACATTTAACCATTTTTTTTTTATATGGGTAGTAACTATAAATTTTATACCTTTTATAGCATGATATGCTGTTGAAGAGCAACGTTACAACAAAGAATGTACGTTCATCGTCGAAATTACGTCAAATGACTACAAGCACCGTCGTCTTTGCGAGCCGTCTGACATTTCCACCGAAGCCTAAATCCCCGCTTTGACTAATGCTGATGATACTTAGAACAAAAACTGAGATAAACGATGCAAGGAAATAACAGAGTGACTTCAATAAAATATGTGTAAAACAAATGTTCCGTGTAGCGAAAGCTTTCAGTTTGATGAGACGGCAAGTGGAACGGAGTCGCGTTTATTTTTTATGATCCTACACCGCATTTTATGAATTCAGAGGACGGCGTTAAAGTAAAATATTACCTGCGTGTAAATGCACGAAGTACACTAACGTTTACAGGTTGAAATAAATCTACAATAATATTAAGAGTTTTCAATGATTCACAGTTAAGTTCATTCGAAATATTATAAACGGGATATGAACCGCGATTACCTTTATTGAGCACCCGATATTTCGACGCAGTTGCAATTTCTTCAGTCTACCCGTGATCATGATGCATGCAACTGCGTCGAAATATCGGGTGCTCAATAAAGGTAATCGCGGTTCATATCCCGTTTATAATATTAAAATAATATTAACTTTTAATAACTCAACCCCTTTTTCTAAACATTTGGACTTACTTAGAATGAACGTTGTAGACCCACAATGCTGAAAGGATTAAGGAGCTGAAAGTTATTCCACATTCTTACGAGTAAATCAGTACATCACATTGTATACGCAGACTAGCTATTGCCCGCGACTTCGTCTGCGCAGAATGAAATATACCATATGTTCATCAGAGATAATGTAGGACTCTAACGGTGAAAGAATATTTCATATTGGTCCAGTAGTTTTGGAGCCTATTAAATGCAAACAAACAATCAAATCTTTCCTCTTTATAATATTAGTATAGATGACAGATCATTCAATCCTATTCTCATTGCTGTTTGTTTAGTCGAGATTGAATTTGTTTTTCTATGACGCACATAAAAAAAATAAGCAACAGTAATTGCTGTCTACCTAGCAAGTAGGTACATAACGCAAAAACTATAACATAATGCTTATTAGCTAGCAATTTCGGGTTTGCATAATATCATTGTAAAAACGGAGTTGTGCCTCCATAGTCTCACCATTACCATACTAAACAGAAAAAAGGAAGTTCCTTTTCCAAAACTGGCATCTGCATCACTTCTGCGAACTCAAACCCCATTTCCATTCTAATTAATCTGTGCTTGTCTGTAGAAACAATCAAATTAATTGCCTTCATGATCGTACGTGACATGAAGGCACGTGACATGTCGTAAAAAAAAAAATTAAACACTCGAATGTAAATTTGAAACACTCGAATTTTTGGTATCAAAGCATTTAAACCTTCAATTGATATTTTTCCACTATTAAAACACTAGCTGTTGCCAGCGACTTCGTCTGCAAAGAATTCGTTTATCACTATCCCGCGGGAACTACGCAATTTTCCGGGATAAAAAGTAGCCTATGTGCTATTCCAGACTTTTCTCTATCTATGTGCCGAATTTCATCCAGATCCGTTGGGCCGTTCTGGCGTGATTGAGTAACAAACAAACATCCATCCATCCATCCATCTATCCATCCATCCATACTTTCACATTTATAATATTAGTTAAAAGTCTAAAATAAAACTACTTTCTTAGCTAACTTACATCTAAAAACGCCCCCGTGGGCTTAATTGAGTCCTAGCCCACGCGGCAAAGGGGCGCGGGGTAGACCGCGGGGTAGACCGCGGGGGCCGAGCTCTGAAAGGCTACGAAGTTCGTGTCATACCATCCCTCTCCCCGTTCTGTTTCGTGATGCATGTTCTTAGGTATGTTTTTTACTTCTTTTTTTCTTGCGTTTTTGTAATACTTCATGAAGAAATGTTTTCTTTTTTTCTTTCTTTCTTTTCTTTCCTCTCACTCTCAAATGAATGTCTATTAGTACTAGCTGTTGCCAGCGACTTCGTCTGCGAAGAATTCGTTTATCGCTATCCCGCGGGAACTACGCAATTTTCCGGGATAAAAGTAGCCTATGTGCTATTCCAGACTTTTCTCTATCTATGTGCCGAATTTCATCCAGATCCGTTGGGCCGTTCTGGCGTGATTGAGTAACAAACAAACATCCATCGATCCATCCATACTTTCGCATTTATAATATTAGTTAGATGAGCGGAACGGCACCAAACGACCACCTGTGATTCCCCAAGTCTTGCAGGTGTCCATGGACGATGGTGATTACTTTCCACCGGGTGACCCGTGTGCTCGTTTTCCCCCTCTTATTTATAAAAAAAAACGAACTTCGAGAATCGAATTCCACAGTATATTTAAGACCTGTCCGCTCTCGGTCCCCTTTGTCGCCCTACTGCGCCCCTGTACCGAAGACTCAGTTAAGCGGTCGGTCTATAGATTCACTTGCAGTTAGTTTTAAACTAATGATACCTTTATCAACCACAAGCTTCCGATAGAAATCCTTCGAATCAACCGCAAGTAGGCCTAGGACTTTCATCCAGATCCGTTGGGCCGTTCTGGCGTGATTGAGTAACAAACAAACATCCATCTATCCATCAATCCATCCATCCATCCATACTTTCGCATTTATAATATTAGTTAGATTACACCCAAGAAGCCCATTGAAATTATAGTGAACCAAAGTTTTATTTTTTTAACGGAATTGAAATATGCATTCGCTTTAGTTTCATTGTTTAGTGGGTAAACAATATTCAACAAGAAAAAACCGACCAAGTGCGAGTCGGACTAATTCGGCAAGTGAATATAAAATCCAGTGTTAGTAGATCCCTGTATCTTTAGAAAAATGTAGGTAGAATGAGGTCAATTTATATTGGCTTTAAATAGATAAACAGACATAAAAATATTCTACTTTCAGTATTTGATGTTATAGCGGCAACAGAAATACATAGCCTGGTGGCTGACAGACAGTCAGACGTACAGGGAGTCTTAGTAATAGGGTTCCGTTTTTACCCTTTGGGTACGGAACCCTAAAAACGAGAAAAAACTAGTATTGCATCCTGTTAAATAACTGTGCGTTACGTTCCTATACTACCGTTACTAACGGACTGCTACGTGCTATATTCAGGTTGTATAGCCAATCACCCCTTCCGCTATTTCCCCACGAACGTCTGCTCACTGCACGGAAGTGATACTATATGCTCGAGTAGTTCGACGAGCGAGGCACGTCTTTTCACTTAGAAATAACTAGTTCTGTCGTCTATGGGACTATTCAATGCCTTTTTGTGTTGAATCGTTCAAGTCCATCCTACTGTTAATAATAAGCATAGCTCAGACAAGTCGTTGCCAAAAATGAAACGGACAAACGACCTATGTATGTAGAATAGTCTAGCGCAACTAAGATTTTGATTACCTAAACAGTATTTATCATTTTGGCCTTTGTTTAGTTGCATTTCTTTCATAGTTATTGTTATATTACCGTGTTGCGATTCTTTTGCGATGAACTGTCCGGGCAATGATAATTTAGTTGTTAAACCTTTGTTTAAATAGTTTCTCACAAACAACGTAGAAATTTGATCCATTTAAGTACATTGTATTATGTCCAACTTAACGAGTCATTATTATTTTATGTTAATTTTTATGTAGCTTTTAATAAGTTTTTCTTTTAATTACTGTGATTGTCATAAATAAACTTTTTCTATCTTTCTTTCTATTATTATGATTCTCAGCTAAACGCAGCAGTTACTTTGAGGAAGAGTTTAATTTAAAGAATCACACCCATAGGAAAAAATATTCTCCAATATATATTATAAAATATGCTAGCTGTTGCCTGCGACTTCGTCTGCAAAGAATTCGTTTATCGCTATCCCACGGGAATTTTCCGGGATAAAAGTAGCCTATGTGCTATTCCAGACTTTTCTCTATCTATGTGCCGGTTTTCATCCAGATTCGTTGGGCCGTTCTGGCGTGATTGAGTAACAAACAAACATCCATCCATCCATCCATCCAAACTTTCGCATTTATAATATTAGTTAGATTAATATGCATGATCTCAATCCCTCGATGATTTTTAAGTTTTATGTATTTACTGTTTTCGTGAAACTTTGTGAATCTGCACAAGAGAAAACCGAATCTCCTAAAGCTATATTAAACCACTATTAAACAGATTTTGCTACGAGTATATTTATTCCGAGTAAACAGAGTCCAATAAAATACTTATCAACAACAGGTGTCTGACAAACAACAAATAATAATGTTTTATTCAAACACGAGAAATAAAATTTGGCAATATTTAACTTAGTTTAAATATAGATGATTGTTTATATCACGTTTATAATGTACATAAGTAATTCAGATAACATTTTATTTATTCACGTATAAAACAGTGTTGTTCTCTACACGGCTGTATGATGTAAAAAAATAAAACGATAAGATAAGAACAAACTATTGTATTGTAATAATGGTTTTGTATAAAAATTCAATCTCATCATCGTAATCAGCAGGTCTATGAGCATCTAATTTTTGATTTTGGATCTCAAGTGCCAAAATGTCATTTGTTTTCCACATTCAACCTAGAGGTTCCTAGAAGTAGAAAACACCGGGGACCCAGATCAAAATCGTTAGTAGTAGACTACTATCGACTTTGATCTGGGTCCCCGATGTTTTGAAAGCACATTTATGCGAAAATACCACTCGAATGTTGTTAAATTTTGTACTGAATTTGAAGTACGAGTAGAATAAATAGAAGAAAATTACAGTACCTATTAAATTACAGTGCCTCTAGTTTATTAAAATGTATTTGACAGTTGCCGTGTTCTGAATAAACATGAACGAAAAATGAATGGTCAAGATCGAGAGTAAGTGCTTAGCTGCATCGAGTAGGTATCTCTCTGTCCAAACTACTCGCTCTCATCCCTAATAACGTACTTTTTCATTCATACATATTCGAAACACGGCAACTATCAAATACATTAAGAAACTAGAAGCACTGTAAACCTTTCATCTGTGCTGCGTTCTAATGGCACTTCCCAGTGATGTGCTTTCAAAAATCGGGCCCCAATTAGTTGATTAGATAATTTCAGTATATATAAATTGTGACGTCTGTCTTCAATATTTACTTGTCTCCCAGACTGAGGTATCACAAGATATTTATATTAAAGTATAAACATTAACACATTTAGTTTATTTCAAATCAGAGCGTGGTTGAATAATGTCGTGTAGATTATTCTGAGGTGAATAAAAAATTAATAACAATGGCCGATGAAAAAGGAACGGTGTCTTGTCAAAAAGACGAAGTAATAGAAATTAAAAATGTAACCCAAGCGGAAAAAATCGAAGAGATTGCATTTGAAGACGCTTTAATATTAACAGGTAACTGTAGCAATGCCTGTGTACACAATTGCTTATCAAAAATATACCGTAAAATTTAGCATCAATGAAAAAGCACGTTATAAATATCTACTATGATTTCCTAGCATTCCATTATATCCTATAGTGTATTTTTTCGGCCCGCGGAATTCTGACATTTCTCGGTATTACCAGTCATTAACGTTCCTTAAATCCGTGGTAAGAAGAGGAAAAAAAAAATGTAGAACATTATGTTGAAGTTGAAATACTTAAACTAAAAATCATTTTTACATATTAGTAATTAACAGATATTTGGTTTAATTTTAAATTGCATAATTTAGACATAATTAATAATCTTTTCTTTTTTTTGGGAGAATATAAATTGTTTGGGGTATCACTTTGAGTATTGTCATATATTACAAACCTTCGGTCTATGAATATAATAATATTGATTTATTTCGTAATATTTAATAAAAAGAATGAACAGAACGTAAAACTTCAGCAGTCAGCTGTCATTCTTCCGGCAAAATATAGGAAAATATTTTAATTGCTCCTCCCCCAATATCAAAATTACATTAAACCGAACAATCTCCTCACGTGTGTAATGTTATGTCACTACGTCGACAATTCGACATGGCAAAATATGCCTTGCTAAAATAAAGGCGTGATTTATGTATGTACGTATGTATGTGATAATAAGGATGACTTTTAAAGTTTTCAACTTAGATCTTCTGTACTCTAATTGGCCAATTGTCGTTAAAATAAAAGCTGCCATTAATTTTTAAATCCATTATTTGAGTACCTAATGTTAGAACGTCACCGTATTTTATTATTTTTATTTGTTAGTTAAAATAACGAAAGCTTAGTATGACAATTTATTTGTTCAGCAGAAAAAATTGTTGGTGTCCCCTGAAACGTCTAATTCTGACAGCTGTCAGAATTCCACGGGCCAAAAAAACACACTATACTAATATTGTAAATGCGAAAGTTTGTGAGTGAGGATGTGTGTGAATGAGTGAGTGAGTGTGTGTGTTTATTCCTTTTTCAAGCTGAAACGACTGGACGGATTTAGATCAAATTTGGAACGGAGATACCTTAGATTAAAACAATGGCTATTTTTTATTTCGGAAAATTTCATAGTTCTAGCGGCATAGCGATAAACAAAT
Organism: Pandemis heparana; assembly: GCA_963854515.1. Lineage (NCBI taxonomy): Eukaryota > Metazoa > Arthropoda > Insecta > Lepidoptera > Tortricidae > Pandemis > Pandemis heparana. The sequence continues at coordinate 12,542,499 of OY978010.1, forward strand.
TCTTTGCAGACAAAGTCTGCGGGCAACAGCTAGTTGAACATAAATACTGAATTGAATATGCTCCGAAACTAGGTACTGGACCTTGAAAAATTCTTTCATGATTAGAATTCTTATCCCTGATGAACATAGGCTACCTATATTTGATTCAGCGCGGACGAAGTCGTCGGAGACCGCTAGTTGTCTATAATTTTCGTACATACATATATATATATATTTTTTTAGGTGAATAGGAAGGCAGACGAGCAAGTGGGTCACCTGATGGTAAGCGATCACCACTGCCCATAGACACCCGCAACCCCGGAGGGATTGCAGATGCGTTGCAAACCTAGAGGACTTAGATGAAAGAAAGAAAGAAAGAAAGAAAAAGTTTATTTATGACAATCACAGTAGGTAAATAATAAAAATATAATAATAAATATAATATAGTATGAAATGCCTCTTGTGCCTGTAATTTCCCCGGCTGTCTTACTTTCCACACCGGAACACAGCAGTGCAAGCACTGCTGCTTAGCGGCAGGATTAGCGAGTAAGATGGTGGTAGCGATCCGGACGGACCTTGCACAAGGCCCTACCACCCGCAACATAATGAACCATTTAGGAATCTAACCCTTGACTACCTGTGGAATATTTTCACAGAAATAACTTTGTGACTAACAAGACCAAAATCTATTGGGCTCTTACCATGGCGCCTTATGCGACTCAGTTTAGGTTCGCTCGCTGTCAGATCCATACTAAAAATGACAGTTAAAACCTGAACAGAGACGGAATTAAGACGTCATGGTAAGGCCCCTGGAATTTAACGTGCGCACGATCCACAGTGGATCACGATTGAAACGGGCGACTGTACCTGCGTTGTTTTGCGTATGCTTGTATTTTGCGCATGTTTTTTTTTAATTTATTTTTGTGTACTTTAGGATTTGTGTATTTTAGGATTTGGAAAATACAACTACCGATTGTTGATTCTCAGCATTTACACACTCCTCGCAGCGGCAGCCGAAGTGTTCAGTGTGGGCGTCATTGTGACCTCTAGTCAGTGCGACTTGGACCTCGGAGTATTCGAGAAGGGGATTATCAGCTCTGTTCCCATTTTAGGTATGATATTCTATGTTAAATATTCATGAAATTTAAGCTTGGTACGCGACTATGAAGCTCTGGATCTTTTGGTGTCAGTGCTTTGTTGAAAGCACATCCACCACATAGATCTACTTCTTTTTTATACGTATACGTATCTAGCTACGTTATAGTGGTAATCAATTTCTTTCACCTGTCATTCAATCAAATTATTAGCGGGTTCATGATATTTTCGAACATTGCACTTTTCTATTTCCTAAATAATTTTCTATGGTTCCCATTTTGCGGTGACTTTATGTATGTCCTGATTTTAAGCAAGGTCTGCATTACCTGTGACTTATTCCTCTGTCATCATCGCCATCCTAGCGTTTTTCCCGGCATTTGCCACGTCTCAGTGAACCCGGGGTCCGCTTTGACAACCTAATCCCAAGATTTGGCGTAGGCACTAGTTTTTACAGAAGTGACTGCCATCTGACCTTCCAACCCAGAAGGATAACTAATCCTTATTGGGATTGGTCCGGTTTCCTCACGATGTTTTCCTTCACCGATAAGCTCATGGTAAATTTCAAATGTAATTTCGCACATAAATTCCGAAAAACTCAGAGGTGCGAGCCCGCGATTCGAACTCGCGGTTCTCTGCTTGAGAGGCCACAGGTCAAACCACAAGGCTACCACGGCTTTCCTGGACTTATTCCTGTAATCACGTTAATTCCAGGTGTAATAGTGAGTGCCCACTTCTGGGGATACGTGGCCGACACCAGAGGCCGCGTGTACACTCTCCGCATTAGTATTATTGGGACCGTGGCTGGCGCTTTATTGTCCAGTTTCACGAACCATTGGGCTTTCATGACGTTAACAAAATTTGTATCCGCTATATTGTAAGTAGAATTGAAAGTTAAAATTTAACACTAGCGTTATAATAATCTTCGAAAATAGCAGCAATCGTCAATAGTGTTCAAGTTACCTGTGTGTAAACAAGAGATGGAATCAGTTGATGTTGAGATTAGGGGAGAGTGGGTAGGATTCGTACACCAGGAGCATTCGTACAGTGGTGATATCTCCGCTATTGAATACAGTGGCGTGTTCACGTTTGTGTGGGTAACTCCCACTCATGCGCATACGCTAACGCTACCCGCGGGGCGGCGCAAGAGTGCGGCCGCCGGCTTCGACACGACAAGTTCATTCATGTTTTCGCTCTAGAAAAACTGATTTTGTATTCACCTTGAAACACGTTTAAATCTTATAAGTTTTGCTCGAATTAGATAAACTGATCAATATAGTTTATGATTTGATATCGAGGTTTTATATGTAAACAACCATTTTGAGATATCTAGAACAGTTAATTTTATTTCAAATTTATTTGTTAATTTGTTGGGTTGGGTTACCTTCGTACAGTTGTCAGTGGGGCAGATTCGTACAGTACGAATGCTCCCCACTTTGAACTGCGTAACTAAAAAGATCATATTCCATGAATATTATTATTATTATTTCAGAACCATTATGCCGCGAGTAGGTATTTGTAAAAAAGGGACAAGATCGGAAGAGGTAAACGAAGATGCAAGTCAGCGATAAAAGATATCTTCTATAGCTGACTTGCATCTTCGTTTACCTCTTATAACTAACTAACTAACTATAACTCTTTTATTGACCTTGCGTGTTCCGCTGAATATCGCCCTAAGCGTATATAATGTCGGATATACAGGGTGTATCGGATAGTCCCTAACAATAATCAACTGGGGTATATAACCATAGCTATAGAAGCTAAAAAATATATTAAAAAAAAAATTGGAGTCAATTTTTTTTTGATTTGTATAGAAATGATTACAGTTAATACTACCATTCCTATAGACAATATAAAAAAATACTCCAATTTTTTTTATTTTTTTTTTTATTTGGGAACTATATAGGCCAAACCCTCCAATAAACGGAGTAGGTCTATGCCATGAGGCACGCCGAATTAAGCGATAAGTAATTTATAAAAATAAAATAAAAAAAAGACTATATTGTACTGAAGTTTTAGCGAATTTGAAATAAAAGGGCTATATTATTATAATTATTAATGTCGGTTGCATCTATTATTACCTAAAACTAAGACTTGTTACTGTAACGGTACAATTTATAATGTTGATTAATTATTTATCTATTAATAAGAGAAAAATTAATCACGAGTTTTTTGTTACTACAAATAAGTAGTTATTATTAGTACTCAAGTACTTAAAACATAATAATCGTTAATTGTTACCACATAATGGCTGATTTAGTGTTAAATTTGACCTCAAGAAATGATAATATTACATTGAATAAATGGTTTTTTCTTTGATTGTACGAAGGTTCCCTACTATGTACGAATGTACCCTACAGCATGTACGAAACTACCCCACGTGTGGGGCAGTTTCGTACGTTTCCCATTTTTGAGAAAAATCACCGTATCATCGCCATGCTGCTTAATATCCAAAAGACACTTAATTATTATTAAAGCTAGATAAGTAAGGTATATAGCAGCATTGAATTTATTATGAAATTGTAAACAGTTATTTTTTTATGTGACTTACAAAAAAATGTGTACGAATCCTACCCACTCTCCCCTATTATTTCAGCGCTTGTGGCACACACGCTGTTGTCTTCACCCTGCTGGGAGAGAGCACGCAAGAGTCGCACCGGCGTCGCTTCCTCCTGTACGCCACAACGGGGATTATGTTCAGCCAAGGCGTTATCACTTGTACGTAGATTACTTAAAGTAAGCTCGTAAAATGTCCAGTACAACCCCCTTATTCATAAACGCTCTCTAGGCATCTGCTAACTTAATAATCGTTTGTCCTTATCTGTCACATTAACATTTACCTTTCACAGTTAAGGACAAACGATTGCTAAATTATCAGAAGCCTACAGAGCGTTTTTGAATAAGGGGGTTAGTATCAAAACATACAGGTTAACTTGGCCGCAACGGCCCATATAAAACCCTCGGGCGGTAAGTAACGCCCGCAGCACCACCACCCGCGCAGCAGCAGCAGCCCCCCCCCGCTCAGTCCACAGCGCGCTGCTGCCCTCCGCGGCCTCCATCTGGACAAACGCCGGGTCTCCGGCACACGGTTTTTCCGCCATATCATTTTATTTATTTACTCGCAAATGTAATGAAAATCTTTGTATGTATCACGGGCGGTACGAGAATTACGAATCTCGTCTCAAAAAGAGCCTCGGTCGTAATTCTTTACTTACCGCCCTTAATTCACAATGTACTATTACGTAACCAACACCTATCCATATTTGTTTCAGCGGTGGCTTTCCCAGCTCTAAAACTGAACTTCGCCTACTATATTCCCTTCCTTGGGTTCTTTTACCGGCCGTGGCGATTCTTGAACCAAGTCATAGCCTTATTGAGCGCAATCAATTTCTTCCTCCTCGAGTACTATACGCTCGAAAGTCCCAAGTTTTACTTCTCAAAAGGTGAACATGACAAGGGATTGGAAGTGCTCAAGAATATTTATGCTGTCAATACTGGCAACAGCAAAGAAAGCTATACTGTAAGTGAAATTGTTAAAAACCTTGCTAATGTTTTAATATCTAGATTATTATAGTTATAGGGTATGTAGATATGACTTGCATCAATTTTCAATGCAAACCGTGAGGTGGTTGAAAGGGATTAACTATTAGAGTTTGCGTTTGAGTTTGAAAGTTTTGAGACAATTCGATGTAGACGGTGGAGCCATTGTCTCGTTGTTTCATTTTCTGAAGACTGCATTCACCTGTAGTTATTTCTAACCTACTTTGTTTTCCAGGTCAGCCGTGTCGTTTTGAACGAAGATGAAAACAAATCAAAAAGTACCAACTTCTTTCATTCTGTTTGGAACCAGACAGTACCGTTGTTCCGTAGAAAATATATCAAAAATACATTGCTTATTTTTGGCATCAGTATTCCTACATATTGCGTGTAAGTGTTTTTTTACATAGGTTGTTACGTAAATCTTGTTTAATCTGTCACTACATATTTTTTATGACTACAAGGTGACTTTGAATGTTGCTAGCATTTGTTGGTCTGTGCCGTGACGGAGCTCTTTTATTTAGTTTTAGTTAATTTTAAAAGCCTTTTTTTTTACTTGCAAAGTATGTATGTATGTAAATATGTTTGTCTGGCTGGAATCTTGCGACATAATTTTGAAGCAGTTATATCTTCAACCGATTGTGCTAAAATTTTGCATACTATTATTAAGTCGGATGACAATACATCTGGTAGTGAAGTTCTGGCGACCTGGCCAGGATCGTCTCCGCAGGAAGGAACTCTTTAACTATTAGTCCAATTAACTTAAATTTGGTACACAGTCATTATACCTATGTAGGACGGATGCTAATGCAAGTACTTTTGTTGAAACTTATGTATGTATTTCTTATATATTAATCAGTGGTTTATCTTAATTATTTAATTTAAGTAAAAAGTATTCTGTATGTATGAGTAAATAAGAAATATTGTTGAAAACAATATTATTTTTTACAGATCTCCGCCATTTGCCGTGTGGTTGCCGCTTATCTTCAATAGCTATGTAAATTCAGACATGACTAACATCACCTTTTGCCAAATATTTAAAACGAACTCAAGCAGCAATGCAACTAATACGGTATGTATCATTTATCAGTTTGAACATTTTTAAGAAAATTAAATAAGTAAGTGTTATTGAAAAAAAAAAGCCGTTTCAATAGATCAACCAAATGTTCATGACACTTTTTTACGATATCAACGATGATCCGTGAAAAACAATATATTTATTGAGCTAACGAAGTAAGAACATTGTAAAAACAATGACGTTAAGTCGCACCGGTGTACGACCGGTAATAATCGTGGCAGAATACTGACGCGTGGACGAAATGCTCTAATATCCCGCCCCTTTAATAGTTCTTAATAGAACTTCTGTACATCGTTCCAGGACACACAATGTGACGACACCATCGCCGACTTCACATTCATGGGCATCATAGCCTTCGCCACCCTCATCACCGTCGTGTCAGTCATCAGTGTCATCATCATCAAGTACATAGGGAAGAAGTGGACATACGTGGGGATGCATGCACTCTCAGCTATGCTGGCCGTTGTGGTGGACCACGTCAGCCTTGGATGGAGTCTGCTGGTTTTCATAGGAATGATGTGTAATGTTGTGTGCATGGGAGTTACTACTAGCTATGCGGTGGAGTTATTTCCTACATATATGAGGTAAGCTTTGAGACTTTACTGAGGTTTTGGTCTCTGGTTCACCCCGTAAGCTGCTTACGTGTTTTTGGGATCACAATTCTTATTATAAAAATGTCTTATTACGCTAGCGTTAGTATCTCGAACTGTGTGTAGGTACGCGACGTCTTTAAATATTTTCAGACATTATAACTGACATGAAATGATAGCGCTTATAGGCGGCTGGTCAAGTAATGCCCTCAAGAAACACTTGTTTCTTTTGATTCCTTTTAAATTTCGAAATCAACTTAATGCTAGCAGCAACAGCGGGTGGTAGGGCCTTGTGCAAGGTCCTTCCGGATCGCTACCACCATCTTACTCGCTAATCCTGCCGCAAAGCAGCAGTGCTTGCACTGCTGTGTTCCGGTGTGGAGAGTAAGACAGCCGGGGAAATCACAGGCACAAGAGACATTTCATCTAAGTCCTCCAGGTTGGCAACGCATCTGCAATCCCTCCAGGGTTGCGGGTGTCTATAGGCAGTGGTGATCGCTTACCATCAGGTGACCCACTTGCTCGTTTGCCTTCCTATTCATATAAAAAAAAAACACCTGCAAGTTGGTTGGTTTGTATATACAAACTCACCTTCCTACTTGAAACCTCTGAAACGATTTATAAAATATGAACTAGCTAAACCAATTATCTTGCTACTCTCTGACCACAAGTGCAAGACAGCTACGTTTGTTTAGTTTCCACGCAAAAAACCCTATTTCTTTTTTTTTTCAGGGCCATGGCGGTAGGCCTGTCCATGATGGTTGGCAGGGCTTTTTCGTTTATATTTTTCAATATAATAGGCATTCAATTACTGACCAATTGTAGTAATTTTCTGTTGTATCTGGCAACATTTTTACTATGTAAGTACCACCCAAAGAAACGCTATTTTGAAATCACTGGGCCATCATTGTCATCACTTTCCTACTCGTCTATTTACGTTGCTACAAATGCCTTCTCAATACATAACATATATTGAGAGGGCATTTGTTGTAGTCTCCACAAGGGTCCATTTTGGCTTGTCAACTTCATAAACATTACACACCATTAATTGAAGCGCTTCGCAGCTGTATGCAGCCTCACGATTTTTTCCTTTAAAAATATCACCACAATGTAGCTGCGATGAATTATTCTACTAATAATAAAATTATTATATTCTGTCTAAGTAACTTCTCATTATATTGGCTTCATTTAAAAGGTATATAAATAGAACTTTGCAATTCTTAATCTGTATTTTGATAAACACCCAACGCGAATAATTTGTCTGAAAAACTGATCAAACAAAATACCTATTCGCATCAAAAGAAATAATCTGTTTTGTCTTTTGTTTGTGTTTGTTTTGTTGTTTTTTTATCGTTATAGCAAATAATAAAAGCAAGCTTTTGTTTCTAGCTGGTGCCATTTTGGGAATGTTCCTGCCTACGGACAATAGCCAGGAAACAACAAAGACAACAGCACCAGTAGCTAACAACTCTACTAGGCAAAACTAAGCTTTAATGACTCCCTTATTCATTTATAAAAAGTTAGACATGTGATATAGAACTGCCGTGTCCCTCAGATGATTGTATAAAAATAGGTGCTCACTTACCTATTTGTTACGTCACGAGATTGTTATGTATACAAGAAAAAACTATGTTTTGCCTGTGTCTGACAAAGACAACTGCTTAGCTTAGGAATGAGGGGTAACTTATAAGGTTAAATCTCTCGTTTTAATTGTATGATATTGTTGTTATTGTAATTTTATAATTCAAAGAAAACTCGCTTTTGTCAAATTATTTCTTTATTAGGTAATTATTGAAAATACGCACAAAGTATTCTCTGTTTTATAAAAAAATATGTAGAACTTAAATTCATAATTTTACCAATCTGAGATTATATTTACTTATAACATTTTGTTCATTTAATTAAATCTATTATGTCGACAGTTATAATACAGTAAGGAAATATTTTCAGGTGATCTTATTGTTCTTCGCAAAGGTATTTTTAAATATGTCTGAGAGGTTTAATATTACTTCAAGCAGTCATTCCCACGATAAAAAATTCTAATACAAGATACGAGTATGTCATGATTTTAATTTTAAACGGTAGTGCGGCATCCGTTCAATTTATCTGCTAAGCAAAGCAAAATCATAAAATTTATACGACTAGTTGTAAATACGCTGCGTTTGCGGCGGATATAACTTGAGCGGATATTGCTCGTCAGCTCCTATAAGATATAATATTGCGAATGGCTTTATTTATTAAACCACTTCAGTTTTCAGTAGGTAGAATCTGTGAAATAAATTGAGCTGAGCAAAAATAAGCTTTTTTGTACATAAATTAAATTTTAAGTCCAGCCGACCTCTAGAAAAATGTCAAATTGTACTTGTAACATTTAACCCTCACTAGTATTAAGAGGTACTATAATATATAAACAGCTAAGTAAAAGTCTTTAAAATTACTCATTCACTGTCAGAGAGGCTTAGAAATTCTTCAGTATGCTTAGTGTAGGTTTTCGGTCACAATATACGTCTCGAACGCGTTTGCGTTAAAATGTCAAATACTATGACAACTGAGCCTCTAGTGTAAGTTTTAGGCACGACAAACGTCTCGAACACGTTCGCGTTAACGATTCAATTACTAAGGGAAAATGAACAGCGCCACAAGCGGAACGAAACGACAACTAAAATTTCTCATAGTATTTGACATATTAACGCAAACGCGGTTGAGACGTATTTTGTGACCGAAAACCTACACTAAGCATACAGTTTGTTGCCGTTTTTATATGCAAAAACTTACACTAGAGGCTCCTGCAAAGTTTAGTAAGAATGTATGAATGTGTCTAATTTTATTTAAAACATTAAAGTTTCATCATTATTTTGTTATTATGTTATTAAATTTATTTGTATAAAAACTAAACGATTATTATGTTGCAAATAACGTCGTACATTTGCGAAGACTAAATAAAGAAAAAAGTTTATCCACACCTTGATTATGACGTGACCGCGTCCGAGAGTTTTCAGAAGAATAAGGACAGGTTATATGACACACACTCACTGACACTTCTCTTAGCAAGCAACTTTTCTTGTCGAGCAAACTACAAGGAAGCCATGAGAGCGTTCGTTACAAAATGTCAAGGACCTATTGTTGAAAATTAAGAGGGATTTGAATAGAATTTGTAGGAAATGTACTGCAATCTCGTGGAGTATTCTTTGTGTCGTACGAGCCACGTCCGTGAAATATTCAGCCTGGCTCAGAGAGCACTTAACGCGAGCCTCTACTCTGTTTATAAGAGAAATAAAAATAAGTAACACGGCGTGTTTTAAAAAACAACCAAGTGAATGAACGTGGCGCTGCCGGGGAAATATCATGCCTGTCAGAAATATCTCCTTTGGAGCCGGATAAAACCAATTCAGTTTCAGCCTCATCATTGATCTAGGATTTGTTAAGTATGCATATAACTGTTTATTGCACGCAAAATACATGAAATAACACTGACAAGACTGTATGAACCTAGTAACGCATTTTAAACGCAAGGAATAAAGCGTATAATGTCTTCTTTCTTTCCTTCATTATTTTCTTTAAATGCCCATTTAGTTGCCCATCGCTAACTGTAAGAAAATTAGAGCAGTAATTAAAAATCGGCAGTGTCCTAAATCTATTTTATAAGCGTTTGCGTGTCACCCGCATATCTACCATGATCGGCAGGTGGGCCTGAAGCGATACGCGATTATTATGCGATGTCGTATCTGATACACTCCGGACAAACGGGCAATTATGGCACCGTCGGCGACACGATATGGCGATACATCTGAAAGGGTTCTTATGTACCTTACATAATAGAGTATCAACGGAGACAGTGTAAACATTCTCTGGGACAAAATCTTCCAAAGTATGAGTAACAATCTGAAGGCGGTTAAGAACGATATCTCAGCGATTGGCGACTATAGCCATGACACAAGATGATGCGTGGAAGTCACTGTGCGCCTAATGTCATCTTTATTTTCGAACCTGGTACTTTTTTACGAGCTTTATGTACCCTATGTTACACGTTACAGTAACCAAAAATCTTAGTGCGGACGTAGGGTTCCGCTAGGGTCACGGGCCACGTCCAATAACGTGCTACAGTTACGTTTACAGTTTGTAGATGAGTAGGTAGGTACCCGGTTTAATAGAGCATAATTTAAAAAAAAACCTGAGTTTATCGTAGTGTGAAGAAATAATTCAAAGGTTTGCGAGGATGATGTTTGATCTGGATGTGGCTCGCGTCACGCCTCTTTGCTAACGAGACGTTTTCTTCATGTTGTTGTCATTTATGCACATTTTCACGGAACTAAACGACATAGTTATAAATTTGTAAACGACGTCAATCACACAACATAGCGGCATGTACTAAAAATGGGATGAGCGTAGTTTGAGGTTTAATTGTGTGCATGAAAAGATGTATTTGAAGGAGCGCGGTTTTGTGACTTCACATATTTAGTCATTTACACTTAGGTAATCTTCACTTTTTAGTTGATCTGAGCTTTGCAAAGTACTAAAATGCCTTTAGGCTACATTATAAAAACATTTCGGAAAATATTCACTTTCCCATTAAACATAGATAAATTTCAATCGATTGAGGGAAATTCAAGGATCCCAGCGACCTAAATCAACGGTTAAATTATATTAAAGGTAAAACGCCTGAGATACCGACCTCCCCTGAGCCTTGCCAAGTGATAAATGATGCCGTGTTATTACATTTAATAATGTTATTGGTGAAATTGTTTTTTTAATAACGAACGGTACGTATATTAATATCAGTTACGCGATGATTAGACAAACGAGCAACTAATGATAAAAAGTGTGTCACGGACCAAGATTTAAATGATTTATTTGTACTTACAATTCTTTTTTTGCTGTCAAACAGTTTAAAGTTAGGTAGATACCTACTTTCAGAAACACGGGTAGGTTAGTAATGTTAAGCGTTCACAACAAAAGTCTGTTAAAGTTTCTGTTTTAAAAAGTTATCACCTGTTCAAAATAGGTTTATTTCAATCGCATAATATCCTAATTCGGTCTGGAACACGGAGTTGCTGAACATGAATGAAGGATTAGATTACAGCGCTGGGATATCTAAGCCGATTATGTAATATTTCCTCCGCATGATACGCCTCGAAATCCTTTAACTTGGTTGGGGATTAACTTAAATAATACGTAGCCATTTTTAAATCGAGAAGACCTACAATTTTATGTCTTGCAGCTTAAAGGCTATTCCCACGTTTGCGAGTGATTCTAAACGTTTTAAAATGATGACTACTTATCTATACCATCCTATGCCTAATTAGTGTTAGGTACAATTTGGGGTAGTCAGTATCTAAACGTTATTCAAAAATAACTGTATTGTCCTGATTCTTAAAACTTCTTGGTACTGGTATTATACTCATTCTTAAAACTTTTCAGGAATGTAAAAGATCAGGGGGCCGGCTGATGTTACACGAAAATAAAACAAAGCGATGCATAAAAAAACTTTTTGTAAATATGGTAATGAGTTAACTGCGCTACTACGGACTCCTAGCACACACGTTACAGAACGCTTAGATTTTTGTGTTTCAGCATTTTCAGCGATTTAAAATATACACGAAGATCTCTCTATGATTTCACTACTTAAGACGCTGTCAACAGCAAATGACCTGGAGCAGCGCCACTCTTCACACATACGGTTCACGTGCCTGTTAGTGAAAGAGAAAAAACTATTCCGGCAGCTTGGCGCGCGTCTAAAATCTTGCAAATAAGACACAAATCATAAGAAATAAACAAAAGTATGGATTATTTGTGAAATATGATGAAATTTCTTGATTCATTTGATATTTCCTATCATTTGAAAAACAGCGCCTTCTCTCGTCCCTGGTGAGCAGTACATGTTCCACGGGAGTTTGTAATTGTGTCGTACAGACACATCATTCAAACAGAGGACGCTTAGCGTCAAATATTCGCATAGTAACAAGGTCACGTGACAGTTGGTAACAGATAGAAAAATTCGAAAGCTTACTCACCTGCTATGGGTGGTGTAGGGGTATAGCACGCGTCACGGAATGACGAGGACCCGGGTTCGATTCCCGGCCATAGCTTTACTTTTCGGATTTTTCTATGTGTTCTAATTTTCAGTGTCATTTAGAAATTAAATTTCTAACGGTAAAACGTAAAAAGTAAACATAAAAAATCAAGAAGTAAAATTTCTTGATTCATTTGATATTTCCTATCATTTGAAAAACAGCGCCTTCTCTCGTCCCTGGTGAGCAGTACATGTTCCACGGGAGTTTGTAATTGTGTCGTACAGACACATCATTGAAACAGAGGACGCTTAGCGTCAAATATTCGCATAGTAACAAGGTCACGTGACAGTTGGTAACAGATAGAAAAAATCGAAAGCTTACTCACCTGCTATGGGTGGTGTAGGGGTATAGCACGCGTCACGGAATGACGAGGACCCGGGTTCGATTCCCGGCCATAGCTTTACTTTTCGGATTTTTCTATGTGTTCTAATTTTCAGTGTCATTTAGAAATTAAATATGACTCGTTAGCCGTTTAGGTATGAATTGTTGACTTTATGTTTTTAATTGCAGACCCATACGTCGAAAAAATAAAGACATAGAACCGTTTAATTATGATTTTAAAATCATAATTAAACGGTTCTATGTCTTTATTTTTGCAAAGATTGGTCTTAAGACCAATCTTTGCAATTATTTTCTATCGAGCCGATTTTGTTCAATTATGTATCGAGCCCGTCTAGCGTGTTTGAAATATGATGAAAATTAACATTATATTTTTTTGTATTTTTTTGTGTGCAGTTTTTCTTAAAAAAGTGTTTAAATAACATCAATTTCAACAAAATTAGGTGTTGTCAGCCTCTTAATGCTCTTCGTGACCCCCGTCTTGTCTGTCTTTCAACTCAGCACAAAGATCCTAGTATCGCCTCTACTTCAGTATTTGCTTTTTAAAATACCAGTAAAACAAAGTCAAACAGAAATTGAATTTGCTTCAACGCGCAGCGAAAGAAAATATCTACGTCATTGGAGAAACAATTTATCCGTACAGATAAAACGGAGGGCTCTGTTTTACAAACTAGTGTGCGTATAATACGAAAAGCACGACTATACAATACGGGTACCGATTGGATATAAATAATTCAGGATACCTTGCGTTACGGTACAAGGCCAAAGCATAAGCGATTTGGCTTTAAATTCCGTCACCTCAGCACAACCCTGCGTGCGCTTATTGCTTTTCAAAGTATTTTAAAAACATACCGATTAAGTAATAAAATTACAAAGGTACATACACAAATCACGTCTGTATCCCTTACGGGGTAGACAGAGCCTATGGCAACAAGACCTAAAGGCCATGTTTAGCATGATTGAACGAAATAACAAATGACTTTATTATGTAGAACTAGCTGCTACCCGCGATTGTCTACGAATAATCGTTTATCGTCATAAGTCTTCAAAAAACACTTTTCCGTGATTAATAACGAGCTTATATTTAGGTATCCGTATACATATATGCGCCCGCGCAAACTTTAGCGTAATATTAGTAATACAAAAAAATTGGCGTGTGACTTCATGGGTGAAATAGACATACACTTAACAGTCTTAACACTCGCATTTTCAAATAATATTTCTAGATCAAGCTTTGTCGTTATGCATGTTCCTTTCGATTGTATAATTCGTAGTCATGATAAGACAGTAATTCACTTTTCTTTGTCATCATTTGTTAGAATCGCTTGAACGTTATTAATCTACTTTTACATTACATACCGTCACGCCTCTTTCCCACAGGGGTAGGCAGAGACTACTCTACTTTTATAATAAGCAAATTATATTCACTTCTTCTAAACGCTTCCCACTTTTAATTTGGCCCTCTGAGGAGCATCGAACCGAAGCACAGGCGTATTCGAAGGAGCCCAAACTGTGATTTGAAGCGAGATTGTAGGCGTTTTATTAGCTGCTTGTTTTCCAAAGCAATATCAATAAATTATAATATTGTTTAGTGTACTTGTTAGGAGGACTTTGTATTAGAACAGAGTTACCTATTGATTTTTTGTTTTATACCTGCGATTGTAGAGGTATCAACGGAGTGTTTTTTATGTTAGAGAGGCCAAACAAATGAACTCGTGGGTCACCTGATGTTAATTGATCGCCGCTGTCCATACACCCGCAGCGCTTTACGCGATGCCAGTGCGTTGTCGGCCCTGCAGAAAATTGAAAGTAAAAGTAAAGTAAAGTAGTTATTGTTTTTGAAAGTAAATTGTAGAAATTTAAGTAAGAGCTCAGTTTTATGAAAATGTAAAATTTTGTTTAGATTCAGGTGTTACTTTGTGAAGGTCCTTGTAATGTTGGGCGAGTTAATCGCATCAATAAAAAATAATAGTGTAAGAGCATGGTTTGGCCACACTATCATTTATGGTGGAAAAGTAAAAGTTATGTCTCATTTAATGAACTAGTCTTGCATTTTTAGAAACATCGTCAATCAACGCATTAATTAAATCGAAGCATTCCTTGTGAAAATCGTAGCATATGCTCTTACACGCTGTTACCCCATAATGGTAGAAATTTATCCAATTTGTCGCCTATAGCGCCTCTAATCGAGTTTGTTTAAGAGCACTTGCCACCAACAAGTAAGCGTTAAGTGCTTAGTGCTGAATTAAATTATGGCAAATGCTAGCGAGCACTCAGAAATATGGACTATACGCTATAGCGTATACCTAGTACTTATGTGTATACCTCAGTACAATGTCTCGACATTACAAAATTTAGGTCGAGAC
Source organism: Pandemis heparana (assembly GCA_963854515.1). Lineage (NCBI taxonomy): Eukaryota > Metazoa > Arthropoda > Insecta > Lepidoptera > Tortricidae > Pandemis > Pandemis heparana. Next base: position 12,557,551 of record OY978010.1, read on the forward strand.
AAAGAAATTTCGTGTTTCACAAGCTTTTACATCAACACTTCTAAAGAATTTGCTTGAAAGGTAGTTGTGTATACTTTAGTAGGATATAGATTTGGGGACAGTGGAAGTACAATTAACAAAAAGTATAGTCAAAAAAAGAGCCTGTTTTATTCTTATTTCTTTATTTTATAAAAATCTAATTATGCTCCCTAATTTTTCTTCCACTTAATATTTGCTGAATTAGTGCGGTTTTAAATTGTCTTTAATTAATTTCGTTATCCATTTTTGTGTTATAAAATAAAGTACCTACATACTTACCTACTCACGTAAAGTTATTTTAAACTCTACCCACTCCTACAAAAGGGAAACAAACGATTCAACCAGGTTCTAAGTTAACCTGATTAAATTGGTGTAATAATCCTTTTACATTAAAAAAAACAATGAACTGAACAAAAGTTTCACCTTACTACTGTTACCGCAAACTTTATAAACCTCCGCGAAGCAACGCCTGATCTACTCAATTATTGAAAAACTGCAGGCAATTTCTTCCGATAGCTAGTAAATAACAGTTACCTACTTGAGTTAGCACGTCGACGAGAATTAAGATTTCTTTTATGTATCTACCTTATTGAGATAAACTTTACAAATCGATCTTATTTACACATTTGAGTTTGAACTGAAAGCAATCACTCTGAAAGCGATTACATTCTGATGTTGCTATTATTTCTGTGTAGCGTAAAATATATTTAGGTTGTATATTTTCCTTAATGAAGCCAACGTCGCCGTAGCGTCGCCCCACGACTCCGTGCTTTGGAGCGACCCATTGAAAACAGTGCCACAGCTCTGAACTAATTCCTTAAAGTAGTGTGTGTCATGTTGGGCGGTGCATGTTAATGAAATAGGTAAATGAATTATGTATTTGGAGCACACCTTAGCTGGGTTACTGCAGACTTTTATCCATGCGTTGTAATAGAGTGAACGATATATTTAGAGAAATAAAAGAAAAAGTTTCTCAACGTTTTGTTTGAAATGAAATGGATGTTGTTGAGATCAAAATGAGAAATTTTTGTTTCGGTTATGTTGTAGTTTTTAACAGAAAGCTAGTTATCTATTAATTTTATTGTCAGAAAATACCGCTCCTGCATAACAAGAAACTAATCATCTCACCAAACTCATCAGCTTTAGTAAGAAAACATACATGTACTTACAAAATTTTAGTTGGCACTGAGTGGTTTATAACATTTTTCGTTTCCAGTGTATTAATTAGGCACATTATAAACTACAATAAAAATACATACGGGGAAATTACGGGCACAAGAGGCATTTCATCTAAGTCCTCTAGGTTGGCAACGCATCTGCAATCCCTCCGGGGTTGCGGGTGTCTATGGGCAGTGGTGATCGCTTACCATCAGGTGATCCACTTGCTCGTTTGCCTTCCTATTCACATAAAAAAAAACATAATTCATAAATCACGTCTATAGATATCCCTTACGGGGTAGGCCACGTTCAGTATGATTATGGGCGTATAGTACAGGTGAAAAATGCAAATAGAGACAATAAAAATAAAAATGTAAAAGTACCTAACCAAACATATTAATATAAATAAACGGATAACTCACGTTTTATTCCCGCTTTATATTAAAAGTACCTACCCAATTTGAAAAATACACTAAAATGTAAATAAATAGGCGGCAAATGGAAGGCACGACACAAATTTAATACAATGACAATATCTCTTGATCATCAGCATAGAAATATCACATTTCTCGCAATTATTTCATGTAGGTGCCATTAGTGACGTGTTCTCGCCATGAATCATAACCGAAGGCTCATCAAGACAGCCCCCGAACGTAATGAAGCCAATTCATCAGTTCTGTTGTCAACGCCTTCGTTAGCACCCGAGACTAGGGTGTTTACTCGACGGAATAAAGAACGTACGGAGATGATACTGAAGTAGATGTATGTACGCTAATGCTAACGAGATTTATTAAGAGTTCCGAGAACAGAAGTCAAATTAAGCGACGGCACGAGACACGGTCGCTTGTCAAGTGCGAAAACAGTAGTTTAGTTCGTTGTCCAATAAGACAGTTGGAGACGTTCTGACTGCAATAGTATCTCGGTTAAAAAATTACCTTGAAATTACAGCTTGAAACAAAAAATAATAAGATACTTAGTGACATCTTGTAATAAAGTTATTGCACTCTATGATATTGAAATACCAAGGTCACAAACTTACCACGGTCTTTGGCGTGTCAAAACATTATAAACAAGTATTATACTGGCCGCTCCACCGCCCCTTTGTTTCGTGACGGTTTAGAAAAGCAAATACACACCCCTACATACCACAGTGCGAATGCGTATTGTAAACATTAAATGCTTAGAGCAGACTTACAGTTCCAAACTGACGACATTATTCCAGCATGATATATTTTGTAGCGCGTTGATTAAGGCGTGGAAATTGAGGAATATAATTATTATTACAGTAGATTTCAAATGAAATACAATTCAAAGCGTCTAATTTAGGGTAAGTTAGGACAGGCTATTTTAGACGGCAAAGTTGACGTGTCGTTACATATCCACTTGTACGTTCCAGCTGAATAAGTACCTTTTTGAAATCGAGTTTTTATATGCTGATGCTCGTGCTTTAGGTACATTTGGATTAAGTGGATTGTTCTCAACAACATAATACAAGTCCAATTCCTTTGTAAATAGAGTCTGTAAGGCCCATAACATTAAATTTAGTTAGTTGTAGTTTAAATTTATCTTTAGATAGTTTCAAATCTAGCATTAAGTCCCTTCTGGATGGGTGAGTTCTCACTCTTTCATCTAATTTCTTTTTTTCAACTATTTGGTTTATTTGTTTTAGCCTAATATTAGCCAACAAAATGTTTTCGGTTAGGTATTCCCGTTCATTTGTTTTTATGTAAATTTATTACTAAGTGGTGGCAGCTTCATTGGTTTATGTAAGTTGTACTTGTGTTTAAATTTAAGTATTATGTACCGTTTGTGCCCAAATACACATTAAAACATTAAAACATACTAATTTAGTCCAAAAAATTCTTAATGCACCAATTTAACTCTTGTTTAAATCTGCAAACTTGTAACTTCAAGATAGGGCGAGGCGAGTTTACAATGGAAACAAAGCTATCATTTTGCATTATCACGTTATTAAGGCGCTACCATAGAATAGATAATAAGAGGGTAGAAGGGAATCTCTTTTGACCGCGTCCAAAACGCCACTATTTATATACCTACTTCCCTCTTCACGTCGTTACGCCCCTCTGTCGTCCAGGCGTATTGCTAGGGTTGCTTACCGTTAAATATTATACTTACGTCTAAAGATAATATAAAAGAAAGAAAGAAAGAAAGGAAAAGGTTTATTTGGTGCAATATATATCGCTAAAATATAAGTTTTTATTTACTTTGAAATCATTATTTTATTCTAGTTTTACAAAATATGAAATTTATAAATCATTAGGTACGTACCTACATATTATATTAAGGAAGAAGTTATTACAAGTGCCATACCAAAAGAAGCCATTTAAGATGATTTAAGTAAGTATTACTTTCCGACAAATATAAACTAAAATACATACAGGCTCACGTAAAACTAGATGAGTAGGTACCTACGGGACGGAACGCGCAAAAATGCCAAACGCGCGTGCGGCGACGCCGGCCGTGGCAGCCTGACTGAGCCGCTCGTTTAACAAGTACTGTAAATCGTGACCTTCGAGTCCGGCCGGAGTGAGAGATTCCGTTCTACTATGTTCTTACTTATTCTATGGCGCTACTACAGTCATGTTTCAAGTGCCAAGAAGTCACCCCCTCCCTACCTCACCTACCAAACGTCATTTTTTGACACTTGAAACTTGAATTATACTTCATTTAATTTTGAATGAGAAACCACAATAGCATTATATTGCGTCTGGTCAACTATTTCTTACCTAGCAAATAGTACAGTGCAATAGTTTGGTCGCCGCCCGATTGGGCGACCCAGGTATCGCTGGGGGGACAGTGTCCAGGCGGATTTGCGACGTCTTCAAGTCGACGACTGGCAAGAAGCTGCGCACGATCGGGACAGATGGCGTGCTCTCGTTTCGGAGGCCTAGACCCTATTTGGGTCCCTGAGCCAAGTTAGTTAGTTTTAGTTAATAGTTTGGCAGCCGCAAAATAAAATTGTTTTAATGTCAGTTTATTTGCGTGTCGTAAATTGTTACTCTAATACAAATTGTTAAGAGATTACAGTTCACGAAATGCAATTTAATATTGTTGTGGTTTCTCATCCTAAATTAAATGAAGTACCTATAAGTACGAGTAGTGTTGGTGCGCGGTTAAACGAGAAGCCGAACAAGATTTAGAATTCAGCTAATGTTATTGGTCAAATTTTGCATCTTGCCACTCTACTCTGACTCATTGGAAACAATCCTTTATTTTACTACCAATGTAAAACAATTACCCACCGTAGTTATTCAACGTTGGTCATTACAATGCGTCCATTAAAAAAACATTGGAAACTTACACAAAATACGATTTTGAATTTCATGATAATTTTTAATTCAACTTTTCGCTTTTTTAATGTATACAAGTCAATTCGATACTAGAAGAGGATCAAAAACTTGCAAGATTTGACCTTAAAAAAATACATTGCACTCATAATAAAAGCCTGTAATTAAACAAGAATTTAATTTAAATAGCGCGTCCGCTAATTACTAAAAGAAATATTTTTAATACGCAGAGAGTAAATATTTGCCTCGAGTCTTAATTAGAGGGAGGAAACAATAGCCACGGAGTGCAATAAAGAATAATGATTGCGCCAGGGGAGCGCGGGGAAAAACAACAATTTGTCATTGTTCTGTTACATAGAGCCGCGGCGACATAATTTATTTTTCTAACATAATTGCCCCCGGCGTCTACGTTTTAATAGAAAAATATCGCATGGCGTAGAAAGGCTCGTATTCACAACAAAACTTTATGCCGAGGCTTTAGACGCAATAAACTTGTTGAAGTAAATTGCCTGATAGCTTATTCTAGTTGAGTACATAAAATACTTATAGAAGTAGCTACAGGTTGCTGACACAGAATAGCGCCCTTTCAATCATCGTATCCAATCGATATTGGCTGTCGACTCGAGATCGAACAGAGCATTATTATCTGATCGTTGTCTTTACGATCGCCTATTAAATGTTGCCCAATCAAACGCAACTTATTAAAGCTATCATAAAAGCAGCTGAAGTAAATACAGATAATAGTAAAATGGATAATTGTGTGATTGAATAAGTATTCCGAATGAGAATCTGTCCATGTTCACCTGTAGAAGCAATATTTGTAGGTATAACTAATTTTATGTAAAGGAATTTTAGGGGTGAAATTTTAACTAGCTAGGTCTCATCTCTAAAACAACCGTTTTAGGTAGAATTTTTAGATCTAATGCGCGATGGGTGGCACCATATTCTGTATTACGCTAAGCAAAGCTATTTAATTAAAATCAGTACCACAATGTTTACAATTTGCGAATCCACAATGATGCGTCTTATGCGATCAAAATTGTTCTGAAATGGGCATACAATAAAAGTATTGCAACCTCTTAAAATCTAGTTCACATCAACATCTCGCAACGGCATTATAGAAATTTTCCTTGAAAATTATAAATAAAAAAGTCTTATTGTCTGCCTGTTGCGTACAATGCGATGAAATATGATGATTTATTATAAAGTTCGCGGAACCCGGGTTAATGGCGGTGCCCAGGTTATTAATGGTTGTTGTACTACGTGACGCTATAGCCACTATAATAATAAAGACTAAATTCGAGCTATTAATTTTAAGCGCGCGCACAATAAATGAATCCAGTGCCCTATTGTAGGCGAATGGACGAATTCTGTAAGTAATTATTCTTTTGTTTCACTTCACGAGGCAGTCACAGCCACAGGCCCCTCTTCTCCACTGGGCACTATGGGCACGTGCCCAGGGCCCCGCGATCGAATGGGGCCCCCTAGTTCCTGCCAGATTACCAAATGATAACCGATATTTAGGTCATAGGGGCCCCATGATCCTAATGTGCCCAGGGCCTCAAATAGTTTAAAGACGGCCCTGCACAGCCACTAGGCGTTGCTTAAATTTAGCTTCAAGCTTATACATTTTAGTGCTATACCATGTCCATGATAACGAGTTAGTACTAGAAAACTCAGAAAGCACGCGATTGGTCAGCGATATGAGTCATAACTACGCATCGAACAGGGTTACATGGCGTCCAAAGTTCAGTCAACATCTGTTTCCCTCCTTCTACATTTGCTTTATATTTTTTAATGTTGGTTTTGACATCCCTAGTGTCATTGAATAAACGAACATACTTACTGTCATGTAACCTTAGCATTGAGGTGAAATTGTTTACGCTCACCGATCTTCTTTGTCCCATTTTTGCATACGAAAGCGCAACAGTGAGAAAGAAAGAACGAGAAACATTTACGAGAACGCTATATTAGGTATGTACTTAATTCGTTATCTTGGACATGGTATAGTAAGGTTAAGTTAGGAAATAGGTATTAGTGATGTAACGAATGTCAATTTTCGACATTCGCGAATGCGAATGCGAATATTCAGTTTTTGTTAAAATTTGGCGCCATTTGTCTATGGCTTGGTGACTTTGGTGGCAGTCCCGTTCAAACGAAGTACGTTCCGTTTGTTTTTTGTTCCTAGAATAGCCGAGTTGATATGAACGAACGCATCTGATTGAAATGTCATTCCACTCTATGTTGCCAGATGGGCTATTTAATTTCGCATAACATTCGCAGTATTTACGCGAATGCGAATGCTTATATGCCAGAAATATGCGAATATTCGCGAATGCGAATGCGAATATTCGTTACATCACTAATAGGTATTATACACCGTGGGAACGTTATGCGACAAATTTTAACCAAAGATTTTAGTGCCTAATTTGGACTAAAAAAGTAATACTATAAACATTGCTGGATAAAGCCTAGTTTTCGAGACATTAAATTGTTTCAGTAATTCACAAGTTGATAAATCGCAAGGTTAACACGTCTTTATATGTGACGTAGTCACACACACGCACACACACGCAAAAGGATCACATCGAAAATCGCTCCGGCTTGTCGGAGAATTTGTAGTCCTTTTGGCGCTATTCGGCACTTATTCGTTATTTGTCAGAGCCAATAAATGTCGTATTTCTATCTTTCTTTAATAAGTAGGTATGTAATACATCACCATTAGAGGTTATGACTGTAATCTGTACCATCATCTAAGTGACTTGAAAAGATCAGCTTAGATTAGCCACAAGATGCGTTTTCCTGAAGGTTTTTTCTAAAGCGAAGGACCATACTACGTACCGTTACCGTTTTGGCACAGCCACAATGCTATCTGCTCTTACGGCGAAGACCACTAAACCTAAACAGGAAGGGAAGTCAAATGTTTTCCAGATACCAAGATAGCTCAGTGAATAATGTAAACACAAAGTGTAAGTCATGTATAAAAGCTATATCAATCGGGTATTCAGAACGATTTCGATGCTTTATTTTAACGTTTTCTTAATGTTCTTTCCATATAGGAAGCCATCAATTATTTATATCAACATTGTAAGCTCCCTTTGTCTACGCCACAGTAATATTAAGTAACCAATCTTCTAAAATCCACTCGCACAAGCGTATCCATTCCCTCTGCTCTGAAACCATAATATGTGATAGCATATTTATCGCTCAGAGATACCTATCGTTAGAACTTGATGAAACATTGAGGTGAATTTGTAATAGTTGTAGAAGACAATATACAGATCACTAAGGAGCTGTAGCTTTGAAGCAATGCTCATATTTTTACCAAATACGAATATTATCTACGAATGACGTGATTTTGAAAATTTGATTGCTTAACTTACTGCGTTTTCAGTATTATTTTGCCATTTCTACAGTTATGATAATATACAGACCGTGCGTGCTTATTTAAGTGCAATATCCGGAAATTGTTACTTGATTACTTACTGAACTTTTACTGTACCTACGCAGAATCGATCGACATCGCTGGGATGGTAGAGCCAATGATTGATGGCATTTTTTATTGTCATTCAGAACAAAAAGTCAATTGTATCGTCATTTTTCATATGGCCACGCATTATGACCCGTTGGCCGTCGCTTTTTGATGGACAGAAAAGAAATACACGACGGGAAATATTGGTTCGTTCCCAGTATAAAACATTGTCATCAAGCCCGTCAAAGTTATATTTACCATTGTCATCACTACAGACAAATAGTTTTTAACTTTAACCACGGTATTAAAGCATTGAAATGAGTTTTTTTTTTAAAGTTACAACAAGCTACAATACAAGCAACAACAACAACAACAACAACACAACAACAAGCTACAAACTTTTACACAACAACAAGCTACAAGCTACAAACTACAACAACACAACAACAACAACAAGCACAGCAAAAGCTACAAGCTACAAGGTACAAGCTTTTTGGCTGACTATACTTGCATTTGCATTACCTATATGTATTAAATTTCAAGTTAATCGGACCAACCGTTGAAGAGTTCCCTCCTGCGGAGACGGTCCTGACCGGGCCGCCAGAATTCTACTACCAGATTATTGTATTGTCATCCGACTTTTACAAGTACCTATGCAAAATTTCAGCTCAATCGGTAGAAAGTCTGCTTCAAAATTGAGTTGCAAGATTCCACCCGGACAAACAAACATACACATAAATCATACATGGCAAGAAATAAAAGCATTAAAAAAATTAAAAAATACAATTGAATTGAAAACCTCCTCCTTTTTTTGAAGTCTGTTAAAAAGGGTAACCCGTAAAAGCCGTGGTAGCCTAGTGGTTTGACCTGTGGCCTCTCAAGCTGAGCGTCGTGGGTTCAAATCCCGAGCTTCGTACCTCTGAGTTTTCCGGAATTTATGTGCGAAAACTATGTTTGAAATTTGCCATGAGCTTTTCGGTAAAGGAAAACATCGTGAGGAAACCTGCACACATCTGCGAAGAAATTCAATGGTGTGTGTTAAGTTTCCAATCCGCACTGGGCGCGCGTGGGAACTATAGCTCAAACCCTCCAATGCACGGAGTAGGCCTATGCCATGAGGCACGCCGAATTACGCGACAGTTAAAAAAAAAAACCAAACAACAACAACAATGATGTACTTATTTTCTGAAATTGTAGCGAATTAAAAAAAAAAAGGGTAACCACGGACATAAGAACGTTCGGTGCAAGTTAAATACATCTATTATGAGACATAATTAGTTACTGTGTATGTGCTCGCGACTTACATACTTACATAGTTCATAACCAGGATTACCAAAATATAAAGTTATTGCTCCAGAAAATTTTGTGGTTCCCACAGGATAGCGATAAACGTACCTTCTTAGTAGACGAAGTCACGGGGAACAGAGCTAGTTACACATAATATACATTATTTTAATGAAAAGAGGGTTCCTTCCCATGTATAAACATTGGATAGATTATAGGAGAGTATGGTGCCCTATTGTACCTGTTCACCTGTGTTTACTGAACAAACCTCGGGATATTGCGGTTGAAATGATTAGGGAAGGGATCTGTGGGATTTTCTTTTTTATTCAGGGACGATGTTTTTTCACGTCTGCCCGAAGAAATTAGTGTTTCTACCTATTGTTTTCTTTATCGTAAGTGGTTTTTAACCGTGGTTTCGTATGAACCGTTTGATCTGGCCGTTTATTGAAATCCGGACTTCATTTACGTTCCACCATCAACCATCGTGAATAATTTCATGTAGAGAGACTAGATTTAGTGGTTAAAATAAATAAAAAAATAAAAATTATTTATTATCAGACAACAAAAAGTCCATAGAATGTTAGTATTACAATCTTAAAAACCTATGTTAGAACTACACAAAAATTAATGCCACACCTTATAACCTGTTAAGGTTTCAGGAATTTACCTAAATCTGGATTCCAAGGAAACATTGGGTTAAAAGTAGCCTGGGCTATTCCAGAGTTCTAGCTATCTAGTACCGTCCGTAATTCAAGATTTTGACGCGAAAGATTAAAAAGCACACAAAATCTCGCATGTATAATTATTTACAGGATACATACGATAAGAACACATAGTTCTATCAGTGCACCTGCAACTCGACTTACAAATATTTGTTCTTTCATGTTACGGAAAATCAGATGAAAATATCGTATTTCAGAAGAGTAGCGTCTTGCTCATATTTGTTCTATTTGATGCAGCATCGGCCAAGTTCCATTTTCTGTTTGACCACTTAAGTTGTTGAGTTCCATTCAAACAGACGTAATGGATTAGCTTTACTTCAGCTGTAGCTCGGGAACTATGTAGGTAGTCAATATTTAACAAGTAGGTATTAAGAGATTAGTCCAGACAAGCTGTGATATAGATTTTTCTGTTTAGGAATTAAGTGACGTTTGCTACTCTTTCACAGCTTGCAACTATGCTTAGTGTAAGTTTTCGGTCACAAAATCCGTCTCGAACGCGTTTATGTTAAAATACTATGAGAACAGTTTGTTGCCGTTTCGATCCGCAAGTGGCGCTGCCAATTATTCCATAGTAATTGAGACGCTTACGTGAACGCGTTCGAGACGTTTTTATATGCGAAAACTTATACTAGAGGCTCTGTAGGTTTATTGTCTAACTCGCTCGCAATCGCCATCGTGTACATTTTGACAGTTCATGTATGGGCTGACAATTGGCATCGGAATCAGCTAGCTGTCACATTCATACAAGAACTGTCAAAGTTAACACGATGGCCATTGCGAGCGAGTTAGACAATAAGCCTACTGGATCCATTCTATCCCAGAAACGATTACAAAGTGGTAAAAAACAGCCTGCTATATAGTTGCTCTTAAAATAAATGCCGCAACTTGTATGATCAGCGATCCTTATCTCAAATTCCTGGATGGCAGGTTGCTAGTAAAGTAGGACATAATAATTAGTGTTCCTCTCTGAGCCCACATCGCGTCGTACCAAAGAATTAATATTCCCTTGCTGTCGAATAAATGCCAATCACACCGTCTTACGTCACCTTCATTTATTTCCGGAGTCGAACGGTTCAAAGGAACCAGAAGGGACATTAATGAAGAATTTTAAAGACCTAAATATTTGCTTTGAATTAAATATTTTTCCGAATAAGTATTGAAAGTTTTTGCGACTCGTTTCATTGGATTAGATACTTTATAGTTGCTTTTATGTTATGTATAATAATTCGGAGTTGTTTATTCCATTAACCGAAGCTATTACAAAATTGTTTATTTTATTATAATTTTTATTGATTTGTTATTAATTACTAGTATGGAATGGCAAATATTTGGAAGACGGTGAATATAACATTTTCTGTCGGAAGTCAGTGTTTCGATTGCAATTACAATATTAAATAAAATAGAGAATACTACAATCAACACAGGACTTTTATGCTTGAAGACGACAGTTCTTGAAAGTTCACACGCTTACTCGTTTGTCACAACCAAGCTGGCTCAAGCACGTAAATATTGCGAGTAGGTAACAAAATTTATGCGACAACCTTTGATGTCTGAGAAAACCGTCAATGAGCATGTCTGAAGAAATTTGCAAGTGGCTCCGAACGTGAAATGGGGAGAAATGAGCTACATAAAGTTGCAAATTTATATTTGAGTTGATGATTTTTGATACAAATTGGTTTGCTTGCGCCCTCCCGTCCGTGTTTATTTTATACTTCATTACACCCCCAAAAGGTATTTCTTGGCGATGCTAAGCTTGGCCTTCTCATGTGTGATATTTAAATTTTTGACGCAGTTTTTTTACTTCTTGAGATTTTGGGTGTTACGAGTTACTAGAAAAATAACTAAATACTTGAATGCAGTCTTAATCATAAATAATGACATGTACAGGCAAGGGCATAAATATTATTTACGTTACCAAGACGTCAAAATATACATCTATACACCTTTATGCTACAAAAAAAAAGGTCGGTGACACCTGTATCTTTGACATGACGGCTGTATTGATATTTATGCCCTCGACTGCCCTCCAGTTTGAAAGCAGTTTTTATCTTGACAACTTACATAAACGTAATAAAATCTTGTTTTTCGATATTTTTAGATAACTATATCTATCTACCTTCCACTCGTACTAGTCTAGTAAATAGTGTGATGCTGTGCACGTTTATGGCAGCCAATCGAAAACCAGCTGATATTCCACGACCAGGGGACCGATTTTTGAAAGCACATCACTCGAAAGTACCACTCGAAAGTGGTATAAATCTGTTCATATCTTCAAAACTACGGCTCTAATCAAATTTTTGACTAGTCCACATGATTAATGAGGGCCGTAAGTATCTTCTAAGCTACTCGAATTCCAAATTCAGCACAATTTTTTCACCACTTTCGAGTGGTATTTTCACACATGTGCTTTCAAAAAGCGGGCTCCGGATGTGGGAACGAAACTTCGATGGCGGAAATAATGGTCGCATCAAAACGTTTTGGTATCCATCCAATGGAAATTGCTTGCGGAAGTTATAAGGCTGAATGGTTATTACATATATACCGTATACTGAGATAGATGGTTAACAGTAATATTAAACGATAAAGTGACGAAGACATTTTCTTGAACTGTATCTATTATTTAAATATTATTTGGCTGCGTTTTTAGCGGGAAATAATGATAACAGGCCATACTCCGAACTTCGATTTTCGATGTTCGTTTCGTGTCGTTTCGCTCACACGAATGGTGATTATTTGAGAGTGAGAGGGACGGTATCATACAAACTTCGGAAATAAAATTTTGGAGCAACCTCCCAGGACCACAGGGCCGCAGAGCACTTAGCAATTACTCAAAAAGAAACGTCGTCCATACAATGTGTAACTGAATTAACTAATTATTAAACGTAAATTTGTTTTTTCTTCTCGATGGAGGTATCCCGGTATCCGGAAGCAGTACTAGCAGTAAAATGCATTTCTAAACAAACAGATTTTACACATTTAGGTAAGTACTTGACAATTCTTTATTTTCAGCCAATAAATATTTTCCATATTTGAACAAGTTATACCTAAACCTAATCTGACCTAGCGTATAAACCAAACAATCGTGTTTATATAGGTAGCTATTTATATTCAGTTAACGTATCAGTGAAAAAATAAATTGTTTCCAAATGATTAATTGAATGAATAAATTAATACAAATCTCTGTCATACCAAATGATTACACAAAATATATTATAATGAGAATGACAATCCTATATACCGTTTTGACGACGAGGATATGTGCGTACCTATATAAAATATACTTTTTTTTTTATAGCGTTTTTATTCCGAATTCGCTACATTTTCAGTAAGCACAATGTTGTTGTTGTTTTTTTTTCTTATTAAATTGTCGCGTAAATTCTCCGTGTATTGGAGGGTTACAGTACTTACATACAGTACTTAATGTTAAATAATAAAGTAAATTGATTAGTTGCAGTATTTTCAATTGTACTTAAGTACTTATTATTATATAAGCACCTAATATCAGCTTTGATGTAGTCTTAGGGATCAGAAAGTCCACTGAACCATGTAAATTATCGGTGAAGCGAAGCGTGAAGGGAGTAATGCCTAACTTTTGTAATTATCCGGTCAAAAATCATCGAAGTAAGTCACATCAGTCGATGAAAACTTTACATTATTATAGGTAGCGAGGATATAGGTAGTGTGTAAATTGAAAACTGCCTAGCTGGCGTAAGAATGTTTTTCAGGGTAACTTAATATTTTTCTATGTAGGTACATTATTATATTTATTTGTATGTATTGGACATTTTTATTATAATAATATCGAAATTCGCTAGTTGCTGGTCGCTACCAGCCCTGCCTTTGCACTGCTGCAAAGTAGATACTAACACAAATATCGTCATATTTCAACCAATTTACAAAAGAACCTTGACTTATTATGTACCTAAAGCTTCCTCACAAATCACTGTCTATTGTTTTAAACCGCATGAAGATCCGTTCAGTAGTTTTTAAGCTCATTGTGAACAGACAGACAGACAAACGAAGATTTAGGACTTAGTTGTATAATTAATTATGTACCTATTGACGATAAATGAGCACCTAATCAGAGAGTACGACAGAGTGCGCCGCCTTGAACTGGGGCCTTACCACAACGTCTTAATGCGATTCAATTTAGGTTCGCTCGCTGTCAGATTCATACTAAAAATGACAGCTAAAACCTGAGCTGAGTCGGAATTAACACGTCATGGTAAGGCCCCTGAACAATGCTTTCACTTGATGTGATTGTGAAAATGCGTCAGATACCTATTTTGCTGCGATGAATTAACTGTTCCACAGACTCATAATAATGTCATTAATAACTGGATGTTAATTTTGCTCAAACGAAATCCCAGGAGGTTTGTTAGGAATAAATGTCACACCGAGAAATGTCTTGTCTGGGACGTCGTTCATTACAATGATTAAATATTTAGCGTAGGTAACTACTCTCTTGGGGGCGAATCATAAGCTTACCTATATTCTACACCTAACGTTGAACTAACATTGACTAAGACAGTGGGTGAGAAAGTACATATACCGTCGCTACTCATTGTTAGACTATATAAGGTCTTAAAATTATTTGGAACTAGCTTCTGCCCGCGGCTTCATCTGCGTAGAATTTATACATATAAAAACCTAAACCTTCCTCTTGAATCACTCTATCTATTAAAGAAACCGCATCAAAATCCGTTGCGTAGTCTTAAAGATCTAAGCATACATAGGGACAGCGGAAAGCGACTTCGTTTTATACTATGTAGTGACTAGTGATTGTTACTGCAGGTTGAATTAGTAATTTTCGATTCGAAACTAAGTAACCTCATACTTTGAATATCGACCAATGTATGAAAACATGACAAGTTTAGTAAAGCTAACCCAATCACATGCTGAAAATATTTCGGATTAATATTGAAGCTTCTCTGTAAATGGTTTTAGCATTTTTATTTGATCTGAGCTTGCTCCCTGCCGCCGCATCCATTTATAAAAGCATCAGAGTAGTACCTATCTCGACTACGCGATTATTGTCACAGAGGAGATATCGCGTTGCCATTATCATTGCCTGATAGCCTTTCGTACGTGGCCCGACTCAGGATTCGTTTAATGTTATAGAACACTAGCTTCTGCACGCAACTTCGTCCGCGTAGAATTAGCAATTGGTATGTTTATCGCTATCCCGCGGGAACTATACAATTTTTCGGGATAAAAAGTAGCCTATGTTTTAATCTAGGGTACCAGCTATCTTCGTTCCAAATTTTATCCAAATCCGTCTAGTCGTTTTAGCGTGAAGAAGGTACAAACATACACACTCACTCACATCGTCACATCGTCACTCACAAACTTTCACATTTATAATATTAGTAGAACATTAGAACTTTATTGTTTCCCAGCAAGTATCAATGCATCTGAACATTTAACTAAAATCAGCGGCCACATCACCTAGCGCCTAATAAACTAAGCAGTTAATTTTACTTTTTTAACTAAACGGGGTAGCCTAGTGGTTTGACCTGTGGCCTCTCAAGCAGAGCGTCGTGGGTTCAAATCCCGGGTTCGCACCTCTGAGTTTTTCGGAATTTATGTGCGAAAATTACATTTGTAATTTGCCATGAGCTTTTCGGTGAAGGAAAACATCGTGAGGAAACCTGCACACATCTGCGAAGAAATTCAATGGTGTGTGTTAAGTTCCCAATCCGCACTGGGCGCGCGTGGGAACTATAGCCCAAACCCTCCAATACACGGAGGAGGCCTATGCCATGAGGCACGCCGAATTACGCGACAATTTAATAAATAAACGACAATAACATCAACAACAACATGTACTTACTGATATTGTAGCGAATTCGGAATAAAAAGGCTTATAAATAAAATAAAAAAAAAAACTAAACGGGATATGATCGTACTTTTACTAATACGTTTAATAATTTAATTTAATAATACGTTTTATTAGAACGTTATGTTTGAGACATGCTGCGACGTCCAATGGTCTTGATAAAATGAGTGCAAATCGTGAAAGTTTAAGTCAGTTAATCAATGAATTAGCTACCTACTAAAATGAAATGAAATGAAATGAAATAATTTATTATGCTTTAAACATGGTAAGAAGTGGTCTTGTAGTTAATTGTAGGTACAGTGACATGTCTAACCAAATACATAAATTTAAAATTTAATTTTAATGTTTAAACAATGTCTTAGATCGTAGTGTATTTGTGATTTATCTATAAGTTTAGTGTGTGTACAGTCGAGGGCATAAATATCAATACAGCCAAAAACCCGTCAAATATTATGTGTAGGTATCTAATCGAACTTATTATTTGTGGCATAAAGGTGTACAGATGTTTTTGACGCCTTGGTAACATACGTGTAGGTTATGCCCTTGACTGTCCATACAGTATCTTTGAATCGAAAGTGAGCAGGGTTTTTACGACTTTTGTACACCTAGGAGTCGATATGACAGCATAAAAACATCGTAACTTTAGGTGAGTAGCGCGTATCCGAATTTCCCCACGGTACCATAATCTCGCCGGTTCCAGGTAGCGGCCAATTACCTGACGATGGTAATTATTGAAACAATGTTTCTTACTACATTCTAAGAGGCTACAGCTAGCAGACTATGGCGTGCCATTACCGAGGATAATAAAGAAAATAAATAATTAAACTGAAATATGAAACAGGGAAAAGTCATGACCGATTGACCGAGCGATCAACAAACCGGCTGACTCATCAAGACAAAAGCCTAAACCGGAGGCACTAGCTGTGTAAAATTTTCTCGTCAGGGACGATTCAAATAGTTTTGATCTTTTAAAAAAGTAATCGTAAAAACTATCTAAAGCCTCGTACAGTACAGTAAATACGCACTACAGAAAATCAACTAGGCATCTACTAACGTTAAGCGATACCATCAAAGCAACGTTCGATGCGCTCAGATGCACTCAATATTCCAATACATCTCGTTGCATATCGATCAATCTTGCATGCATCCGTATATTGCGACATGCATTAAGCATGCTGTCATCTGTCTAAGCCAGAGGCGGTCCATCTTATTGCGTCAACATTTTTAATTCCAGCCGGGTTTTAACTAGTCCTTTTGATATTCTAGAACTTTAATAGAAGGCGAAAGGCGAAGAAACAAAATCCTATTTCCATTAAGGCTTGCTGCAAGCTTGCAGCGAAATAAATTTACATTGAAGTTTAAGCTCAGCTCATTAAGTGTCAAAGATAACTAAATAACACAGTTTAATGAGAAGGATGCTACAGCTGCATTGCGAACGATAAAACGCAATGATAATTTGTGTTAGTACATTACTAGCCAGCAGTTAACGATCCCTGCTCAAAAGCCATCATCAGAATGCATGGGCTGTAAATAAACTGATTACATACTCATCACACGCCAATAAAGGATTCAGTTAGTACTTGTTTGAACAAATCAGTAGGGGGAATTGTTTTGGATTCACTCATGCGGGTTCCCTCTATACTACACTCATGGCATGAGTGGGTAAACTAACATGATGTTGGGTAAATATAGTTAAATAGCTGTGGTAGCCTAGTGGTTTGAGTTACGGCCTAATAAACAGAAAATAATGAGGAATTGGGGCGAAATTACATTTAAAATTTACTATAAGCTTTGCGATAAAGTAAAATTTTGTGAGAAAACATCTCAATGAAGTTCCCAATCCGCATCATAGGCCTGAAGTACAAAGCAGGTGCAGACAAGCAGTGAGGTGTACATGATGATGAGGCTGGAGATGATGTTGGGATGCGAAATAGGTAACGTAAGTGTACGGACTTTTTAGTAACTTGAGATACAGAAATGGTCATGCGCGTTCGACTAATTTAGACATAAATAGGTACAGTTCTCAAAGTTACACGTTCTAAAGCTCTTGCAATCTAGATCTCCTTTAATATGGAATATATAGTAGGTAGTATTATGTAAATAAACTACCATAATAAACGATTTACTATCAAAATATTCCTATTAAAAAACAAGTTGTCCCTATTCTTGACATTGATTTATAAGTAAGAATATTGTCTGAAATAAATAATGTACTTATGTACATCATCTACCCAAACGGAAATTTCCTTTAAGAATGATAACTTAAAGTGGTTATAAAAACGGCTAGGAGAAAAGGACTATTACAGGTTGAGGGTCACGTAAAGGGACTCTTATAACATTTCCAATCTCGCTTCCAACTAGACCTTCCTAATAAATTTCTAATCTTTCCTTGGACCTTTTTCAATAAACGCCCGCTCGGACGGAAAATCGGTCAGATGTGAAATTATCTCATAAGGCGCTGTCCGTGTTCAAGCTACGACTATGTGTAACTACATAGTTGGGATTAACAGGGATCCCTGACGCCTCAAAAATGTATCGATATACACTATTTACCTTATTCTGTCACACTAAAACTACCACAAATTGTTACCTTGATATTTTTACATTCGTCAAGTATTAACAGTAGGTATTATTTTAGTATAATAAAATGAACGGAACCCATTATTAAATTAAGTTCAGTTAACAGGCAGTTATATCTTTATTTGAACCCTGCCCCGAGAGGCTCCGGGTAACGAGGCTTGAAGCTGTCAGATCCGAACGGATGGAGAAAACTGAGGGACACCTTTGCTGAAATTGACATCAATGTGAATTCAAGAGTGTTTTTTGGAATTGCTTATAATTTTATTTGTTTTTCCCTATCCAGGTGGAGAGAGCGTTTGTATTATTTGACAGAAAAAATGACTTTTTGTAGCATACATTAGTATGAATGGATGTTTAATTCATTAGAATTAAGTAGGTAAAAATATACAAACACATGTGGCTTGAATAACTTTTGTATACGTGTTTTTTTTTTTTTTTTTTTTAAATCTGTAAATATTTTATAGCCTTTGGGTCTTGTCTTGTTACTCTGGGCTCTGTATCGCCCGTAAGGGGTAATGACGTGATTTATGTATGTATGTATGTATTAAAGTAGTCACTGAACTGATATGCTGATGTTACAATGCCACGTCAGCCGGGTCTGATGCGGGTCCGTCCCGAAACCGCAGCTATTTGCGCAGCGCATACCGGTGCGATATTCTATTATTGTTATTGTTACTGACCCTTTGTTGCCGACGCTCGTGATTCGGTGCTTTTGGAGTTTCGCTTTGCTTCAGATGAATGAATTGGGACATGTTATTTGGTTGACATAGATTTTGACAGTTTTCGGTTGCTAGGTTTGACGAGGAGTCGAGAAGTGAATTTAAAATAGGGCGCGATAGCGCAATCGGTTTTTTTTTCTAACTTAAAAATTGTGTATTTCGATGATTTATTTTTTATTACATTCAGTACCTATCTCAAAATTATACTTTGGCAAAATTAAATAAAATTAATTCACTTGTTGTAATTATGTGCCAATTGTCCGAAGATAAATAAATAAATAGGTATTTCTCTTGAACGCCGCATGAAAATGTACTGATGCGGAGTCGGACCGAGCAAAGTTTGACTTACCGTGATGAGGGTTACCATTGTTAACACAATTGCGAGTATGTTTGTCGCTACACAAACAATTTGGGCAAACTAGCCTTCCACTTAAGCCCAACAACAGTTGTGGATTTGTACGGCCCAATAATTTCAAATTTGGTTTGCTCTCCACAGCTTAGTAGGCTTTTTAGTTTGTTCTCCCATTATTTTCTTAAAAAATACTGGCGTCTGTCAGCAAATTTATATATTTAAATTTAAAAAAGTCCTAGCTTTCCAATGCTCTATCCCAAACACTTGAACCTGGAAAACTGTATCAAACTAAACTTCAGCTAGCACAAAATTACAGGAGGTTGAAAATGGCCTGAATGACTCCAAGAATAGTATACGGTAGTGATTCTGTTTTGCTCGACCGAGTGGGGGGCGCTTGCCCCAGTTTTTTTTTAATGACGAACCTTCTATGACCTAGACTAGAAATAGAGTCACATTTTTAAAACTCCGGTTAGTCAAAACTAAAATTTTCCCGAAAGCTACAAAATAAACTATTATTAATTCAACAGAATTTCAAATCTTTCAAAGCAATCCTTACCTACATCTAAAGGCGTTCTTTTACTCGTACCGTATATTTTCTGTAGAAGGAGGTTTCGAGTAGCAAAGGACCAAATCAACAGCGCGTCAGATTGCTGGTTCTCGAAATTCTTGCCGGTCAAGTTGTCGTCTCCGAAAAACTCGTTTTCCTCTCAAGAATATAATAAAATGTTATTTTCAGTCAACGTTTCAAGCGATTGATTTTTAACGGTGACATACTCGAGACTATATTAAACTAGCTGTTGCCCATCTTTTTCCTTAGTCCTGCGGGAACTTTACACATAGACAGAATAAAGACTGCTAATCACAAAGTCCAGTTTACATATAATAAACAATTGAACTTTTTTATGATACTAGTAACTGATAGTTTAACTCTTTATGATACTAGTCCTATATTAAATAGATTGTTAAATCATTTATGAATTAAGTTATTATTCTTATTTACTTGAAGTCGTGAGTCACAGTGACAACGATACAGTACATCATATGCATATGGACATAAACTTGTACAAAAATAATTGCGTTTGTCTTCAGTAACTACACGCTAATTTATTACTCTACTTTACTACTCTAAAACCTTGCTAACATGAACTTTACACTGGCAAAGTGAAAACTCTCGTAAAATGATAGTACACATAAGGCAAAACCTCTGTTTCATAAAGGCGAGTCCCGCAAAGATCGATGGTCGCCGGGGGACGTTCCATCATCGTTTGTTTGCGCATTCATCGTCCCCAAACGTCAAAACTTGAGGGCGCGCCGCTATTTGACGATGTTTACCTGTTTCCTAGGAATAAAACTCTGTTGTTACCTCCACTTTCCTTCAGTTCTGAAGTCTGAACGTCAAGAGTTGAAAAATAGTGTAAATTCCTCGCTGTAGCGATTATTGCATGATTAACGTTATTTGAATGCAGAGTGCCTAGTTTGTGAGTCGCACTGATCTCTGTGGTGAGGGACACTGTTGGATTTTCTACACGAACCTCGTTCGCAAAGTGACCGCTGCGTATTATGCTATGACAATTGGTGATTTGACTCATTTACTCATAGGAATTTTAAAGAACTAGCGACGCGCCCCGGCTTCGCACGGTATATTATACATATATAAACCTTCCTCTTGATTCACTCTATCTATTAAAAAAACCGCATCAAAATCCGTTGCCTAGTTTTAAAGATTTAAGCATACAAAGGGACATAGGGATATAGGGACAGAAAAAGCGACTTTGTTTTATACTATGTAGTGAAGAGTCGGCTGACCGCCGAGACACCGGGACTCTGTGTAATGCCTAGGAACGGATGGGTCAAGTTTAGTTATGATTTCCAGTCGAGGCAGCGCTGAGTAGGTATGTGAGGAAGTTTGATTAGAAAACAACACCTATAGTTCAAAATAAAATAATTTAGAAGCAAAAAATTGTGCTTTCACAGATAATTTGTATTATTTATAATTATAAATCTACGTCTCTTTTAGCCCAGATAAAGTTTGCTATCGATTTGTACGGAAATGCTTTTAGCCTCCGCAGGCGAGTCAATGCAAGAGTTGAATCAAACCTCCTTATTCTGGAAAGTGCATTCCAAATATTAATTCCGCAATAGTCTTAATAACCCAACCATTTTATTTTGTCAAAGCAAAGGAGAACTAAATTTTGAATGGCCAAATTTGGCCAAGTCCAGACTGATACTTATCGCGGTCTGCAACTCATAAAGGCGACGCGACGCCCCACTGCTGCAGGTCACGTCACGCCCGTGGGTACCTACATGTTCTCTCTGTATTAAAATGTAGGTGTGGTCGTTTCCACGGTAGTGCACGCACACGCACGAAATGATCAATGGACCCACGTGGGTCTAGCGTGTCCGTGCACAGCCTCACAGCGTCTTAATATCAAGTCGCCTTAACATGACTATATTTATGTCATTAAAAAAAATATTTATAATTCCTTATTTAAAGATATTAGAAAAATTGAGATAACCCATTAAATTTGCGTAAATTTGAGAGAATACTACAAAATTGAGATCTTCAAGTGTTTTTCTTTTAGTAGGTACTGCATATTAATTATATTAGTATCTACCTAATACTTTTAACTGAATAAATTAACTTTGTAGAATATGCCTTCCATGGTGGCTATATTGATGCCTGTTGGCAAGCTATTTAATATTCCCGATATTAGCCACCACTAGTGATATCGGCTTGACAAGTTAGTTGGCCTGAAGTTGGGAACTAGAGCGAACTGCGCCGGACGGAGTCGCCGGTTCAGCCGGATGTGCTCAGAGTCAGATCAGTTTCGAAGTGACAATAATGTCAAGAGAGATCAATATCGATGCAGCAACCATCTTGTTTAAAGTATAGTCGCTATCAGATGCATCGGAGTTGTGTTGGTGCTCAATCAAATATATCTAAATGCGATTGTATTGTCAATCGCGTAATTGCGTGTTTAGATAAATGTATTAAAGTTTAATACTATTATTTCGTTTATAGAAATTTGCAGTAAATTATATCAGGAGCTTGTATACTTACTCAGTGGGTTTTATTTTCAGAGTGACAAAAGTCAATTATCTAGACAGTAGAACAATTTAATTTGAATGTTTTGCTTATTGCCAGGATGATCTATGATTATATAGATATGTTAAAAAGTTTCAACAAATACAGTTTTTTATTGTGGTGTTAAAAATGAAAACAGACTAGGTATTACATAAAGTTAGTCGTGTTTATTATGATATTTATTACCATAATCTGGATATATTTAGCTAACGGTGTTTTTTATTTTGGTTAAATTTGAGACATCATTACCACACATATATTTATATGGTTTTTGATTTCCTTATTTTATAGTCATGTAACGGCTTGAGGAAGAAATTTTTATTCTGTACCTATTCGTAAATGCTAAAAGTTACGTAGTACGCATACACCAGCCTATCATTTATAGCCTTACGTAAAAATTTGCTTTTGCCTACGAGTGATTAAAATTTAATGTGTATTTAATACACAACAGGGGCTAGATTTTTTAAAGCCCGTCACTCGAAAGTACTTACGTTACTCAAGTAATTACAGACGTACTATTCGAAGATGAAATTACAGCTGTAAAAAATGTGGTGAACTAAATGTGGTCAACAAGTCGAAATTATAATTAAGTTGCGACTTTGTAGCAACATACGGATTTCAATCACTTTCGATTGTTATTTACGAGTGACGTGGGACGGTCACGGTTGGTCTCAAGCAGTTATTACCTTGTTATTAGCATAACCGCAACATCATTTGATTGTCATATTTATTGCGCTAATTTATCTTCTTTGCGTAACCTGTTGAAGCCGCAGGAAGATCATGACGTTATTAAAGAAGCTTGTAAAAGGGATAATAAGAATAACGTAGATGACGGAAAAGTTGGCCGGATCAAAGTTGAAAAATTAGCGAGGATTTCACCCTTAGTCATCGTAAAAACAGGGGTTGGACTTTTTAACAGTTTTGTAAGAACTCCATCAAAATCAGCACTTTCGGATTGTTTCTGCTGGTATTTATAAAGGTCGAGCAACTAGACTAACTTTGTCAGAGACGTAAAAAGACTGGATTTATTCGTCTGTAGAATTTTAATTTAACTGATTACTGAAGTAATATTAAGTCTAACTCCGATGACTTAAAGACTTGATCGATCAGACAATTTTACTCTTACGTACAACATTATTTTTTCCCTCGTTATTAATATTATTTAATGAAACCTTACAAAGTCCTTCTTCTTTACCACTTAAAGGTTCGTCGGTAAATAATATAGCGACGGAAAAATGGTTTTTCAATACATTTCCAACAAGGAAAGTTATATCGATACTATACCTATATAGATGTTGTTCTCGTCTTTGTTCCGTGTAGTGTTTCCGAGAGTTCCACGAGATCTTGGTTTAATCTCTACTCGAATCTCGAGAGCCGTCATTTAACTCGTACGTAGGTACTCGATATTCAAGATGTTGAGTATCAAGTCCTAAGAGTAAGTTTTTGTCGACAAAATGTACTTAAAATCAATTATGATCCAGTCCTGATCGAAACCCAGCTCCCGAATTAATTTATGTGGTAAAAGTGCAATTATACTAAAAATGTAAGCCAATGATTTATTTCGCCGTCTTAATAACCAGTCCATGTCCATATTCGCATTTACGTGTTTTATCTGACTCGGTGTTGCCATTAAAAAGTGAAAGCAGTTTTTAAATTCGGTAATGAAAGTTTTCGCCAAAGTTGTTTCTTTGCTCACATCTCATCATTTTTAACATTTTATTTCTTTGTAATATGTAGTACTTACCTAACATTAGGTTAGTTCTACCAACTTAAGATCCAGTATTTCAATCCACAATGCGAAGCATCCGCTTATGTAGACCACTGTTTTATTCTCCAACTTAATAACCTGCGAACATTCCCGATGTACAAAACTCTCTCGTATTGTAACCTCCATGTTCCCGGCATATTAAACGTGTAAGCTATGCGCTTGTTACCTACATAAAGTGTAACAACACAGGTGGTACAGATAAATAGGGTATACATTGTACTATGCCCAAAAGCGTTACCCTGCGCGCTTGCTAACTTTTTGATGGATTGATTAATCTGAGTTTCTGATTAATGACGGCGTGCCGAACCCCAGGTACCCATTGAGATTTTGATGAGATTAAGAATATCACGCTCGTACGTATAAGGAGCTATTTTGTCGAGGCGTGCGAGAGAGCGTTTATTTATCGTCTAATCTTAGTCATCCCTACGGAATGGGATGAGCGTTGGCGCGATTATGTTTTCATTCTGCATATTTTTATTTGAGTATTTTTTTTTTGTTTCTTTGATTGTACCCTGTAAAAAAGTACATACTATTAGGCATATAACATTTTTAGATTATTTTGTTTCATATCTTACCAACTAAACTCTTTGTTCCCGCTCTTAGATTCTCTCAACACTAAATAAGGCTTGTACCAAGCAGTTGGAACCTGCCGTACTACGAAAACATAATTTTTATTTATTGCCTTAGCCATTCAATGCCTCGGAACGTTAAAATCCTAAATAAATATCAAAGCTGCCGTAGTTCTTTGATCCCCCAAAGTTAACCTTACTTACCTTTGGCTAGTTTTTTTAGAGCAACCTTAAACCACGTCGTAAAGTAGAGCCGCAGTGGGCTGGTCAGGGCGGCAGTAGGTCGAGCATTTCACGGAAACGCTTAGCCACAAAGGCTTTCGCAGCGTTTCAGGGCAACAAAAGGAACTTGTGGTCGGGTGTCTGTAGGGTGACCCCGCCAGCGCCCGACTGGGTATAGTCTCGGCTCCGTTTGACAGTTTGTTACTGATCGCAGTTTTTGAACCCTCGACGCAAAAAGAGGGGTGTTACAGTCAACTGGGGTGACTTTGATTTACGGGGTGACTTTAAAAAGTAGTTTTAATGACAAAACCATTATTTTTTATTTGCGTTTACTGCTTCCAATCAATGTCTTCGTCGATCGCCTTTGCGTCTACATGCCAAACATTCACCGGATATGGATAATATCGATTTTATAGCAATTTTAAAACGATCAAAGTAGCCCCAAAATTACCAAAGTCACCCCAGTTGACAGTATAAGTTTGACCCCGATGTCTCTCTCTTTCTCTCTCATGCTGTGCGTGTTTAACCGATTTGATGCGATTTTTTTCATTCGAAAGCCAGTTTGTTTGCGGTAGTTCTTAGCCATGTTTGGTAAAGATCGATCCAGCAATTTGAAGATTATCAGCTCTTTACCAAAATGATGTAAGGCATTTTTGGCATAAAATGTTTTGTTTTTATTTACGTACTAGCTGTTGCCAGCGACTTCGATTGCAAAGAATTCGTTTATCGCTATCCCGCGGGAATTACGCAATTTTCCGGGATAAAAAGTAGCCTATATGCTATTCCAGACGTTTCTCTATCTATGTGCCAAATTTCATCCAGATCTGTTGGGCCGTTTTGGCGTGATTGAGTAACAAACATCCATCCATCCATCCATCCATCCATCCATCCATCCATCCATCCATCCATCCATCCATCCATCCATCCATCCATCCATCCATCCATCCATCCATCCATCCATCCATCCATCCATCCATCTATCCATCCATCCATACTTTCGCATTTATAATATTAGTTAGATTAGATAACCTAACGTATACTCGATTAATGTGTGGGGGTTTATAATTTTATTATTAAATTTCACTTGTACTTGTAAACGATTATGGAGTGGAAAGATAACCGGCCAACAAAGTAGATAAGTTGAATTACTGGATTTTACTATAAATTAACTAAAAAAGCTCATACATGACTTCTCCTTGTATCTAATGGATGGATTTAAGTGAATTAGATTTAATTGACAATAAGAGTAGGTACCTACTAAAACTAAACACAGTAAACAGCTTCGTATAATATTCACGAGAACTAAAGAAAACAAGAGAAGCAAAATGAGTAATAGGTATTTCAAGTTTCGTAAGTATATTGTAATCCGAGGAAATCACAGACACCCTAGCAGTGCAGAATAATGGTTTTAGATTTTTACGTTACGGAAAAGGTAAAAAGGTTTTGACGCATGAGGTGCGGTTCCTAAAAGAAATAAAATTATTTCTCACTCCCACTTAGACTTCTTTCACTTACGTTCTTTCTTTGTTTCATTAGAAAAATACTTAAACCGTTTTTATTTGTATTTACCTCATTTCTTTTGATAATAGAACTGAAGTTTATATCGCGCATGGCCTCGAAGGCATTTTTACATAAATGATGTCTTCATAAAACACGTTTTTACTATAATACTCTTTAAAGGACAACCAGTAAATTGAAACGATGGAAGGGTTACATTAACACCAAGCAAATTATTAAATTAAGCACTTTAATACACCGTTATTGTGTTTCGCTTAGATAGAAATAGGTACCAAAATTCACTGATTGTTAAAATTAAGATGTAATTAGTAGGCAGAGAGCGCCCAGCCCAGTGACGACGCCGTGACCAAATTACAAGCCTTTTCATTTTTGGTTCTTTGGCCAACAAGATTCGTTAAAAGGAATTGAATTATGTCCACTTTGTTCTTCGTCTACCAAAGTCATGATTTGATTTCTAACTTTAAATAAGACGCCTTTGTAATTTAATATGGTAATTGGGTAGAAAATATCGAATACAAGCCATTGCCCGCGATTTTGTCTAGTCTATTTAATATCGTTGATTGAATCAGGCGATACTTTGCGTCTGCGGAGGTCCATCAGGGAAACGATCGCAATAAAAAGTGTAATGTAAAATAATCCGTTCAAATAGCAATATGTCTCAAGGATTCCAGTCTGACATGTAGCATTTTACCTTGACGTGTAGAATACCCTAATTCCATTACTTCGACATGTCTATCTGCAGGTGCGATTTATCTCGTCACTCGACGGAGACATGCAATTTGGGGGCGATGTAACGGATAAGACAAATCGAAACAATGCTGGTACTTTATTAAGTTCGGATGGGTTTGAATAGTCCGACCGACGATAATATTATATAGATAATTAAAAGGCTTGCTTCAATGCTGGTCTGGGAGCAAAGAAAAGACATAAAACCCCGTAAAAACCCCGAATGGGAGTAAATCGGAATCATAGGCGATGCGGCTAGCAACCCATCGCTATTTTGATTCCACTTTCCTCTTATACGCCCACAGTCTTGCTAAACGTGGGCAGTAGGTTTTGTTACCTTAGGCTCTGTCTACCCCGTAAGAGATAAGGATGGGTTCTTTTGTGTCCGATCTTATTTATGAAAACTACTCGGTGTGTTTTCATTATACGGATCATAAGTGTTGCCGTTTGTAACAGTCTATAAGAAATGAGTGGAAACTTAAAATTAAACCGAATATAAGTCTCGGGAAAATTCAAATAAATTTGTTCATTTGAATCATAAACATGATAAATAATGCAAACAAACTTTTCCTTCACTTAGGCAAGAATTAATTTTATAATTTTACCTACCATCTACATTCGAAACTTCGAACTAAAGTCTTAATACACACTTAGGTTCCTTTGTAAATCAATTATGCTTAAAAATACTTTAAATCTTAGACAATTCCGTCACCTTCTTCAATCAGCGTCACCAATTTCACCTCACGTGATAAACCTTAGCCGCACAAAGGGTAAAATCTATCCATCAATCAGGGAGGCTGCATTGTACTCTGCCGGAGTAATCTGCGCGATGAATAGCTGCTCGCGATCGCTAGTTTTGTGGTGTCTCATTGGATGTCAGACTGACGCCTGGTTCGTTTTCATTTGTCCTGAAATGTAAATAAGGATAGTTTTACACTACACTGTCTAGTCACAGACTTGTTTATAACAGCCAACAACAACACTCAACGAGGCTGACAACACCTAATTTTGTTGAAATTGATGTTATTTAAGCACTTTTTAAGAAAAACTACACATAAAAAATACAAAAAAATATATGTTAATATTCATCATATTTCAAAGACGCTGGACGGACTCGATACATAATTAAACAAAATCGGCTCGATAGAAAATAATTGCAAAGATTGGTCTTAAAATCATCATTAAACGGTTCTATGTCTTTATTTTTTCGACGTATTATGGGTCTGCAATTAAAAACATGAAGTCAACAAAATCCATACCTAAACGGCTAACGAGTCATATTTCACAAATAATCTATACTTTTTTTTATTTCTTATTATTTGTGTCTTATTTGCAAGATTTTAGACGCGCGCCAAGCTGCCAGAATAGTTTCTTCTCTTTCACTAACAGGCACGCGAACCGTATGTGTGAAGAGTGGCGCTGCTCAAGGTCATTTGCTGTTGACAGCGCCTTAATACCTAGTACTATCGTATTTAGTAGAACAAAACAAAATGATTCCCTAAAAGTATTATTTTCACTAAAGAGTTTTTATTGCTAGAGAATTTTATGTAAGTTTATTTTTTTTAAAAGCCCAAAAGCACAGAATATTAATAGTACTAACGTACAGAATGGCCACGCTCCGCCCCGCACCGATTCGAGCTACCCCAACCCTCAAGCGCAGGCTGCCGGAAAGCTGCTGGCAACTAGTAGGGCTCGCAACGCGATGTATGTCGGCCGCGCGGCACTAAGTTCGGAAACCTACCCTACCTACTTCATTTTATAAAACATTATTAAATAAATGCTTTCTCAAATTATCGCGATTAATACATGAAATAACTACCTACAGAATCATTCGCTTAAGTTTTTTGTCGTACATCTATTGTAATTAAAA
This sequence comes from Pandemis heparana, assembly GCA_963854515.1. NCBI lineage: Eukaryota > Metazoa > Arthropoda > Insecta > Lepidoptera > Tortricidae > Pandemis > Pandemis heparana. The sequence goes on from OY978010.1 coordinate 12,586,761, forward strand.
ATAATAATGCTTAAATACACAGACAGACACGTTTTAAGTAAGTTTAAATAAATAGATAACGATTAAGTACATTTATTTGCACACATCTAAGCCATATCTTCATTATAAGTACCTATATTTATGTCATTGGTGGTACTTAATAGTACTAGGTTTTTGCGATAGACAGCCCTGTGTATCTTACGCACACATTGACGCGTGTACAGACGAAGTCGTGCATGTGTTCATTTCAGAACGCGGATTTTGTACGTCGTGGCCGCCGTGTGCCAAAAGGTAGAATCTATCAGAGTAATCTGCGTGATGAAATGAATAGCTGCTGGCGGTCGCTAGTTTTGCGATGTCTCGTTGGATGTCAGACTGACGCGTAATTAGTTCTCATTTGTCTTGAAATGTAAATAAGGAATGTTTTACACTACACTGCCTGATAGCGTTACAATTAAGTTGTTTATCTTCAAGCTTGGATAACCCAATTCTGTTTTTTTTAAGAATTTGAGGTTGGTTTTTCCTAAAATGGGGTAAATTACAGCTTCTGTGACAGTATACTGAACATTTTCTAGGTAAGTACTTAATCTTCTCCACCTAAAGCACTAAGTAAAGTAATCCTTCGAGATGTACCTGTTAATTAATTATGAGTTCATATTATGTATTTTGGGCATCAAACATACAACCGATAGAGTGAAAATGTTATTCGATTTGTTTAAAAATACGCCAAGCCACTGTAGTGATCGTTGCACTCAGATTGGCTGACAAGGTCAAACACAACACTAGAGTTTGGAAAGCAATTTTTTAAGTCCTATCGATAGTCAAAGCTAGGTTAGCTAGGTCATTCACTTGTTTTTTATGAAAAAGAAGTAGGTGTAATAAGTCATTACTTATTATAATTCTAAAATCCAAAAGGGTTTTGTTGTTATGCGGAAGGATTGGTCCTTACAAGAAATTCGGTATTACTTATTGTTACTGATAAAACACTAACTATTTGAGTTTCGGTCTGGATGGCCAGTTTAGCCCTCTATTAGTTCTATATTCCATAATTTTAGGTGACAACCTATCTGTTGGCATTAAGAACCTATCTCTAGGGATTCTAGGGTAAGTTTATACTTACTTAATTATTCAGCGTGTTTGTTATTTTACTGAGACAATATAATAGTAACTATTAACTAAATTATTATTTTAAAAGACCCTGTAGAGTAGACCATTGAAATAGAAACCATAAATTATTGTCTCAAAATAGTTTTTATGGGTTCTTTCGTACCTACTTACTTTATATTTATACGAATTATGACTGTGGGGAACACGAAATCAATTATCAGGGCGTGCATTATTCGGTTGTACAATCCGCGTCATAGGTATACATTGATTGCATTGTAATATTTTTTCACCGCAGGTACAATGTTGTGACAACTTGTTTGTTCTAGTGATTTAAAATCGTGCCGTATTCATGAAATTTAAATATTCAATGTATATTTTTTCCATGGCTAAGAAACTTAAGGAGTTTTACAAAATAAATAATTCAACAGGCGCCGAGAATAAGGCAAGAGAACGTCCAAGTTTTGTGCGTAATATTATATCTGTCACTTTTATGTTTTTTCTCGAGCGAGCTTGTGTTTAATACCTACTTATCTTCTAGATAAATTGGAGTACCTATTCTATGTTTTTTATACGTTTTTAGTTTTGTTTGGGTTCTTGTTTTGGTTATATAAACATCCTAACAATCATTCATGGCATCCGCAAAAGCAATGTTGGTCTTTCCGGAAGCGATCCAAATACAAAAAAAGAATTCATAAAATAGCCTTTGGTGGTTTACTAGCCTAATAAACGTTATGATTTTAATTTTGGGTTGAATGCGGAAATATTTTGTAATTAAATATATAATCATAGTACCCTAATTATACCGCTAGATGACTTCTAACAAGCACATTTGTTTTTATTTTTTCTAGGTAATAAGTAAATAAGGTACTTAAGCTATGATTAAAATGTAATACTTAATGCGATTTACGTATCTAGACTCAACGTAAACTCGGCTGATTCAATTTCACTCGTTTCAAAATTAATTCACAACGTAAGTAGGTAGGTACCAAAGACGGTGCTGTTCTATATAAGTAAGTAATCCCAAAACCAAATAAAGCTCGTAAGGTGTATCCAAAATCACGCGCCTCAGTATGAATATTTATTTTGTCCCAAAAGGCAGCTCGTCGTAGATTATTTCCCGCCAAGGAACTAATCTGAAGGCATTACGGGTCCCTGGGTATATTAAATTTGCTATTCGCAGCGGACACAATGTCTACATCGTATGTATCGATATTCCGTCCCATTACAAAGATACATTGTAGGATTTGCTTAGAATGTATTACTGCAACCTACACTCGGCGATATATGAAACTACTAGCTGTTGCCAGCGACTTCGTCTGCAAAGAATTCGTTTATCGCTATCCCGCGGGAACTACGCAATTTTCCGGGATAAAAAGTAGCCTATGTGCTATTCCAGACTTTTCTCTATCTATGTGCTGAATTTAATCCAGATTCGTCGGGCCGTTCTGGCGTGATTGAGTAACAAACAAACATACATCCATCCATCCATCCATCCATCCATCCATCCATCCATACTTTCGCATTTATAATATTAGTAAGATGGACATCATTTAACCGTTAAATAATAATAGCTACAAAATTTTATGCAAGATATTCGGTTTTGTAATGAACGGAAAAGGCAATAAATAAAATCTTAAACATTTGCGACCCAAGTTAAATTGAAAATAAATAAAATCTAAGGTAATTAATCATAAAAACAACCAACCAACCCAACCAACCACCAACCAACCCAACCAACCAACACCAACCAACTAACACCAGATTTCACCCATGTTATTGCAATGTCGATAATATTATGTTGTGTGAGGAAGCCTGCTCTTCCATCCCCATCGGTAGTGTTTAAAACCAGAGCCTGAGCAACAAAGAGGTCGGACCAGGGGCCTTACCATGACGTCCTAATTCCGACGCAGTTCAAGTTTTAGCTGTCACTTTTAGTATGAATCTGACAGCGAGCGGACCTAAACTGAAACGCATTAAGACGTCATGGTAAGGCCCCAGAACCCTATTTAGTACCTACTGTGCACGACTGTGTATATACAACCATGTTTCCTTGTTTTGTCTATGTTTTTTATTCTTTTTTTTATTGATTTGCTCCGTGTTTTGTTGAATAATGTCAGTAAAGTTGTAAAAATAAACGTATTTTTGCTAAGCAGCAGTGCTTGCACTGCTGTGTTCCGGTGTGGAGAGTAAGACAACCGGGGAAATTACGGGCACAAGAGGCATTTCATCTAAGTCCTCTAGGTTGGCAACGCATCTGCAATCCCTCCAGGGTTGCGGGTGTCTATGGGCAGTTTTGATCGCTTACCATCAGGCGACCCACTTGCTTATTTGCCTTCCTATTCTCGTAAAAAAAAAAATTGGTTCACGAATTTATATTTTTTATTTTAATATTAGTCAACCAAACCTACACTATCTTTGATACGTTTGAAATTGAGAGCCGTGGGTGTACTGTTAAACCTCATTAAGTTGGAAAGAATGGGTTGACAATATCTAAGCGATCCAATGAACCACTTTTTTCTTTCAGCAACGTGTCTGTCTGCCAATTTGTGTTGGATTAAATTCGCCTCGCATTTTGGTCATGAAATATTCTTGCTGTATTTGAGTAAGATAGAACCTAGACAACACCTAGAGAAGTAAGAATGAACGTCTTTCTACGTGCATACTTACATGCAAATTAGGTGTACCTACATAATTTTTATTCATACATACATACATAAATACACATCGTCACGCCTCTTTCCCACAGGGGTAGGCAGAGACTACTTTGTTCCACTTGCTACGATCCTGACATACCTCTTTCGCTTCATCCACATTCATCAATCTCTTCATACATGCTCGTCGGTTTCGGGTACTCTTGACGCCTTTCTCCAAAACGTCCCCAATTTGATCACGGAACATCCGCCTAGGCCTTCCCCTCCCAACGCACCCATTCACACTCCCCATATAAATCTGTTTAGTTAATCTTCTTTCATCCATCCTCTCTACGTGACCAAACCAACTAAGCATATTTTTTTTCTATCCTAGTCACTATATCCTAGTTTCTATATGTCTATTTTTATTCAATACCTACAAATTGAGTGTTTCATCGCTGGTCCTTCGCGGCGTATGTAAATACGAGTAAACATTTAGATTTTTAGGCCACTTTTTTGAAAGTTATAATAAAAATACGTTATCATCGGTGTGGAATAGTTTTCAACCGGTTTTCAGAACGATCGAGGTCGCTCTTAGACAGGACCGTACACTGTCAAGTTAATTTAATTAACAATTATTACTTCTAAATTAAATGTATAATCACAGATAGTGTCTTTAGAATATTATGTAGTTACAAAAATAATCTATAACTTATGGAATGAAACAAAATTATCTAAAATCCATTCATCGTCCGCGACCTCATCATACTCTCGCAAAAGCCTTAACTTTTCAAATAATAACTTGTCTTTGTCTTGACGATACACTTAATTGAACTTTTCGTAATCATTCTCCTTCTGTACATTTTAACTACTAGCTTGCGCTCGCGGCTTCGCCTTCATTACTGAACTCCGTTTCCTGGGACCCAATTTTTGAAAGCATAAATATTACTCGATAGTGGTGTACTTAAATCTGCTTACATCCTCAAAATTACAGCTCTAATCAAATTTTTGACTAAGTAGTTCACAAGATTAATGAGAGCTGTAACAGTTTTCTTTGCTACTATTATTTTTCAAATTTAGCACAATTTTTCACCACTTTCGAGTGGAGTTTTCGCATGTCTGCATGAAAGCCTGCATTCGCATGTTTGCTGTCAATTTGCCTCATTTATTTTTTCTATCGTTTCTTTTTTACGTTTGTACGTCAGCATAAAGATTGGAGGTTTTTTAAGCTCCGATATGTTTTGAAGCATCCTTTTTGATGATCTCATGGTCACAATTTTATTGAGTCTGTGTTTTTTATCTAAGTAGTTCAATACCCATGGGGTTTTAATAATGAAGTTATTAAAATTAAAATAATTACCTACTTTAATATTAATTTACCAATTCAATCGTAAATAATAATTACCCTCGGGGTAATATTGCAGCTGAGTGTATCCCGTTGAACAGGAACCCGTCAGATATGAAAATATCCAATCAGTCAATAATATTACGTAGGCTTTTATGCTCGCTTTTGTCGGCGCATATGAAATATTTATATTTTCCCTGAAATTTCGGTTTTTTTGATTCATCTGTGTGAATTAATATCATTTAAAAAGAACACAGAGTTACTTATTTCCAATATTCTGTTTTTTGTTTTGTTACGTATTGTGCGCAGCGCTCATTGCACGTTATTTATTTGTACGATTTTATTAGATATTAACTTCTCATTATAAGTGAATGTAAAATTCTAAATGGGAAATAAAGATGTACTTAACTTAAAAAAAAAAACAAATATATACTTTTCGTGCGAAATAATATTTGGCCATTGTTAGAAGTCTAATGGGCGATTGTGCACTACAAGGAAGTTTACTGTCCGGAGTCCGATTTTTTACGGAATAGGTACAAATGTATATGGCAGTTTGTACCTATTCCGTAAAAAATCGGACTCCGGACAGTAAAATTCCGTGTAGTGCACAAATGCCCCATGTGAAACACTGCCGTCCTAATTAAAAAGGACGTATATGCGTTTCATATGACATACATATATGTCCTTTTTAATTAGGAGGGCAGAACGATTTTGATGCAATCAGGACACGAAGCAATTACTTAAGTATTAAGTTTTTCATATAGGTAGATTTAACTAACTGTTTGATCCACACTTACTGTTTTTTTTGTTACGTACTGTTACGTTTCTCCTCGGACCAAGGGGGTCCGAGTAGAGCGCTAACCTAAATGACGGGTTGAAGAAAATGAAATTTGGTTTGACAATGAAAAGTATTTATTTGCCCAAACTTTACCCTTACAATAGAGGTGATGTGCCACGGCTTAGGTCATCGGAACATAAAAGACTTATCTCTAAGATTAAAAGGGCAGTGGGCATTCAGGAGAGCTGAGGGGGTGACTTTTGCTTTTGTGTAATTTTAAGAGGCTAAATTTGCCAGGTGGGCGCCACGACCATAACGGAGGCCGACCGTTAAAAGTAAATATAGAATTGAAATGCAGATAGTAAAAGAAGGCTTTCACCGGGGATGCAGGCGGAGCAAACGGAATGGGGCAGGTGGAACACCATGCACGCCGATCTGGAACCGTCTGGAACCCGGAGAGCTCTCCTCACTCGTATAGTTTAAATGGTCGTAGACATATGACACGATATATAAAAAAAAAAAAAAAACCCCTGCAACAAAGAAAACAAACTTTAATTACAGGTTGATGTGGAGGTTAGGGCTCCACGCGTCCAGGGAAGAACAAATCAACACAGCTTACCGAATCGGGAATAGAACTCTGGCAAGCGGTTGACCAGGCCGTAGAAGGTGAGCTCCTCGTCCAATCGGGGTTTTTTAAAACGCCTTTACATCTGAAACGGTCACAGATATTTAGCATAACGAATCAACAATCAGATGCTGAATAGATATTGTATTAGCGAGTCTTACTAGGCTTCCAGTGATGGGAAAGACGACATGGGGCCACACGCGGTGACGTGGACGCAGCCGACCTTACAGCCCAAATCTGAAAATAGTCCCAGACATTAGGGAAGGCTCCACAAACACTATGAGCACCTTATTTCGGTTAAAAACAACTTACAAGGTATCCCGGAATGGGATTAAAAAATAATTCGTCTACACAGGACGAGATGAGAATCGAAAAATGAAAAGGTAACCGTCCTTGCCAGTGCAAAGACAGGTAACGAAATAATAAAATAATCGATTTCCAAAACGACCGCCAATTACTCTCAATTTTAGCAATATAATACTTACGAATTTTAGACACCCGTTTCAGGTACGAACTGAATTTTGAAAACACTCCTTGCTGAAATATTAAATAGAAATGCGAACGACCAATTTGACGACTTGCAACACTTGCGACTTCAGTTTTAATTCCAAACAGCAACAAAAGACAAAGGTCACAGCTCCATACAGCCAATTATCCTGAATGCTACAAATTTTATAAACAAAAGTGAAAAGGGGTAGGGGGGTTGAAATTTTATACGTAACAGTACCTCCCCACTCGAGGAAAATTTTGAGTCGGCAAAATTTTAAGCTGGCCCCCAGCTTTACAACTAGCAGATGGAACACCGAGACCTTGGCGGCACAGCGGAACGTGGTCAGCGCTGACTGTACGTCCAAGAGCTACAGCAACACCAACAACTCCTTAACTAAAAGAAAAAACATGCAAAAGCACAAAAAATTACATTAAAGTTAAGAACAAGAATGCAAGTCCTAAGTTGCAGAACTCTACCTACTAGGAATTACAAACAAAATAATACGCAACACCAAACCGAACCCACGCGAATTATCAGTCAGTTGTCTTAAATCGACAGAAGACTGTACGCTAAACTTAAAAGCTAAATAACAAGCAATGCTAGATGAAGCTTTAAGCTATAAATACTAGCTTTTCGCTTCCTCGTTGGGACTCTGGCGGTGCAGCGAGTTGTAACTCGACAACGGGTTGCACGTCCAGGGACCACAACGAAAACTACACCCAATGGGCAAAATAAATCTTAACCTAATCAGCCTTGAGATTCTGTATATGCCAAGATCCCAAGTTCTTACCACTACTTACACTTTCCAATTCATACACGAGAGGCGAGTGTTTAAAAACAACACGACACTTCTCAAACTTTGGCGCAAGTTTCGCCATAAAAAACTTACTCGCATCACTTTGCGGAAACGTCTTTTTCCACACAACATCACCTACTTGAGGCTCAGCAACTTGTCGCCTACCTTTGTTATACTGACGAGCACCCTTATCATGAGCTTTAGATAGAGCAACCTGAACTCTCTGAAAAACATCGTGTAATCCACCCAATTTGGTAGCGTAATCTTCGCACGAACCAAACGTCAAATCCACTAAAGAAGATTTCTGATCACCATAAAGTTTACCATTCGGAATGGCTTCACGTCCATGAACTAAGAAATAAGGGGTAAATCGAGTTGACTCATTAACAGTGGTATTTAGAGAAAACTGTACCTTTGACAAGGTTGTATCCCATGAACGATGGTCTTCGTTTACCAAGATAGACACAGCTGTCAAAAAGGATTTATTATATCTTTCGACAGTAGAAACTTGCGGGCAATACCGTGGAGTGTAATGAACTTGCGGAATATCATAGGTCTGAAACAGGCGGGTCAGCTCACTGCCAGTGAATTGCGTTCCATTATCCGCAATCACTGTACGAGGTACACCATGCTTGAGAAAGACTTCATCTTCCAACCGCTGTGAAATAGTCTTGCCAACAGCACGTCGCAGAGGAAACAAAAGTACATACTTAGAAAAGCAGCAAACAACAGACAAAATAAAAGTATATCCGGCCCGGGAACGGGGCAACGGACCTACCAAGTCAATACTTATAACTTCAAAAGGACGAGTACAAATTTTGGGATTTCCCATAAGTCCTGAAGGTGGTGCCTGCGAATGTTTATACGCAGAACACACGTCGCAATCACGAACATAACTAACCACATCTTGGTACATGTTCGGCCAATAATAATGAGATGACAAATGTTTATAAGTTTTAAAAACTCCTAAATGTGACACGTCGTTTCAATGACAATTTTTTAATATTTCAAACCGCTTGTCAGTCGGAATTACCTCCTTCCAATCAAAATCAATAGGGAACCGGAATTTATTTTTCGAATAACGATATAATTCATTGTCTTTTATATTATAATTTGGACAAGAAGTGGGAAATTTCTCGCATTTACGAAAGACTTTATTGTACCAGTCGCAGTTAGTTGTATGAATTTCCAAGACGGGAACGGTACGCGACAAAGCGTCCGGAACGACATTCTCCTTACCTTTGCGATGAACAATTTCGAAATCATAAGGTGATAAACGACAACCCCAACGTGCTAATCTACCAGTAGGATTTGTTAAATTAAAGAACCACTTTAAACTAGAATGATCAGTAATAACTTTAAAACGTGGACCACCTTCTAAATATGGACGAAAATGTTCCACTGAAAAAACGACTGCCAGAGCTTCTCTTTCCGTGGCCGAATAATTTCGTTCTGCTCGGTTTAATGAACGACTTGCAAACGCAATCGGGTGTTCGCTGCCATCGCCTGAAATTTGAGTCAGCGTTCCACCAATACCAAATCCTGATGCGTCGCAGTGCAAAGAGAACGGTCTAGAAAAATCTGGACAGGCCAAAACTGGGGCAGTAATTAATGAGGTCTTGAATTCGCGAAAGGAATCGTCAGCCTCCTTCGTCCATGAGAACGGAGGTGCATTTTTACGAGTAGACGTCAACGCATTAAGAGGAGCTGCTATAGCGCTAAAATTTTTAATAAATCTACGATAATACGAAGCAGTCCCTAAAAACATTTTAACCTCCTTGCGATTTGATGGAGTAGGATAATTAACAATCGACTGAACCTTTGAAGGGTCAGTACGTAAACCATGCTCGTCAACCAAGTAACCCAAGTATTTCAATTCATTTCGAAAAAATTGAGACTTAGAAAAATTTATTGTTAAATTTGCCGATTTTAAACGGTCTAAAACACGCGTAAGTAACGAGATATGATCTTCAAAAGTCTTACTAACGATAATAATATCGTCCAAATATACAAAAAGTCGTCCACTAAATTCTGGTCCAAACAATTGGTCCATTAACCTTTGTTGGGTAGCAGGTGCTCCCGTCAATCCAAAACACATCCGTTTAAATTGAAACAATCCGCGACCAGGAACGGTAAACGCGGTACGCTCCCTAGAAGCAGTATCCAAAGGAATTTGCCAAAATGCACTTTTTAAATCAATCGACGATAGAAACCTAGCGTCGCGTAATTGATCCAGAATACCAGAAATATAGGGTAACGGATACGCGTCGCGCTTACTCACGGCATTCAACTTTCGACTGTCAATACAAAAACGCAATTCTCCGTTAGATTTTGGAGTAAATAGAGTAGGGTTATTCCAAGCACTCGTGCTAGGTTCGACGACATCTTGTTCTAGCATTTCGTCTAGCTGTCTATTCAATTCGGTTAAGCGATGAGGTGAAATAGGATAGTAGCGCTGCTTAATAGGTGGACAGTCTCCAGTATCAATAGTGTGGGTAAGTACATCAGTACATCCTAATCCTTTAGATTCAAAAGAAATACCCTGAAACTTCGAAATAATATCTTCAGCTAGTACACGTTGGTCGGAATCTAACCGATCAAAAGAATGTAAACGAACCTCGGAAACATAGTTCCCGGCAATAGTGTCATGATGACCACCATATTCTGAAAATAAATTTGGAGCTATATCAAAAGCTTTCCAAAAATCAACCCCAAAAATAAGAGGCGTAGTCACATCCGGTATCACATAAAACTTAATTACCTGAGTCAAGTTACGAACCTTGACTGGTAAAAATAAACAACCACAAACTCTTGCCTGGGAATCATTGGCGGTGGCGATGTAAGTAAAATCATCACAGCCGTCCAAGGTAGCGCCCAAAGACAAAAATAAATTAAATAGGTCAGACCCTATTATAGAAATAGAGGACCCAGAATCCAATAAACCAACAAATTGATTTTCATAAATTTCCACGGAAATGTGGGGACGATCGTCTAAACGATCAATAACGTTCCGAACCGCCGAAACGCTTGGCGAAACAAAAGCATCGAGTATTTTAGAATTACCCGGCTTATCAAAAGAGATATTAGTACTACCTACTTCATTAAAAGAGTGCTTAGATTCATTAGCATAAGTACTCGAAGAAATATTTTGACGGTTCGGGTTTGCTAGTTTTTTGAACTATTTGTATCAGAACCCGAGCCCGTAGGTTTAGAACAATTAGGACAAGAAGAACTCCTAACTCCCTCTTTCCCGCATTTAAAACAAATTATAGCTTGCGAACGACAGTTACGCAAGGAATGATCATCAGTCCTACAACGAGGACAAAACTGCTTAGGCGAAGCAACATCTACTTTCGGCTTTGGAAACGATTTGCAACATAAATCTACTGCAAGCGAATTAGAAGAAGGTTTAGGCGGCTCCATAAACGAATGAGCACGCTGCCAGCTTTCCTCGAGAACACGGCAATGATGTTTCAGTTCCTTTAGTGTTGTGACGGAATAAAGCGCTAACGGGATCGAATATTCGGGACGAAGATTAATGTACACTATATCAAACTTTTCCTTCTCGGTAAGTGGCTGAGTCAACCTACTGAAATAATTAAGCATGATGCTGACATAGGTGGAAATAGATTCGGTAGGTCCCTGCGTCCTGTTGCGAATTTCCTTTAAAAGACGCCGGTCGTAATCAAAAGGCAAGTATTCAGCTAGCATGGCTGATTTCAACTGGTTCCAAGAAAAAACATCATCTTTAATACCACGGAACCACAAAAGAGCATCTCCCTCAAACAATTCAATCGCGGAGGAGAATAAACGATCCGTGTGTATACCACGTGACTCACGAAGTTCCTCCAAGCGCTGCAAGAAAGCTTTGACACAAGATTTGCCATTAAATTTAAGGTTCAAAGAATGAACAGTTTGAAATTTAGACGGAGTAACACAGACGTTACCTTCTAAAACAATATCCTCAGGTATCTCGCATTTGCTGGAACTAGATTTAAACAATGAAAACATTTTGTCCATCTTCGCTAAAATAACGTTAAGTTTTTCTGTAAGTTCAGTATGTAATGCAACATCCGATTCCTCTGGCATAAAACGGGTTAGGCGGTGGAATATATGGTGAGCCAAGGCTTGAACGCGATTTAAAACTTTCAAGGTTAACGGTTTCGCGGTAGCAATAGTCATTCCCATTAGCTCCTCCAACTTCCCAGAAATACACAATAATTCACTTTTGTGATCGCCCGCGAACAAAATTTCATCAGAAGGAATGTCCTTACTTAACTTACGAATTTGAACTCGCATGGCATTAACATCGCCTGCTGGTTTTTCATTTCTCAACAAAATCTCATACTCCAGTTCATCTTTATGTAACAAATTAAACGCAATAGGGCGTTCCTCCATATTAATAATCACTTATAAGTGGCTACTAACTTCAAAATAGAAAGTTAACAAAAGTTGTAAAAAAAAACTTGGCCGACTGTACTTTAAAAGAAAGTATGGCTATGCCAAACAAATTGTATCAAAACACTAAGTGAACCAAATTAAATTAAAAAAAAAGTTACTGATCACAAACAATCTTGGCTGACTGTACTAAACACAATATGACGCTAAGTCAAACCAGTAATACTATAACACTAAGTTAATTAATCCAAGTGAGGTAACTCACAGTTAAAAAATAACGTTTTACAAAAACTTGGCTGACTGTACCTAACAAGAAATGCCAAAATTAAGCTCCAATACTGTACAAATACTAATACACTAGGTATTAAAACTATAGTTAAATTATTTGTAGGTAGTTGGCATAAGCAAAAAAAATTTATAACTGATTGTACTAAGTTAAGAAGTTAAATGTCCAGAACTGAATTTCAATTAACCACTATTGTCAGAAAATAATGTGATTCACTGTACTAAGTTACTGAAATAATTATCCAAAAGTGAATTTAAATTTATTATTATATTGACAAAAAATATTATGACTGACTGTACTAAGTTAAGAACCAAGTTCCAAAACTGAATTTCAAAGTAATATTTAATTCAAAGCAGATTGAGAAAAAAAAATTAAGTCACCAAATATTGTGGCTGAGTGTACAAGGGTACAAGCAAAACGGTTAACTAAATTTCACACGCTGAAAGGAATGTAAAAAAGTTGCAAAAGAAATTAATAATGCAAAGTCACTAAATATTGTAGCTGAGTGTACAAGCAAACGGTTCGCTTAAATTCACACACTGAAAAGAATGTAAAAGAAATTGCAAAAGAAATTAATAATGCCAAGTTATGAATTATAAATTTTAAAAGGTTAGATTACTTTTTAGAAGTACCTTCAAACTATTTTATGGTTTTATAGAACAACAGGTATGGAATAAATCTGTAAGTTCAGCCAATACAAAGTAAATAAGTTAAGTAGTAAGCCCTTAAGCCACTATAGGTAATGCAAGTATGGTATGCAACCACTTTTAAATTATGTAAACAAGTTTAATTCACCTAAAGGATAAACAGAATAATTATAATGTTTCAATTAGGTATCAGGTTATCTGAACCCAGTAGCAAAATATGTTGCAGTATTATTGCAATGAAAAAGTTTCAAAAACAAGTATTGAAATATGATAGACAAGTATTTAAATACACAATTTAAAATAGTTTAGCAAAAGCAAAAGCAGCCCCTATGCTATAGCAATCCGACATAACAAACTTCCTGAATTTAAAAAATAAGCCCCGCGGAGGGTGCAACTGTTACGTTTCTCCTCGGACCAAGGGGGTCCGAGTAGAGCGCTAACCTAAATGACGGGTTGAAGAAAATGAAATTTGGTTTGACAATGAAAAGTATTTATTTGCCCAAACTTTACCCTTACAATAGAGGTGATGTGCCACGGCTTAGGTCATCGGAACATAAAAGACTTATCTCTAAGATTAAAAGGGCAGTGGGCATTCAGGAGAGCTGAGGGGGTGACTTTTGCTTTTGTGTAATTTTAAGAGGCTAAATTTGCCAGGTGGGCGCCACGACCATAACGGAGGCCGACCGTTAAAAGTAAATATAGAATTGAAATGCAGATAGTAAAAGAAGGCTTTCACCGGGGATGCAGGCGGAGCAAACGGAATGGGGCAGGTGGAACACCATGCACGCCGATCTGGAACCGTCTGGAACCCGGAGAGCTCTCCTCACTCGTATAGTTTAAATGGTCGTAGACATATGACACGATATATAAAAAAAAAAAAAAAACCCCTGCAACAAAGAAAACAAACTTTAATTACAGGTTGATGTGGAGGTTAGGGCTCCACGCGTCCAGGGAAGAACAAATCAACACAGCTTACCGAATCGGGAATAGAACTCTGGCAAGCGGTTGACCAGGCCGTAGAAGGTGAGCTCCTCGTCCAATCGGGGTTTTTTAAAACGCCTTTACATCTGAAACGGTCACAGATATTTAGCATAACGAATCAACAATCAGATGCTGAATAGATATTGTATTAGCGAGTCTTACTAGGCTTCCAGTGATGGGAAAGACGACATGGGGCCACACGCGGTGACGTGGACGCAGCCGACCTTACAGCCCAAATCTGAAAATAGTCCCAGACATTAGGGAAGGCTCCACAAACACTATGAGCACCTTATTTCGGTTAAAAACAACTTACAAGGTATCCCGGAATGGGATTAAAAAATAATTCGTCTACACAGGACGAGATGAGAATCGAAAAATGAAAAGGTAACCGTCCTTGCCAGTGCAAAGACAGGTAACGAAATAATAAAATAATCGATTTCCAAAACGACCGCCAATTACTCTCAATTTTAGCAATATAATACTTACGAATTTTAGACACCCGTTTCAGGTACGAACTGAATTTTGAAAACACTCCTTGCTGAAATATTAAATAGAAATGCGAACGACCAATTTGACGACTTGCAACACTTGCGACTTCAGTTTTAATTCCAAACAGCAACAAAAGACAAAGGTCACAGCTCCATACAGCCAATTATCCTGAATGCTACAAATTTTATAAACAAAAGTGAAAAGGGGTAGGGGGGTTGAAATTTTATACGTAACAGTACCTAGTAGCAAGATGACTTGGCTCTTTGCTTCATTTAAATAATATTTATATAATCACGCATCTATATAAACTACTTAAATGCTAAGCAAAATAAATACATATCATAACACTTATCATAACTCATAACCCACAGTGGCCTGCAGTAAAAGCGTCTTTACTTACTCAAAACCGTCGTCTAACCTTAAAACCGTGTCACACGTTAACAGGGGTCACTAAAACTCAAAACGGCGCGGTTTACTAATTGCGTCAGCCCGCGAGCCCTGAATTGCACTCAAATAGTCCATGTGTGGTCGAGGCATTATTCCATGGGCGGGCGGCTGCGGGCCCCGCACCTTGCCCCCCACTTTAGTACCAGAGAGGAGGGCGCCAGTCTACCTCCGGACGCCGGCCGCGACGGTCCCCCCCTTAACGCTCCTCGCCGCATCTCCCGCGAAAACTGTATCATCAAAACATGAATTAAAATAGACGTGAAAAAGTCGGATAAAATATCCAGCCAGTGTAGTACCGGTGTGTGCTGTGGATGTTCGATTCTGTTTTGTTTTAGTTGATCTGTGGAAAGGTTTTTGGTTCTGTGACAATTCGAACGAATTTTGCTTTGTGATTATTAGTTTTTTTAAATTATGGTGAGTACTTATTAACTTACAATTCTATGTAATTAAATACTTGAATAAATTAAAGTTATGTGTTATTTGAGGCTACCTATGATAAAGGCAAAGGAATTTAATAAGTCGTTAAGTAGGAACAATTAAAAAAAAATTGCATAAAATCTTGCTAATTTTAAGCGTATGTACCTACCAACAACCAGTGTGTGTTGGAATATAGGTTCTAACAAAATCTGTCCGTCAACTTCGTGCATAAAAATGGTACTTAAATGAATTTTATCCCTCATTTAGTCTCAACTTAATGTCATTGTCACGTTAACCTCCTTATCAAAACTCCATGGGTACGAAACCCAATTCCTGGTAAGTAGGCCACTCCGTCAGATATGAAACGAGCGTCAAAAATTTCGTACGCGAGTACTGTCAGCAACAATAAACATTAGCGTGCTCGGGCGTAGCGTAGGTACTGCACGATAACCCAAACATTACAACTGAAATAAAAGCGGTGTTATTGTTATCTGCTTCTTATCTACCAAAGTATATGAATAATTAGAGATAACTTGACTGTACCAACGTAAATAAGTTGTAAGCTAGTCGCATGACAATATTGTGACAATGACAATAGTAGGACAAATCTTTGACAGGAACTGAAATATCAAATGAAATAATCGTGAACACGATTATTAACGATGTAAAATAATGATTTTGCATGCCTACACAAAAACCATTATTAATTTAACTCAATATTTGAAATGACGACATGACGACAATCGTCAAGAGGTAGCAATTAAATTATTATGCTCTGTATACCTCCACAGGTTTTTGCTGCACACATTATATGACTGGGAATGCCGACACGTCCCACGCTTTGTTTTCCAGGCACACTTCACCGACAGAACAACCCATCATCACGATAATTAGGTTCAATAATATTTACTTTTTGCGAAGATCGCCCAATCTCGTATCCGGCCGGGACGCAATTATACTTGTTTTTTATTTACTGGGTTAGTTTGAAGTTCATCATTTTCATCAACTATTTAATGATGACGATACTTATTTTTTTTTAATGCAATCGAGCCGTAATGCGATAGCTGTGATGAAGGATGATTAAACTAAAGAGACGGAGTAAACCAAGCGTTACGACAACGTATAATTTTACTTAACCTTCGTAGCAACTCAACACCTGACAATGTACGTGGGCGTGGAACATGAATGAGAAGTGCAAATATTCCATCATTTATTACGCTCTGGTGATTTGATAAACAAATATTGAATTGGCAACAAAGACTAGCTGAAAAGCCATTCTTTTTAAGCCCCGCGTGCGATTCTGCGCGTTGAACTAAAAAAGCCGTTCAGTGTCAAAACGGATTAGAAAAAATTCCCTCCACCGCCTCTCTCGTTGCGGCGCAAAATCGAAACCAAAATCCTAAACAAACAGGGGATCACAACGGAACGCTTTATCAACATTAATCCTTCATGAAAGTGGCAATCTGTTAAAAGTATTTTAGCAAAAATTGACCAAGAATATCGCAAAAAATAAAAGCGGAAAACACTCAATCAACGTAATCTTTACAGCTCTGCATATGACGTTTTGAAAGGCCTTACTGTCAAAATCTTCATCAATCTTCCTGCTTAGATTTAATAGGTACGGATAATATTTTGGAAGGTTCATGTGATTTTCTTTTAACTTAATCTGTGCAATCCATTTACTGTTCTCATGTAGTTATTTGCTTTACAGCACATTCTGGCTCTTAAAATTGTTATAGGTAATTAATTTTTTAGTAAAAAATAGTACTTACCTAACACGAAACTTGAACATAAATTTGTTCAGTCGCGTGAGACTTTCCAGTTCAAATGGTGGAGACAAAAATATCTAGCGATGAAGGTTCGCAAACTCATGACCTCGACATTGAAATCATAAAAGCTTGTATATTTTGTGTCTAACTATAGGTATACTTACTTGCTTTAGATATGCTCACTTTATTTATCTGGATATGTGTGAAAACCATCGTACTTCATGCGACAATAGCGTGTGGTGCACTTATAGTGACACTCATGGGATTAAAGTTCGAATATGAATGAATGAGTTTAGAAATTAATGTTCCAAGTTTGTAGAGAATTAATTTATTTCACCACATTGTTATCCTAAACATAGTGGAAATATTAGTATCATTATTAAATTAATGGTTAGTTTGTCCTTTTGAGCCGAACTTTGCATCTCTGATGGCATGTCTTTTAACATAGAGGTCAAAAGCTATAACTACATCGCAATTGGCCAGAAACATTATTCAATACTTTCTA
Source organism: Pandemis heparana (assembly GCA_963854515.1). NCBI lineage: Eukaryota > Metazoa > Arthropoda > Insecta > Lepidoptera > Tortricidae > Pandemis > Pandemis heparana. Next base: position 12,604,450 of record OY978010.1, read on the forward strand.
AGAGTTTATTTACTGAACACAAAAAAGTTAACTTGTTCCTGTGAGTTTGCTATTTTTTTGTTTTTGTTGAGAAGGAAATGAGCAACACTGCCAGTGCCCATACTGATACAAACATGGTGGTGTAGATTATAATATTAAAATACAGTCATTACATCCACATTTAAAACTCCTTCCGAGATAATATCGGTGAACAAAGGCCTTGTTAATACTTACGCACTTAATTCTAAGCAAGGAGGAATAATCTAAGGGGCGAAGTTCAGTCGACTTCGAATGGAATCCGATTATCTTCCTGAATACAATTTGCATCTGAATCACTGAATGTGTTTTCAGCGAGAGACGATTCCTCTTAGAACTTCACTTAAACGTTAACTTTAAAATCCAATTCGATCCAAAATACACGGTGGTTTTGTCAGTCGATTGACACGCCAAATGGATGCCGTAACAAGTTGTAAATAAATAATGTTAGCGAAGTACAGGCATCGTAAAAAGTGAATCAACTAATTTAATCATTAATCTTGATTGTTTTGTTAAATTACTTACACTTTAATAAGAAGATTGCCTATGGTTGTAATAAGTAATGGCATTAAGTATTGGCAAAGACCGACATAGACTTCGGAAAACTAGTAACACCATACACTTTGGAGAGTGTGCGCAGGAATTACACGAGCTTATTCCACCATCTCCCTTCCACCACCGTACGACTAGACGGGGCGAGCGACTTCACCCTTATGTTGTCAGTATTCCGAGTTCTCGCACGAAGCGCTTCGCTTCATCTTTTATACTGCGGACTGCTAAGGAGTGGAATACGCTTCCATCGTCTGTCTTTCCGGATAAGTATATCCTGGGACTATTCAAATCCAGAGTGAACAGGCTGTTACTGAACCAGTGAGCTACATCATCGGCCTCATCTGCACTTACCATCAGGTGAGATAGAGGTCAATCGCTGGTCAGTTTATAATAAAAAAAAAAAAAAAAAACATACCATTATATTATGAATGTAATTTTTTGTTTGATGGATTTATTGTAACCTATATACATACTTCATAATTTTCTGTTGTTTAATTTTTTTCTTCCATTTTTTACCTGTTAGTAATTTTCTCCATGTAACTGTTTTCTATGTTGTTTATTATGTTGTGTTCAATAAAGAATCATTATTATTGTTTTGTAACCTTGTATTCACGACCACCTATAGGCACTATCACTTCGGCGACATTAATATATTAACAAAAATTACGCAGTTAAAAAACTCTGAAATAGGTATCGACATTAAATATTTACTCAAGACAAAATTGAGTACTATTTTCTATCTAACAAACATTGTTGCGGTTACAACATAGTTTATAAATATCCAGTTAATGAATTCATCAGAATACGAACGAGGCTTGTACTTTGCAGTGGAAATTAGTATCAAAATCAATCTGAAAACCCTCGAATTATCATGACAATAGGATGAACCCGATGTCTTTGTTCAAGCAAAACGAACGAGAGAAACGGCAAACAAACTTATTAAAAGAATAAATACTCTACACAGTCGACGAACAGATAACGTTTTCTGGTTAACGATTAAACCGGAAAAATATAAATGTTGACTATTGTTTTTTAAGGTTATCAAAATAGTTATAATCTTGACATTTTAGGCACGATTTCCTGCTGCTGTAAGTATTTAATTATCTAGTAAGTAATGAATACAAAATTCATTCTGTACCAGTCAAGGGCGTAAATATCGTTACAGCCACCGTGTCTAATATATGTGTCACCGACTTTATTGTTTGTGACATAAAAGTATATTGATGTTTTTGATGACTTGGCAATGAACATATATTTATGCCCTTGACTGTACTATTTTAAAGAACCAAAGTACTATTTAATCTCAGAGTTCCTAAGTTCACATACCTTGGTAAACCCGTGGGGAGCCCTACGATCATCAAATCAATTTGACCTGTAGCGGCCATGATGAATGCTGTGAATATCATAATATAATAACATATATAATATATATATAATATATATTGTAGCATTAAGCTAACACAAAAAATAAATTTAAAAAAAGGAAAAGGTTAGAGTGTAAACCAGAATATTACGTCGAAGTGGAGCGGATCCCCCGTCACAGGATCCGATAGTCAGGATCCGGAAAATAAAATATTTGATAAATCACGTCGAGTAATTATTGCACATATACATGTGCCTTAGTAAAGCAGATGCTCGTCGCTGCCGTATATTGATGTACAGCACCAAAATGAAGGGAAAATCACCCCGTAAGGTGAAAGCTGGAAAGAAAACTGACATGAACCTATGCACCATGAAATAACCCACTATACTCAAAACGGACAGCAGAAATGAAATAAAACTCTTACCCGTTGCGAAAAATCCGGCTTGAATATAATTATGAATTCGTGGAATATCAACCCAAAACTTTTTACGGCTTGAAATATAAGGGCTTTCACGACAAATTCGTTTTACTTGAACCCAAAAACAGCTCTTCAACACAATTCAATCTCAATCTGTCCTTACACGGGAAACAAATCTGAATGACTTGTTTTCCTAGTGTCAATTTTGATATATTTTTTTCCTCAGAACATCAGTTTAAAATTTAAACATATCAGCCGAAAGAATTATACTCAAATAGCAACCAGTACGATATTCCACAGAAAAGTTATTACTATAAATTTATAACAAATAAGGCCACATTATCATGCAGCAATAATAATGCTGCAGACATCCCCCTACCAAAAGAAATTAAAATCGAATTTGGGAAAGAATACAACCATAAAAAGATCAAGAACTAATAAAATGTTAACACCTGCATTTAATTTTTTTTTTGACAACCCTAAAAATAACAACATGTCGACAACCCTAGCTGTCTAAAATTTAAACAGCCCTAAAAACCAAAATTTAACAAAGCACCAAACCACAAGTGGCAAGTAGGTAGGAACCTAAAGATATATTTAGCCATATTTTAAAGTATTCAAAAAAATCAATGACAACAACCCATATTATATACCCATTTCCAAAACCAAGTGTCTCTAACTATACTAATTAGAGGTGCACGGAAACCCAAAATCATATAATATATGAAACAACACAAACTAGCCGCTATAACTACTGGACAATAATAGCTAAAACTATTATTGAACGTTAGAAAAGCTAACTTACATTCACACACCGCAATCGCACCATAAAACAAAATAACCGCGTTTTTAATTGAAAGTAAATATAACGTGTAAGACAGAACCTAAAGTTGCGCCATCTACTAAACCTCCGAGGAATTAACTACATACCCTTGTATGTAAACAAGCAAAACCTAAGCTGACAAAATAAGTGTCACACAACAATGCCACCTATAATAAATTTCGGAAACAAAGTTTACAACGCCATCTGTAATACCAAATCTAAACCATCGCGGTTTGTCTAAGCTGAGAATAAATTTCAGCATTAACTTACAGACGCCCTCTATTAATTAACGTAGAACTAAAACACATATGTACAGTTAGCTACAAAAACTGGACACACTGTCACTAATAGTGCGATCGACTCGCTTCTACAATAACCTAAGCTAACCTAACTTTCTAATTAAAGAAGCACGAAAACTGGGTACGGACGCGACAAAGTATGAGTCGGCTCTTCCTCATCTTGAAGCAGACCATAACATCAGGACGTGGTCTTCGTAGAATCTAACCTAAACACACTAAATATACAACTTAGCCAACGAATAATTACATTAAGTTGAATAAATTACAAGATATCTGGCAGGTCCGACTTTCGTTGAATCCTCAAAACTAGAGTCTGACCTAGCAATGCCAGTACAAAAACATACAAGTAGTTACAACTATGATACAGTCGACTTGAAAAGACGACATCACACGTCACCAAAAAAAAATTGGCGAAATAGTTTAGAATTATTGAAAAAAAAGGTACAGTCAGTCTGGAAAAAAATCGTGAAGACTTCGAGAAACAAAAATAGAACGGGTAAAAAACAATAGATATTTTACCTAATGTTGGGAAAGAAAGAGAATAGGACGGACGATGCGTCTTTTGGAAATAAGGGGAAAATTACGTATCGAAGTGAATACTAGTCGAATGATTGGAGACCAGAAAAGAATTGGACGGACAATGTGTCTTTCGGAATTTAGGGAAATTATGTATTAAAGTGAATAACATACATTATTTGTCGAATGATTGGAGATCAGAAAAGAATAGGACGGACGATGCGTCTTTTGGAATTTAGGGAATTTATATACAAACATTATTATTTTAAAATATCTTTAACATGATAAGTACCAACGTGCGGAGAGTCTAGATCAGCTAGTTCATAAACTTGAGACGAAACACGCCGAATTACGCGACACGCCGTAAAAACGAGGAGCAAATTTACCACCCCTTTCGATATCAGGGGTGCCCCTCTGGAAATTCCTACGCCAAACAACCTGACCAACTTCAAACAAGACAGGAATACGATTTCGGTTGTAATATCGGGCATTTCGAATAAAAGCATTCGTTAATGCGTCGGCGACTTTTGCGTAAACTTCCCGTAACGATCTGAGGTTTTCCGCACGATCATTCCGACTGTTATCCAACCCTGGGTTAACAGTCTGAACTCTTCTGCGACTACAAGGAACATCAACCTCACGTCCGTACATAAGGAAATTTGGGGAATAATTTGTAGCCAAATTAACGCACGAGTTTAAATATAATGCAACCTTCGGAAGTTGTCTAGCCCAAGTTCGATTGTCCTCGGTCACGAGTATACTTAAAGTGGTAACCACGGATTGGTTAAACTTCTCGGCAACGTTCGCATTTGGACTATAGTAAGGAGTGAAAATAGGAGGTGAAATATGATACGACCTAAGGAAATTCTCAAATTGATGACTTCTAAATACTGTAGCGTTATCACATAAAACGTTAAGTGGAGTACCATATCTCAAAATTACCTCAGACTCTAATGCGTGCGTTATTGACTTTGTGTCTGGCTTCTTCAACGGTGCTAACCATACAAATTTTGAAAAAACATCGACCATCGTGAGGATATACTTGTACCCATAATATGCTATAGGTAGAGGTCCGACCAAATCAATTGAAAGTAAATCAAGTGGAGCATTTACTACGCGAGGATATAATTGTTGTCCTCTTGGTTGAGTGTTTGCAATTTTAAAAGATTTACAAATTTGACACTGCGAAAGTCGTGAAGCAATATCTTTATACATGTTAGGCCAATAATAAAGGTCTCGTGCCTTGAAATAAGTTTTCATAATTCCAGGATGTACATTAGGGAATTCATTGTGGATTTCATCTATTGCTTCACTTGTTTTAGAAGCAGGTAGGACTATCTTCCAAGGGTCGTCAGCGAGTGGATTATCTACCGTTACTCTACGAAGAAGAATACCATTGCGCAAAGAATAGGCCGGAAATAATTGTGGAGTTGTCGAAACACCTGAATAAACTCTCTCGTACCAAGGATCACCAGTAGGTACTTGACCACGTTCAAAAGCGATAAACGACACTTGGGGCCTGGATAATGCATCTGGTACTACATTTTGAACGCCCTTTTTATGCTCAATATCAAAATTGTATTGGGAAAGGATAGTAGACCATCGAGCTAATCGACCTGTGGGGTTGTCCAAAGTAAGAAGCCACTTTAAGGCAATGTGGTCTGTAATGATTTTAAATTTAACACCGTCAAGATAACCACGAAAGTGTTTTACTGAGTCGAGAACAGCTAGAAGTTCGCGCTCCGTGGTACTATAGTTACGTTCTGCTTTAGAGAAAAGACGAGAGAAATAAGCGATTGGGTGTTCGATCCCGTCGAAAACTTGTACTAAAACGGATCCAAGACCAACTTGGCTAGCATCACACTGTAAAATAAACGGCTTCGTAAAGTCTGGACATGCCATAACTGGAGACTCAATAAGGACTTGTTTCAATCTTAAAAAGGCGGCTTCTGCGCTGTCACTCCATTCTATAGGATCTTTCCCTTTTTTTTTACCGATCAGAGCCGTCAAAGGCGAAATAATTGTAGAGAAATTGTCAACAAATCTACGATAATAAGAACACAAACCGAGAAAAGCTCGCAATGACTTTGCTGTAGTGGGAGCCGGGTAATCGCTAATTGCTTCTAATTTCTTCGGGTCCGTTTGTAATCCCTTTTCATTAACAATGTAACCTAGATATCTCAATTCTGATTTACAGAACTCACATTTCTTTATATTGACTGAAAGACCTGCTTCCATAAGACGATTCCGAACCTTACCGATGAGCTTAAGATGACTATCAAAGTCACGTGAAACGAGGATCAGATCATCAACATACCCGAAAACGAAGTCATCCGAATCAGGAGTGTATTCAAAATTAACTATCATGTCCGTGAGGCGTTGCATTTCGGATGCCGCATTTGTTAGACCAAAAGGCATTCGGACAAATTCGAATAATCCACGTTGTGGAACTATGAACGCGGTCTTCTCGCAACTGGTTTCGTCTGCCAAAGGAATTTGCCAGAAAGCGCTACGAAAATCTAATGATGTCATATACTTCGCCCCTCGAAGATTATCCAAAATATCCTGAATCCTCGGCAATGGATACGAATCACGAATAGTGACGTTGTTCAACCGCCGGCTATCAACGCAAAATCGGACTGAACCGTCTTTCTTTGTAACCATTACAACCGGACTCGCCCATGGGGATCGTGATGGTCTGATAACACCTGCCTCCAACATCTTGTCGATCTCCTCATTTAGGATTTTCAACTTGACAGGCGACAAAGGGTAATATCTCTGACGAATGGGTGGTCCTACAGTTTCTATTTTATGTGACAGCCATTTCGTACATCCTAGACCAATTTTGTCAGATGAAATCGAGGAAAAATCATCAATAACTTTCTGTAATTTGCTCTCTTGTTCTGGTGTGAGAACTTCGCGCGGATGGATGTATCGTAGTTCATTAGTAGCAATGGAATTAGCTACTATCGCCTGAGACTTCGGCACAAAAAGCTTTCCGCTCTGATCGCTAGCAAAAAACTGACTTATAACAGACGTAAGACCAAAAAAATTCCAAAACTCGATGCCCAAAATAAATTGAGTAGGCAGGCCAGATCCAACAAGACATGGGTGAGGAGTAGACGAACCGTTAAAAAAAATTGGAATATCCACTCCGCCCAAAATTTTTATAGGACTGTTATCAGCCGAAACAACTGAGGGCTGGATTTTCGAGCTATATTTCAAACCAAGTTGATTTAATAAAGAAATATCAACAAGTGACATCTGAGCACCAGAATCAAGTAGGGCCTTCACCTTATAACCAGCTGCAGTAATTTCAATGAAAAGACGGTTGTCTGGTGAATCGTTTACGACTAGAGGTGACACGGAAGAGCCGAGCCGTGTAACCTCGCTATTTAGTTTTTTGACGTAGACGGATTGCAATCAGGACAATTTCGTGTAGATACCCCAACCCGTTTACAATTAAAACAAGCAATTCCAGGAATTTTAGGACATCCGCGGTAATCGTGTCCAAATTCATTACACTTTAAACACCTGGGAAATGTCTCAGTGTTGACGGGCGACACAACGACAGGAGAAGTGGACTTACACTGAAAAGTTTCAAAATTTCTAGATATCTCAAGAAGAGTATCCATATCTTTAACAATATTTGTGGCGAGACACGGGTGGTAACGCGCATGTAATCCATACTTAACGATTGTCAATAAGTCGTCTTCATTTATCGGAGTACGTAACTTTGAATTTAGGTCGCGAATTTCGATGACATATTCAACAACTGTCTGGTCAATTCGTTGCCTCGACGCACGTAATTGTCGCTCAATCTTAAAATCGTAGTCGACTGTATCAAAAGTACGCAAGAATGCCGATTTGAGATCAGCGAATGACAAGCCAGGAAAGCGAATAGCCCTAAAGTATTTGAGCGCACTTCCGGAAAGAAGTTCGTGAAAGCGAAGGACTACATAAGCTGGGCTTACTCCACGAGCGATACCTTCTTCCTCGACGCGTGCAAAAAACTCACGGACGCATGAATCTCCCGCAAAGATGAGGTTCCATTTGGTAAGTGATTCAGGCTTCCCTGTTGTAGGATACCATCCAGATTGCGGTGCTTTGGCATTTGAGGCGTGGGTGGAAGGACTTTTACCACCGGTTGTCTGCAGTGTAGTCGGTAAGACGGGGATAGTCGGAGCAGAATTAACACGACGCGGGAAGGGTCGCGGTGTGATGAAGGGGTTTGCAGGTGGCCTATGCGGAGTATCGCCGATTGGAAATTCAACAATATCCTCAAAGCTATCCATAGCTGTTCCTGACAAACGACAAATGAACGAAACAAGAAAAAAACAATAAAAATAGGCTAACTGACTTACCTTTGTGTTCCCTAACACTACGGGTACTAATTAAGGAATTAAGCTAATAATAATGAATGACGCGGGATAGGTTGTCTGGGAGTTAAATGATAAGTCGTAATTAATTTTTGAATAATACACAATTTTTATAATTTTAAGTAACTGACGTAGAGGACATTAAACATTGAAGTCATCGATTCGATGTCACGCAGCTATATGTTGGTCTGCTTGGATATAATTATAAGAAGGCACGGTTAAATCTGAAAACAAAGCTAAAAGAATTAAAATGATGACCGAGGATCGGTCACCCTCCTCCTACTAAAATAAATTTTAAATATATTAATTTCACAACAAATTAAATAAAATAAGAGAAAAAATCACTTACGTTCGGGCGCCAAATTGTAGCATTAAGCTAACACAAAAAATAAATTTAAAAAAAGGAAAAGGTTAGAGTGTAAACCAGAATATTACGTCGAAGTGGAGCGGATCCCCCGTCACAGGATCCGATAGTCAGGATCCGGAAAATAAAATATTTGATAAATCACGTCGAGTAATTATTGCACATATACATGTGCCTTAGTAAAGCAGATGCTCGTCGCTGCCGTATATTGATGTACAGCACCAAAATGAAGGGAAAATCACCCCGTAAGGTGAAAGCTGGAAAGAAAACTGACATGAACCTATGCACCATGAAATAACCCACTATACTCAAAACGGACAGCAGAAATGAAATAAAACTCTTACCCGTTGCGAAAAATCCGGCTTGAATATAATTATGAATTCGTGGAATATCAACCCAAAACTTTTTACGGCTTGAAATATAAGGGCTTTCACGACAAATTCGTTTTACTTGAACCCAAAAACAGCTCTTCAACACAATTCAATCTCAATCTGTCCTTACACGGGAAACAAATCTGAATGACTTGTTTTCCTAGTGTCAATTTTGATATATTTTTCTCCTCAGAACATCAGTTTAAAATTTAAACATATCAGCCGAAAGAATTATACTCAAATAGCAACCAGTACGATATTCCACAGAAAAGTTATTACTATAAATTTATAACAAATAAGGCCACATTATCATGCAGCAATAATAATGCTGCAATATATATAATATATGTAATATCATTATATGTATGTCAATTAATAGAGGATTTACCTGAATTCTGAGAAATTCAATTTATTTAGTTCTCAAAGCTTGGTGAATTGAATTGTATCACCTGAAATTTTAGTAGGTATGTTAAGGTGGCAAAGACAGAAATTATTACGATAAATACCTATTGAAACATTTTTTACGATACCTACCTCACATCCTGGCACGACGTAATAAAATTTTCAAGATCCATTAGATATGAAACATGAAGTACGACATAAACGTGTTATTACCAGAAATTGAACGCTCGCCTCTCATACGCAATCCTACTTGTGAACAAACTTGCTTAACTTTTTGTTTTTGTTATTAATGTTCTTGTTAACAACTTGCGACTCAAGTTTTGATTTATATAGGCTTCCCTAGCAATACCTACAGTTTTTATACCGAGGGCTTTCTTTAGTACATAAAGGTCGATTTAATTATATTATGGTTCCACGGTTAAATTCGTGAATTGACATTGCAGTCAAGGTTTTTATTTGCCTATTTTAACATCTATATTTAAGCATTATCTAGGTTAAAAAATTAAGACCAAATAAAAAGTCAAATACTTAGGTACCTACTTTTTTAGCATGAGTTGAAAATTTATAGTGAGAAAGCATTTTATCCAGTTAAAAGCTAACTTCTAGAAAAGTAAGTGTAGACGACCCGAAGCTCTGCTCCTGAAAAACATAAAACTTAAAACTATATTTTTACTCTTTCTTTTTATAAATGTATAATGTAGGTACTTACCTCTTGAACTTTCGTTGTTTATATGTATGCTTAATAAAAATCGTGTAGGTAGGCTTGGATATGACTGTGTGCGTGTTCGTCCAATGTCAGGCAGTCGCCCTTCATACGCCGAACGGTACACACGCGTCCTTGTCTGCTTGCTCGCTTCCCTATAATAGTTTAGTTTTACTTTCGTCCTCTAAATCCGTGCCTGCTGCCATCAGCTACAGTAAGGGTGTAAAAATAAACTGAATTACCATTCCGTTTCCATTTTTTCATTTGGTCAATAAAACCCAGACAGTACCATATCAAAAATCTTTAACATTTATAAACAGCGAAATAGGGTTTGGAGCGTTTTAATAAATGATTCGTATAGTCAGGCAAAGCCTCTTCATTATTAATGCACCGAACGATCCCGATAGAAATGTCAACTATTTTCGGCGGCTGCCGTGCCAACATTCGGTATTTTTGGAATTAAATTTTCCGCAACTTTGTCTTCAATAATATTTGCTAGCTGACAAGTCACAGTCTGAATTCAACTTGGAATCCGAAATATGCGAATATATTTAAAAAATGTGGATCGTTTTATTTAAAAACTTTTCCCTATCCTTAACGATACGATAAGTACGATATTTTTAACTGCGTGTTAAAAAATTTCTGATTAAAATAAATTTTTAAGACAAAGAGATGCGGTAAACTGTGTAACAATTAGCTTAGCGTAAAAAGGGTTTTGTTTGAGGAAAAAGGATGAAAACATAATTCATAAAAAGGAAATTTTAATAAAGGGTAGCTAGCGCAATTAAACTTTATCAAAGGTGAATGTTAAAATGAAACAGTATTTAAATTTAGTGTTTTAGAACACCTGTCCTCGATTGTGCTTGGTTTGATTTTATTTTGCGATCAGCAATTTACAACGGATTAGCGTTAGATCTTATCTGCTGATAATTTTAAGCTTCTTTATCAGAGCCTATTCCGTGGTAATCCTCTAATATTAGAATCTAATAGCCTAATCTATTAGGCAATGTGTTGTAGTATGATACACATGGGTGTGTTTCATTGTCTCCATAGCAATAATCCGACACAGCTTAACATTTTGTTTGCCAATTGTGTTTTCATGAAAATGTGTATTGATGGAATCTTGCAGTAGACGTTAGTTTTAATCAGGTAACAATCTGTTTTGTAGCCAACAGACGTGTTGCAAAAGGAGTATTTGTTTTATTTCATGTCAAAGCAATAACGTGCCCTGTAAAAACTTCCCTAATCGTGCGTGTCGACATTATACAAAGCTCAAACTGAACTACTCAAATGTTTTGGATCGATGTTTTACATGAAACTTCAATCAAACTGCTCTTTATTTGTATTGTGTTTTTGAAACTCATTAAGAATTTCTATGTTTATAAGAGAAATAAAGGTGAGAGAAGAGTGAAATTGGCAAGAGTTCCGTGCTGGCAGCCACAATGGCGTGGTTTCAACTCTGGTTCCGGCAGAATACCGCCTGTTTGCGGAAACTGTGCGTTCCTATGACTTTTCGGATTAAATTACGACTTAAAGTTGTTGTGTACCTTCTTCCTGTTGTCTTTGCAACTTTGTTGGAAGAAAATTCCTTGTTCTTGCAAAAGGAAAAGGAAATTTTAGGTCATGTCCGTATTTCACATAGTTCTGGAGTCAAAACGTTTGGAGATAATTTCTGTTCTACCGTCTCCGAAATTTCGTTTGTTTTGTGACTGTATTGAAGACGTTCACACAGTACGAAAATTAAAGAAGTTTGTGAGAGTGAACTACGTACCTCAGTGTCAGTGATTTTTAGTGCTCTATTTTCTGAATCCTTGTCTAAGTTGACTTAGGTCTCAAGGATCGTCGACCATTCGTTTGTCGTTATTCTCCGTTCTATTGAAAATGGTGTCTAATATTTTTATAGTTACTATCATAACCGATGACTACTACCCGGTAGGGTAGGTACCTATGCTTCATTTCCGATAAAAATATGCGAGCGTTGAAAAATCTTAATTAGGTAGCTCGTGATAAAAATGCTTAAAAATGCCACGATGCTGTAGGCACTTTAAAAATTGGGTCAACACTCACCTAAGAGCTCTCCTGGGAGTCATTCTATACATTTTCATCATATTATTTACCACGCAGAAGATAAACAAAAGTTCAACTCAGCAAATATTCAAAAATTTTGTAATTTTACCGAGGTATAAATTTAGATAGGAAATTTGACCAAGATATTATTTATTAGTAGCTGAATCGGTCATATAGGAAAACAAAAAATCGGAAAGGTAATAAATGATATTTGGGATTAAATTTTATGGTCGAACTAGCTGTTGCCCGCAACTTTGTCTGAGAAGAATTTGTTTATCCCTATCCTGTTGCTATCCCGCGGGAACTAATTGATTCCCGGAATAAAAGAAACTAATTCAGACTATAGTCATACAATTTCCATCCAGAAATTCTGTTCAGACATTCCAGCGTGATCGTGTGAGTAACAAACATCAATCAATCTATACTTTTACATGTGTAATAGTAGTAAGATTAGAGGTATACCACAGGAATTCCGCAGATAAATCGAGCACTCCGTAATACATAAATCTGTGCAATATATACATATGGCATGTTAATGAATAGACACTTATCATTCTTTTTCAAGATAATTATTTTGTCCAAAGAATTAAAAAAGATTGAGGACGTTTAAGTTAGCGAAAATTTAATTACGTTCAGATTCATTTATAATTGAATTGTCTGGCCATTCGAATCAGCTAGAAGAAAATGTAAAAAGTACTCAAATTAAAACAGTTGGAAGAAGTTTTTATTAAAAATAGATTTTTATATAGAGGCTAGTGCCAAATCGAATATAATTAGTGACCGAGAAAACTAACCATTTTAACTATGACTTAGATCTACATCACATGAATTGATAATCTCATTATTTGGTATAATAAAACGAACGAACCTATCTTATTAGTCACTAATAGTAATAAAAATATTATACAAAATTTTTTTAGTATCTTTATCGATTTTTTGGATTGCTAAAAACACCATTCAGTTGTTATGTCTAGTTTTCAGTTACAGGTATAACAAATAAAAACAAGCGATACAAAAATAACTAATGTTTCTTTTATTTCATTACGACTTTTTACAACAGCGATTAAGTTTCCAAATTGTACATTAAAACCAAGCGAGTAACTTGTTCCTTAAAAACTTGTGAAACCAGCAGATGTGAGCAACGAAACAACTTAAAATATTCACTAAACCTTGAACTTTCAAGTTTGAGTTTTATTACTTTCTACCTCATAAATAAGTCTTTTGATATATCGCTTTCTGGGCTGAAATTAATAAAATAAATCCCGCAATAAGGCCCCGAAAAGGATTACCTCAACAGAAGATTTTCGTCCTTTGATAGACTTCTATTACAATGGAAAGATTTCCTTTATTCGAAATACGAACTTCAAGACAATGTTAATCTCGACTGCCGTAAACTCTAATAATTAGTTGAAGTTACGATCAATTCTTAAGTGGTTTTTGTATAGAAGTTTTGGAACAAATTCCTTTAGACCCGTTCCCGCTTGATTGATTAGCAAGGGTCAGATAATGCGCTGCGGAACACTCGGCCATTAAAGTTGGAAGATCCTTGGACCCTGCTAAATAGGACTGCGGTCGACCCCTAGTTTCAGTTTTTGCTAACCATCTATAGGCTTAGAGGGGCGTGTTTGTAACTAGCTCTAATGTAGTGTATAAAAACTGGACCGAAATAACAAGCACTTAGGAGATTTTTGCTATGTGAGATATTCAGTGGACCGTGTAATTTCTACTGATTCAATAGACAGAAAACAACGCAAACATATATAAAGCTGGAACAAGATTCCTTAGATATGTTTTATAATAGCTGGTTCTAGTACCATCGTCTTGGCGTGTATACACAGGTTGGTTAAATGGTCAGCAAACATTACGGTAAGACAAAGATTTGCGTTCAATTCCCGACCCCAGTTTTATTTATCTGGCCTTTTCTGTGTCCCCATCGCAGTAGAAACCTAAAAGTGATTTGTACTGGAAAATTGCAATAATAGAAAGATAAACTTTCCCCAGACAAATAATTATTACATTCATCGCTAAAAATTACAATATATCCTTGTGTCATTTTGTTTTATGGTGGCAACTACAGTGCTTTTTACATGGAAAATAAATGGCAACCATTTCGGCACGGTCGGTTAAGCACTACAGGTATATTTTGCAATCCTCACCAACAATAAATGGCCAAAGCGAGAGAAAATATTGCGCGCCATTTTTCAGAATGTCCTCTTTTGTAGGTTTTTCATGTGATAAAAATAATTGGACGTCAATTTAACTTGTATCTTCCACTCCAGAATAAATTGTTTGTACATGTTTGTAACCGTTGTTTATTAGCGTACTACTTATTTCATTTTTACTCAGTTTTAATGTTTCCTCAAAATTATGTGAGAAAACACCGACTGTGTAAATGCTTGATTAATTAAAAAACTTTTTGCCGATGTTCTCTGAAGGAAACAGTTTAGTACTTTTTGCTTAATTTAAGCGATGAATACATTTATTTTCAATTTTTTTCTCATCTCACAAAATCGATTGGATCAGTCATTACTTTGCAGAAATCCATATAAATAATAATATGAAAAAAAAATACTTTGCTCTCCGCTAGGTACATCAGATTCAACTCTCTTGGATCATTTCTCAATTTAAGAGAATGCTTGCGTCTTGCGGTAGGTAGGTCGTAAATTAGACTAGATTATAATTGTTATAGCACTTAAGATTCAAAGTCAACTTTAGTACCTAACTAAAGTTAGCCAACAGAATTGATATTTGAAAAACTCATTTAATTTGCTGATTCTACCAGGCCAAAGATAACGCAAACTCGTGGTCTCAATGTCCTCAAATATTGATACAGGGACGTTTGCTTTGTCATTGTGAAGGCTACTTTAAACAACTTAAACGCGTACAATGAATTATTCTAAAGGGTGGTACTTTGATGTTTAAACTTTGTCGCTGTGTAACTAATGATCTGCAAAGGATGACAAAATAAAAAAGTATTAATCGAACAATACAACGTCAAAACGAAACAATAAACTCAAACGAATTCTACGAAGTCTACGGAGAATCCGTTTGCCGTTATCCCTCGGGAACTATACAATATAACTGCTAACAATTTATATAAGTTAAAATTCGATGTTAATGTACTTAATATATTTTAGTAAAATACTCTTATTTATTTAATCGTATGGCGCAAAACATTAAACGTAAAATACTCTTAGGAAAAGTAGGATGCGAAATTTAAATTTTCGATGAGAATACCTAATGTAATATTATTAATAATAGAATTTAAAGAGAACTTTTGCACGTAAAGTGATTGAAATCAAAGTGCTTATTACTTTGAAACTCCTTTTAAACGTGGAGTTTCGAAATGTTTCAAACCGCTTACGAAGTTAAGCAATGATCATTTGTCGAGGCCGTAGACCCCGGAGTGGTACTATTTATAATTCAATTTATCATGAAAACTATCATATTTAAGTTCTTCACGGTTTTAGAGGGTATCAAGTCTGTCCCAGGATTTATCTTTTGAACGAACGGAAGAAGAAACCCGAAATTTCCATGAAACAAGTGTGACTATGGCTGCTATAAAAAAGAAGTTAAAAGTAGTAAAGAATCCCTAAAGTACCCAACACTTCTGTATTCTGTCGGCACAGCAAACTAATAAAATAAAACAATTTAAATTATATTGAAAATATCAACACGCAGCGCTAACAAGAGCAATGACACGCCTACTTTCTTTTGTTTTTTTTTTCAGCGCTGCATGCAATAAAATTTATTTGCGGCCAGAGCCCAAAAAGGATAATTTAATAAAAAGATTGTAACACTTAGTTACCTAAATGGGCGCGTCGCCTACAACTTCAAAGTACCTACTATATAAACTGCCTCACTCTGAAACTTTAAACATCATTAAGACCTAAGTACTAATTTTAGTATTACCTACATTTTATACAAGGTCTCTCCAAATGGTTCTAGAATGTTTTTTTTTTATGTGAATAGGAAGGCAAACGAACAAGTGGGTCACCCGATGGTAAGCGATCACCACTGCCTATAGACACCCGCAACCCCGGAGGGATTGCAGATGCGTTGCCAACCTAGAGGACTCACTCCTGTGCCCGTAATTTCCCCGGCTGTCTTACTCTCCACACCGGAACACAGCAGTGCAAGCACTGCTGCTTAGCGGCAGGATTAGCGAGTAAGATGGTGGTAGCGATCCGGAAGGACCTTGCACAAGGCCCTACCACCCGCAAATGTTTCAACGGGTGGTTGGGTTAGTGTGACTGAACACTCCCGTGCAATTTTTTTTTTTTTTTAGTTTTGGATTTGAAATTAGGGTGCGACCACACCGCCGCTTAAAAAACGGTGACGTTACGGAATCGCAACAAAATGTATGAAGAAACGGTGAGAAAACGTGACGCATACGACACGTCACTGCGTATATGCGGCGGTTTGGTCGCACCCTTCAGTCACCCCTTTGACGCCGTACGCTTTGAACATCGACAAACGTACCTATGGAAACATTTTTAGGGTTTCGTACCTCAAAAGGAAAAAATTGAACCCTTATAGGGTCATTTTGTTGTCCGTCCGTCCGTCCGTCCGTCTGTCAAGACCCTTTTTCTCAGGAACGCGTGGAGGTATCAAGCTGAAATTTATATCAAATACTCAAGTTCGCTGCCCCTTAGAGCTGTGAAAAAACCAAACTTCTAATCTAAGCCAACGCAATCAAAAGATACAGCCGTTTATACCGCAAATTTCCGCAACTCTCAAGGGAATCAAAACGTACAGGGTACTTGCCGTGAACGCAGAATCTTGAAATTTGGTATGAAGGTAGGTCTTATAGCACAGATTAAGGAATAATTGCGAAAACCGTAAATATGCATGTATGTCTGTATATATCAGTGACCAATATAAAGTGACCCCACACTGCGTACATTTTGCTTTGGAGCAGGGCTCTGCTTACACTGGTTTGTAGATATTTATAGATAATGATACGGAACCCTCGGTGCGCGAGTCCGACTCGCACTTGGCCGGGTTTTCTTCTTAAATTTAAGAGCCCAGCTCATGTTGTTTTTTCTGCCATTGCTTCGAGCTCCTCCGCCAACACCACATCTCAAATGCACTCAATCTCTCCCTATGCAACATTTATCAAGCACACTTGAAAAATCCAGCAGGCTTATTGTCTAACTCGCTCGCAATCGCCATCATGTCCATTTTGACAGTTCATTTATGGGCTGACAATCGGCATCGGAATCAGCTAGCTGTCACATTCATACAAGAACTGTCAAAATGTACACGATGGCGATTGCGAGCGAGTTAGACAATAAGCCTACTGACACAGTGTTCAGTGAAAGTAACGCAAACACCTGCGGAAATATTCTGGAATAATTGTAAAACACATTGTAATATTTGTAATAGGTACATAGATTTTTTAACTGAATCCGTAGATCAAAATCAAAACCGAAAAATTTCGCGAGTGCAAAAGTGCGACTCATCCAGCCGAATGTGTTTTCTCAAATACACCAAAGTACTCTGGGAAATCGCAAACTAATTAACGACTAAACGACATTTGACAATCTTGAGCCCACCATATTTAGTACTGGCGATGTATACATTAAATCACGTCTTTATCCCTTACGGAGTAGACAAAGCCTAAGAACAAGACCTAAAGGCCACGCTTAGCGTGACCCTAGGCATACAAGTTGAAAGAGGAATCAAAATAGTGATGGTATGCTAGCCGCATCGCCTATAACAAACATGATTCCTAAGATTTTCGCCCATTCCCTCGATGGGCTTTTACCATCAGCGCGTGAAGAGATTAGATTGGTATATTCTATGTTGGCGTTGTTGTCTTGCAAAACCACATAATTACCATTAAGGCGCTGTCAACAGCAAATGACCTGGAGCAGCGCCACTCTTCACACATACGGTTCACGTGCCTGTTAGTGAAAGAGAAGAAACTATTCCGGCAGCTTGGCGCGCGTCTAAAATCTTGCAAATAAGACACAAATCATAAGAAATAAACAAAAGTATGGATTATTTGTGAAATATGACTCGTTAGCCGTTTAGGTATGAATATGTTGACTTAGTGTTTTTAATTGCAGACCCATACGTCGAAAAAATAAAGACATAGAACCGTTTAATGATGATATTAAAACCAATCTTTGCAATTATTTTCTATCGAGCCGATTTTGTTCAATTTTTGTATAGAGCCCGTCTAGCGTGTTTGAAATATGATGAAAATTAACATTATATTTTTTTTGTATTTTTTTTGTTTGCAGTTTTTCTTAAAAAAGTGTTTAAATAACATCAATTTCAACAAAATTAGGTGTTGTCAGCCTCTTAACAATAACGTGGTACCAACGTGGTACCGACAGAAGTAGCTAAGGAGATATTGTCCCAACATAAAAGATGGCAGATTTTCTTACTCTGGTTTTCCTTAAGATTAAAATGATTTCTCTGGCTTGTGAATAATTGTAATTCCATGACTCTGTAAAAAAAGGAAAAAGCGGAAATCTACAAACGGCAAATGGCGGTATAAAGTACGCCTCGCCGCTGGCTGGTGTACATTTTGTATTGTGTTCCATCAGGCAGGCTATCAACTTGAAAGTTCGACTTTAGCGACATTTTCATTTGATAGGATGTTGGATGAAAGTAATAGAGCACTTATTTGGGCGACCGTACAAAAGTCATACAATATTTTGTTAAAACACGCGCCAGTTCATGATAATTAACTTACCTACTTCGTTATCATTGAAATAATATT
The DNA here is from genome assembly GCA_963854515.1 of Pandemis heparana. Taxonomy (NCBI): domain Eukaryota; kingdom Metazoa; phylum Arthropoda; class Insecta; order Lepidoptera; family Tortricidae; genus Pandemis; species Pandemis heparana. The sequence goes on from OY978010.1 coordinate 12,623,458, forward strand.
AAATACACGCTATCTTTGAGTGTTTTACTTCTCGAAATGATCATCTATAATTCTATAAGCATCAACTAAGTACTATAGGTACAGTACATTTTTTTTCTACTCCCTCATAAGATTAAAGGTTAACAAAAATACGGAATTTTGTTTATTAATTGATAAATTTGCTGCATACTCTAATCATAATAACCTATTTGTACTATAAACTATGACATAGGTCATTAAGTAGGTATCTAAGTACCGTTGCTTTCGAATATACTACCGTAAAATTGGCGATGGAAGAATAAGAGCGAAAATAACGGCATAATACGTATTATGTTAGCGTACACGTCTATTGAAAAAAGAAAGAAAGAAAGAAAGAAAACATTTATTGACACAAAACGACACATAAAAGATAAAATAAAAAACAAAAAAGAACATTTCAAAAAATATATCATGTGCCGCAATATAACAATGTGTTGCTTATCTATCTAACGAAAGGAATAGGTAAAGCTGGTTTTTTTGGGCATGCTCCGACAGCAGAGTTGTCACTTGTTTTGTCTCGTCTCAGTTATATGTATCAGAGCCTTATAACAAAGTAAGCAAGATAATAACAGTAGTTTTTTCACTGTACACACGCCTTTGCCTCATAATTGGCAAAACAGTAAGACGCACTACATATACTACTTGTACTTCATCAAAGATACGTTATCCCACTTATCTCGGCATTATATCTGCGGAAATAATGACACTTCTTTGTTCCTTTTCCGTTGGTTTCCGAGTGTAATGACGTGTAAGACGGCAAAATAACCTCTTACGGACGCTGACAGCCATTTAGTTTAGTGGCTTGTGTTCTGTTGATCATAGGTAGTTTGGTTGATAAAGGTCAAATCTGTTACACTTACACATGGAACATTTGTAATTGAGCACAAAAAATCGGCAAAGGCATCTCAAAAATGTCTATGCATAGCTGCTTGCTCAGAGATGTTAATAAGTACGCTATAGGTATACAATTTAAATTGCAGGTACGTACCCAATTATCCAACAAAATTATTTAATTTTAGATAAAAAATTGTGTCTGTGTGTGAGCATATGTATAAATTGTAGAAAAAACGTCACATCAAAAAAATGAAAGACTTTATTCTATACAAAAATTAATACTACAGTGATTCAGGAAAACCCACAAAGTCAAAAGTCAAAAGTGTTTTATTTGTGAAACATAGGTGATGGCTGCATAAATACAGAGATGTTACATTTCTTAGTATTGCACTATGTCTTGCCGGTTGTCGTACAAAAACTTTGGCTATTAAGCCACAATTTCATTATTTCGTATACATGAAACCAAAATACCTTTGATAAATGATAACTAGAGTCTCCAACAACTTTAGTCAACTCTAACAAAACCCTGTACGAATTGCACATACCCGCATTAGCGACTAATGAATACAGCTTACACAAACAGAGCGTGTATCATTAGCGCTAAGTAATTCGTAACAGCGTCGCGTGTTCCATCAATGTTTCAATGATTTCATTCAATCAATACGAAAAGCTCTGGGAACAGATTAAGGCTGTGCAAACACCAGAGATATGCGAAAAACAACCGCCAATGAGATTTCGTATAAATATTTTATTTCTAGCTTCACTTAGCTCTGCTTTCCTCATCATCATTTTCAGTCTAAAAATGTTCCACTCACTGCTGGCTTTCTCTCACAATGCTTCGCTGGTTTGTGTAAGTTCCTCACGAAATTTTTCTTAACCGCAAAGCTTACGATGAATTTCAAATGTTATTTCGCACATTCCGAAAAACTCCAATGGTCAAGCTTGGGTTTGAACCCACAACCTTCCGCTTGAGAGGCCATAGGTGAACCCTCTAGGCTACCACGGCTACTTTCCTGTTGGTGAAGTTTTACTTCGCACTGCATTCCGCGTCCTCTTGTCTCTGGTGGATCAGCAGCGTTACACAGTTGTCTTAAATATCACATGCATGCGAATATGGCATAAATACTTACATACCTACATAATGAAATACGACCAGAAGTGAGACCAGAGCGAGCGATAAAACAAGTAAACCGATAATACTACATAGCGATAACAAATTAGATCGCTACTACCCTTTATGCACAAGGCCTAAAAAGCTAAATTACTTTGAAGGTTTATACCTGAAACGCAATAACACTAAGAAGCAAAATGTCTAAATCGCAGTTGCGTCACGCGCGAGCTTTGCGCATTGCGCGTAAAACTGGAATTTAGTGCGACGCAGATCCACAATAGAAACAAGCTTGTCTTATATACTTTGTATGAGTTCTTCCGAAGGGAAAATTGAAATACAGTTTCCGCTGTCGCTTACTTTTCAGTTGCCTCTCGGCTATGCAGCCTGAAGATATTCTTGCAAACGCTTGCGCGCATTTCACTTCACTAAAAACAATCTCGCTTACGTCGTGCATTGATATGGTACAAGTGTGCTGAATACAGACCCTGTAGCAATGCTCTCGGGATTCCGATCCATTTGAGTAATTATCGTGTAGCCTAGCTTCATAGAATGTTAACCACAGTACGGTTAGATTTGTGGTTGAATTGGATGTGTGATGAATTGCTTGCATTTTGGATTTATCAGATCTGTACACTTCACTTCTTTTATTCTTAGAAAGTAAAAACCTGTAAACCTACAGCAAAACATTTGCTTTGTATTTGGCTAGCAAATTTTAATGTCAAAAAGACAAACGAATGTTTAATTTAATAGAAGCTTAACATCGTTTTATGAATAGATGTATGACCTTTTGAAATAGAGTCTGACCAATGGTTTGGTAGGTTACGGTAAAGTATCTTACTAAATTGAAATCTGTCAAATTTCTATGAATTAGGGTAACAAAAGAGGTTGTAGGTTACCCGATAGAATTATGCAGATGTATTTCCAGCCTAGAAATCTAAGATGGAATATTATATCATTGTGCCAGTAATTTTCATTAAATATTTTTAAACACAGATGTTTTAGCCGTTTTTGCACTTCAGTTCTTTACTTAACCAGCTTTATTTAGCTTCAGAATAAAAAAAAACTCCATTAAAAGTGTACCTTGTGGGCAGACAAAACAAATAACCGTTCCAGGAAATCGAACTCGTTCGCGTTTACAAAACACACTTACCCTTTCTATTGCCTGAAACCTGAGGCTTTCTTATTTGTTCCTGTCTAGTGTGGCTGAGAGGAACAATAGGAAACCAAGTTGAAAATTTCCACAATTTCCTCACATCACGAGCATTGCATTTGCATGCGACGTGCTGTCTTTTGGAAGATTATTGCGTAAAATTTATACAAAAATGTACGTCTTCCTGGTTTTATTTCAGCATGAAACTTATTTCGAGAAGCCTGAATGTTTAGATTTCTGAGACTAAGCTTTTTAAATCATGGACATCTGAAATAACTTCCGCAGCTATTTTCGGCAGCTTTAAATCAATTAATTAATTTGCTGTTTGTGCACATTTTTAAGTCAAACTGGTCTTAGGTAATATAAAATGTTGTTGGAACGGCAAAATAAAGAAAGGAAGGCGGGCCACTCCCTACCTTTTCTCGAACCGTTTCGTACTGAATATAATTCTGAAAGCGAAATTTATTGAAGTCGCTTTTTATGAGTAACCAATTTAACAAATTATTAATAAGTACTGAAGAAACTAAGTCTTTAAATATTTAGCTCTTTAGAATTTAAAAATGAGCAACTCTCTTTATGATTTCTTTCTGTTTGCTTATTATCCGAGACAAATTTGCGTGGCGTGAAAGTCAAGCTTCTCTGTCAGTAGGGTTTAAAATCGAATTACTAACGCTTGCTTAAGCGAGTAACGCGCCTTTGTTCGTCTCCAGCGGCCCACTCGACTGTGCCTGTCGGTTACCAACTCTTAAATTAACGCCTCTATTACAATTGAAAGAAATTAAAACGAGAAAATCGTTTCAATATTTAAAATTGAGCTCCTGGGGCCTTACCATGAGTTCTTAATGCGATTCAATTCTTCTTCTTCTTCTTTGATTGTGGCGTTACAAGTCGATATAGCGACGACAACTTCGCCAATGTCAGGGTTAAAATTTTAATGATAAAATCTTGTGACAAAATGTCGGCAACGTTGTACGGTAACACGGTCTAAGACCCCCTTCCCCCCCTGTCGGGCTCTTAGCCAACGGCCAATGATATCCCTCAGATACTGCCAGGAAATCATTAGCCGTTGCCCAGGGTGCACCGGACCAAGCACTGCTCTTCCCCCCGGACTGATCCAGAAACGAACCGCAGCTCTTAGCCACACGTGGAGGTAACCCGACACGCACCCCAGGCGATTCAATTCCAACTCAGTTCAAGTTTTAGCCGTCAGTTTGATTATGGATCTGACAGCGCGCAAACCTAAACTGAATTGGAATTGAATAAACGTCATGGCAACCCCCCTGTATTCGTTTTTAAACACGCTAAACATAAAGCAAAAAGCATAAAGACAACATTTTGCCGCTAAGCAGCAGTGCTTGCACTGCTGTGTTCCGGTGTGGAGAGTAAGACAGCCGGGGTAATTACGGGCACAAGAGGCATTTCATCTAATTCCTCTAGGTTGGCAACGCATCTGCAATCCCTCCGGGGTTGTGGGTGTCTATGGGCAGTGGTGATCGCTTACCATCAGGTGACCCACTTGCTCGTTTGCCTTCCTATTCAAATAAAAAAAAAATACTAGAACAACAAGGCCGTAATATTATTCAGAACTCGTTAGTAAAAGAAATATTGCAATACTACGAGGCAAACGCGCGTGTAGAAACTATTATTTAACTGGACGCATCTCAAGGTCTTTTGCACCTTAAATCGTTTTATTCGCTAACAAATAACAAACTAGCATCGCAGACTGTTGTTAGAGACTATTGTCTATTTTTAAACTGAATAAACATTAACAGAGTTGCTCATCACTATACTTCTGGATACAGTAGGAATCACAACAGAAATTTATGAACATTTGTATTCAGTCACGAAAGAGAATTATCTTTTAATCTTTTGTTTGAATTACAAAATTAATTGAGTTGTTCATATGTTTTGTCTGGAAACGAAATTAAGCTAATTAAATTAGCTACAATACACGGAAGGGCCACGGTATTAGCTTTTGATTATATTTGCGTTATTCAATATTTTACTTCAGAACAGTTACATTATTTTGATGTTAGGAACCTTTAATTATATACGATGTATGGCTTTATTAAAAAAAAAAAAAAAACCTTTAATTATAATTTAAACAATGACACCATTCAATTAAATAGTATTGTACCAATCACTTCCAAATTAAAAAGACAATCTATTTAGCTCAATAAAACCGAAATAAAAGTGAACAAATGCAACACAATGTTTATTGTAGAATCTGATATAACTGTAAATGCTGTTTGATGTACACTAAATTAATCGAATTGTAACGGTCTACCTACCCTAAACGTATTTTAAATAAAGATATACACCTCTAAACTACCTAACTCATACATTAACTACTTACTTACTCTACCTAGCTATTAATCTGTAGTTAATTAAGCGTTCAATGACCTCCGTAAATCTACGGCTTAGTGATTCTTAGACCTGTCTTAAAACAATCTAATCCTACCTAAATGTAGTAATAATAGTGGCTGCGTGAATCGTCTAATGGCTGATGGACCTACACTGTGAACGTTGTAATAACCTGAGATTCTTTGCATGAAAAATAAGAATGGAACTTTAATATAAACCTAATGTATACCTAATTAAAACTTAGCTACTTAAACATAACGTAGAGACTTTTAGTAAGAGTCTGCTGTATCATAATTCTCTAGGAGATATTGATAAAAGTGGGTCCGAAGACAGAATAAAGATTCTAAGTAGATTTGTAATTGTACTTCAGATGAGGTAACCCCCTTATGGGGGGGGAATCGCTACCACCATCCCCTCCGATTCCAACATCTACACCAACCTATAACTATTTACATCTCCTTAAAGTTGCATATAGTTAGAAAATTAAGCATTAACTTCGATGCTGTTAAAAGATCTTTAGTACAAATACAAAGTCTAATTTTCATTACTTATAGTCAACAGTTTTATACTACTTCTACATTTCATGAACACAGATTGCTCCAATCTTTAGGAAACAATACAAGCACTCTATTTATGAGTCAAATATCCTTATATTTAGGAAAGCAGATAGATCTAGCAAGACAAGGAACAATTTTATTTATTTAATTGTTGAATGGTATAAAAGGTTGGTGTTACTGTCGCTTATCCCGTTTTCTTAGGATAGTTGACGAGCATGGTTTTACTCGGTAAACCTCCTTAAATCTCATTCTTTTTATATTGAATGCTAGTCTTAAAGTAATTTCTTTAATTATAAATATTAAGATTTGATCATTAAATATATGCTTAAAAATGAAGGACCTTTTATAAAAATTCACTTCAGATTAGAACTTCATCTGTATTCAATTAATTACTATATTGCTACCTAATACCAACTACCCCATTATCTAACAATAAATTTAAAGTTAAAACCTATTAATCCTATTAAATCCTATTAAATCCTAGCTGCTCTAACATCTACTATACACGTTTCAACAAGCTAGAAAAACCCGGTTTTCACATTTAAATTACTCGCGTTCCCACTCGTATACGATGAATGGGTCCTGATCTAAATTACCCCTAAGTGAGTGAGTCAGTCTCCAAGAACTTAGCCATAAGACTCCTGTGCTTGGTGGTAAAGACAGTTTGGACTGGGTTCGTCGAGTACCACCTGACGAATAATCCGAATGTATATATAAATAGATAGATAAAGGTGACAGAACGATGATGAATTTGAAACACCAGTAGGCATAACAAACCCCTCACAATTCTGGGAGAAATTAGTCTGTCTCTTCAGGTATAATACAGACCCCACACGTACTCCATATGTGGTTATTTAATTAATTAAAACGTATCGAAGGAAAGCTACCCTGTCAGTTGTGAAACACCGTTAGGTGACCCGGGTATCAATCCTCAAATATCAGCTTCTACTAGCTGAAACTTGATACAGTTCTCAACACTCAACTTCGGGCAAGTTAAAGCATAATTTCCCAAACTAAGACCATCCTAGTATTATAAAACACTAGAATAAGCAAAGCCGGAAAACGACACGTCAACCTTAACAAGTATAAATACTTAACAAACCCAAAAAACAAATTAATACGAGAACCGTACAAGTCCGCTGACGCAAGCAAAATGACCCTTATCTACGAATTTCCCCTGCTTTTATAGCTGGTGCTACAATGACGCGACCGTCCTCATCTGCCGCATCAGCCTTACTGGCGTTAACAGCCACATCTGCTATATCCGCTTTAACTGCTACGTCAAAAAACATACAACTCAATAACTATTAATTTTATTTAATTCTTAGATAGCTTATTTAATATTTCTAAGAATATATCCAAACTTATCTTTAAATTTAACACTAAAAGATAATTTTCCTTTAATTTATAAACGCGTAATTAAAAAGCTTTAATTTCCTTCAATGAAATTTCTATCGCCATTTTGTATGAAATAAATTCTCCCTTGCTAATTTTAGTTACTCTTTTCTACTGAACTACTAACCAGAATCTGATGAAATTTAGTCAAACGGTTACTTATAACTTAAGTTTTCTTGTGATAAAGGCTAATTCCTTGCATTTTAATCATTAATCTTGTAATAATAGAAAACTTATACTTTCTCATACGTTTGACATAAGCAACTCCGAAATAACTTTATAATCACATAGTAACTTATTTACTACACCAAAGTTGATAAAATTTGAACTGTATACAACTTATGAGTCTAACATCTTATTTCAATAAGCATTTTCCTTGCATTTTGAGTTTTTCCCTAGTAATATTACTATTTCTGCTACATACATTGTTTCTCTATATTTTCGTCAATTTTACTTGCTGAAAATTCCTGAAACTTATACTACATACTTAGTTAATTATTTAAATCATTCCCACGCCTCATTATTCAATAATTAACTAAAAATTAATTTAAATACCACATATAAATTTACTAGCGACATCTCATATCATAAATTTGAACTACTGAGAACTATGAAGCTAGCTTCATTACCCAAAATAAATTAGCTGGCCTAAAGGCTTCTAGTTGCTAATGATTTTCCGTAAAATGGCGTTATAATCTATGCTATCTCTCAATGTATGAAAATATATTCGTGAACTGGCGAGTTCATGTGGAGACACGCCTGAACCGTTACAATCGTCCCCTCTAATTGTTAAGGTGGGTAATTATATCAAATTAGCTACCGATACAATTAGAACCAACATCATAAAATTCATGAATATATTTTGTTTATCAATATTTGCCTTCGATGTGTAAGTCTGACCCAACTTTATTTGGCCTTCACTATATTGTGTATTTCCAGTAGTTTTATTATATTTTTACTGGCAAGAAATACTATTTGACATCAGACATCGAACTTCATTGAAATCCGAATCTGAAGAATATTTTATTACATAAATCAGATTTTGATGAAAGTAATTATTATAAAGCTAAACATGTTAACTTTAATTCTTTGAAAACAATGTTTTGTTTTAATATATATATTAACATTAAATCAAGTCACTTTATATTGACATGATATTTTATTATGCACATTATTGCCATTATATAAACTGTTGTATTGACACTATTTCAGGATCAAATAAAATTTTGACAGACTATATTGTGTGGTGTGTTTTTAAACCAGATTTAAATCATTAATTATGCAAGATAAAACCTCTGAAACTTTCAATGAATCATGTAATGAAATAATTTCCATCATTGCCAAACAATTTGCACTCAACAAAAGCGTTCGTTTGTGAGACAAACGTTGCTGTAAGAGCTGTATAAAGAATCTGCTGTCACCGTCAGTGTTTGGCGCAACACAAACCCTTTGAAGTACCTTTCCGTGAATGCATAAAGTTCTTTGTATGTGTTTTTATTCATGGTAGCTACAATGTTAATTCATCATTAAATCTCCATCTAGCTTAGAGTTCTTTTCTCACATAACAACAAACAAAATACTGGACCATGTGCAGTGTGGGACGAATAATTTGTTCCTACTAGTAGAGTAAATGAACTATTAGATCGCAACATTTAAATTGAACTTGCTAAATCCTAAGCTTACACTTAGAATTTCTTGCCTAATCCTAAGCATCACCACTAATCGTTCATTTTGTATAGTGTGCTGTATCTTGGGCAACTATCGATAAATGGTTTGCCTTAACTTAAAGTTGATGTAACCTTTAGATCAAGCCCTTTTGACTTTAAAATAAAAATCTTTACTTTGCAAAATACCAATTAAGTACCCTTTCAGTCCTCTTTCATAAGCAAAACTTCAATCATCAACTTGATTAAAACATAGCACTCTTTTTTTTTTTTTTTTTTTTTACCATACAATACCTAAATTATGCACCAACTCCTCCAAGTTTGGCAAACATCTTTTATTAATGAAATCATCTATTTGAATTATTAAATTTTAAAGTTTAATTCCGCACTAAACTTTATCAAAAAGTTAATCTACACAGTATTATTTTAATTTATCTTAAATCTACTTCGTATAGAATAATTCTATGATGCCAGCTAAAACCACACCGGCAGCCAACGTATAATCACCCTTAATTATGACTTTAATATTTTTATTTGTTCAGTAAACGTCCCCAATCCCTTATTCAACCTTTGCTACTAATAACTAAGTTTAACAATCATTCACTAACTAAAAGCGTAAACTAAACTGTACGTAAGCATTGAAAATAGTAAATACCAAAATTCTTCAACTGCATATAACAAAGCAACCCCTCACCAAGAACTTCCAGTTTAACAGTTATTATCACTTTAACTCCTCAAAATTTTTAAAGTTCCATTCTTTTTAATACTTCAATCATTCACTATTTTTCATTATTTAACTACATCACTCAGTTAAAATGTAATTTCAAACTTTCCCGTTTACTAAGTTAACTTATGATTACGTTTGACAAAAAGTGACGTTTAGTGCGTTTAGTTCAACACCTAGCAGTCGAACATTACTAATTTATGAACGATTACTCATTTCTAATCGCTTGTTTTATTTATCAGTTGAGTTTATTTAAATTTATCTCAATAGAAATAGGATTATTTTGGTCTCCTTAACCGTTGTCAAAATTATATAGTAAACTTTGTCACCGTTAATCTTTACAAAATTAATTCAATATTAATTCGAGAACACAGCATGTTGCCGGAACGAAACGCGCCGAGCTTCGTTCAGAAATTGATTTTGTGATGCATGTATGACTTGTCAAAAGATTCGTATCATTGTACTTTTCCTTTTTTATATAAAAGAAATAATCATTTACTGACTTGAAATCTGGCATTTATATAAAGCTCCGACGGTTACGTAAATACCATCAACATATTAATTTTGATGAAATATTTTTTTACTCATCTGCATATTATAATGCTGCATGGAATTATTTCCTTTGCACTCACATAAAAGTCATTTTGTCAAACTTTAAAAAATTGTATAAAATTGTTTATGAATCGAGATTCCGAAACGCTTTCAACTTCAAATTACTAATTATATTCTATGAAACTGTGTATATAAACCAGCTTTGACTTAAAATCTTTCGTTAACCTATCACGGAACAACAACAAGCACTCAACAATGCTCACTTAGTGTTAGTGAACCGAAATTGCTCTCAACAAGTGATTATACAGGTATTGTACTTTTCGTTATTAAAGCCACTACTAATACTTAATCAAACAATCCTCTCTAACAATCTTTTATAATGCCTACTTAACGTTCTATCTCTTTAATGAACTATAATGCGATTAACTGAATTTCCTTAGTGTCTGAATGTAACTTCTAATAAAACTGTTCACCTTTTTCAGCTACTGATATTTATATTCAAATCTCAAGCTATATTGAAGATCCAAAGCTGACCAAGTAATTTAATAACCACTCGAATTGGATATGTAAAAAGATCACTCTCAACTTATACAGAAATGCGGATTCATTCTATCTACATGCAATAACTACCTAGGGAAAACATTCGGTAAGTTTTTATCTATTTATTCTGCATGAATGCTCAAACAATCATAAATACACACTTCTTTAAAATAACTCTCAAATAATTAACTCGCTGAACTATTTTTTATCTCACTATCAAGTTTCCTCATTTAAAACTTTGTACATACTTAATGAAAGAGTAATAACGCAACAGTCTTTGCCTTACATTAGCGAGCAAATTTGATTTATTTATTAATTTATCCTAATAGTTCTAGTAATCATATTTCAATAATTCAACTATTATCGGCTAACTATCTCAATATCAAATTACTAGTTTGAACGCTTTCTTAGCTAATTTGTGTTTACTGTATTTACAGATCTGACATCTAGTTATCAATCTTCACAAACTAAAATATGTTTGAAGCATTCACCAAGAATATCAACTCAAAAATTTGCCTATTATAGTACTTCACTATAGCATGAACACCGCTGAAACTAACTGAACCTGACTGCAAGTATGAAGCCTTCAAGAATGAAAAACCCAGTTCCTATTGCAAGTACAGTACTTCCATCAGAATTTCTTTGTAAAACTATTATCTGATAAAACTTTTTTACCGCTATGCATGTTATGCAACCATTTACTCCTAGAGAATCAAATTTAACTTTCTGTTATATTCAACAGTGCTTTTATGACTAAAAATAAAGCTCAATCTTACTAGAACCTAATAAAAGTTATTTCCTTATTGTTTTATTTATCAAAGTACTCGCTGACATACTTATTTTGTTTTTTTTTTATATCTTTCCTTATCTAGGCAAACTACATACATACTTGTTCTTATAGGAGTTATAAACCTTTAAAGACCCGTCCCCAAACCTTTGAAACTCTAAAACAACATTGTCTTCATACTATCTAAGTTTTCCTAAATGATAGCGGCAAATATTTTTAAATACTCTTTTTCTCAACACCGCTTTAAATATAAATTGCTGCTTTACTTATTATTTGTCTTCAAACATTCTCAATGTTTATTCATACTTCATACTTAACCCTCAAAATGCTGACAAACTCAAATAATATATACCTATCTTAATTTCACTAACTCTTTACATAAATGTAACGCTATGAATTTATCTGCTATGCATGTCTGTTTGTATATCTAAGATATCACAGTTCTCAAATGAATAAACTAATTTGAATGGTTTTCTTTTATACAGGTTTCCCAACGATGATTCCTAATTTTCCCTTCCTATATACTAATAAATAATTTAATAATAATATTCCAGTAAAATTCAAACTCTGCATGCTATGTATCTGGATGGCAAATAGGTACATAAATTATTGTGCTATGTATTCTAAACTTCTTGAGTTATTTTTTTTGAAATTGAAACTTGAGAACTTGGTTCTGCTTAACTAACTCACAATTACTATGAAATAGCTATGGGTTGTCTTCATATTTTACTCTTCCCATCACTCAATCTCTTTACATAAAGTAAATGATAACACATACATAATGTACTACTGAATCTATCATTGTATGCCAATGTTGCTCATTGAAATATTTTCCTTTATATACCTATTGCAATGCTACCTAGCAGAAAGCTAGTAATTATTCAACTATACTTAGGCAAGTACTTCCCACGGTATACTTTAGAGTATGAATTTATTATTTTTACTCGGCACACTTTATTTAATTAGCAAACTTAAATTCCGTCCCCCAAACTCTTTAAGTTTAAAATTATCCTTAGTACCTACTCAGTTCAAGTAGATTCAGACTACCTAGTTTTAGCTATTTCTAATTATTATTGTAAATCCTACTTATGCCTTAATTTTAAATAATCTCCCTATTTTATAATGATAATGATTTCCTTTTACAACTACTAATTCCTGATATTAAAACAGACTGACGTTTCTTTCTCTTTCACTTTTTTTTGTCTCTCTCTCTCTAACTAACCTCAAACAAACACTACGTCAATGCGTCTTGAATATTAAACATGGCTACTAGCCCGTTTTATGTATTAATCATTTTTGATTGTTTAAAATCCTCAGTTACTTTAAATATAACTCATAAATGACTCTGAGTGAAGTGGCAAACTGAATAATGATAACATTTACCGCTACTACAATTCAAATGAACAAATTCGTCGTGAATCGAACACAACTTATGAAAACTATTAGTTCAACAGAAAAATGTTTATTTTACAGATGGAAAATAGCAATCTTTGAGTGTTATCAGTGAAAAGTGCCCGTTATATAGGTAACCAACTATCTACCTACGACATCTTTTCTAGCAACACACTGTAATGTTTTCATTAATGTAACATTAAAATGTCTCAACAATTTATTGCTTTAACGTTATTTTTCCTATCCTATCCTATTCCTTCTAGCAATGCAAAATATAAATCCAGTTCTTATTTTTCACGTCCATTACACAGACAGCAAAATGTGACTAATTTGTAAACAAATAGTCACGCAATATACCTAAGAATAGCAAGTCAATGACCTAAGAATAGACCTATAATTCAGACTATCCTATCATGTAAATTTGTTGCTCAAGTAAGTATCTTAAATTTAATTATGTAAATGAATAATGAACACTACACTATATTATACTGAAATGAAACAATAAATTACCTAATTGCTTTAAATAATAAAGCCAAGCGAACATAACATAACCGAATGACATAAACGTCATCTTCAACAACCTACATTACGTCACACTACCGGACACAGGCCTCCTCACAGAATCAGAGAGCTTTTATCACATAATAATAATAAGAAAAACCCGTAGTAAACCCAAAATCTAGAATCCTGACTCGACGGCACCCAAAATGTAACGGTCTACCTACCCTAAACGTATTTTAAATAAAGATATACACCTCTAAACTACCTAACTCATACATTAACTACTTACTTACTCTACCTAGCTATTAATCTGTAGTTAATTAAGCGTTCAATGACCTCCGTAAATCTACGGCTTAGTGATTCTTAGACCTGTCTTAAAACAATCTAATCCTACCTAAATGTAGTAATAATAGTGGCTGCGTGAATCGTCTAATGGCTGATGGACCTACACTGTGAACGTTGTAATAACCTGAGATTCTTTGCATGAAAAATAAGAATGGAACTTTAATATAAACCTAATGTATACCTAATTAAAACTTAGCTACTTAAACATAACGTAGAGACTTTTAGTAAGAGTCTGCTGTATCATAATTCTCTAGGAGATATTGATAAAAGTGGGTCCGAAGACAGAATAAAGATTCTAAGTAGATTTGTAATTGTACTTCAGATGAGGTAACCCCCTTATGGGGGGGGAATCGCTACCACCATCCCCTCCGATTCCAACATCTACACCAACCTATAACTATTTACATCTCCTTAAAGTTGCATATAGTTAGAAAATTAAGCATTAACTTCGATGCTGTTAAAAGATCTTTAGTACAAATACAAAGTCTAATTTTCATTACTTATAGTCAACAGTTTTATACTACTTCTACATTTCATGAACACAGATTGCTCCAATCTTTAGGAAACAATACAAGCACTCTATTTATGAGTCAAATATCCTTATATTTAGGAAAGCAGATAGATCTAGCAAGACAAGGAACAATTTTATTTATTTAATTGTTGAATGGTATAAAAGGTTGGTGTTACTGTCGCTTATCCCGTTTTCTTAGGATAGTTGACGAGCATGGTTTTACTCGGTAAACCTCCTTAAATCTCATTCTTTTTATATTGAATGCTAGTCTTAAAGTAATTTCTTTAATTATAAATATTAAGATTTGATCATTAAATATATGCTTAAAAATGAAGGACCTTTTATAAAAATTCACTTCAGATTAGAACTTCATCTGTATTCAATTAATTACTATATTGCTACCTAATACCAACTACCCCATTATCTAACAATAAATTTAAAGTTAAAACCTATTAATCCTATTAAATCCTATTAAATCCTAGCTGCTCTAACATCTACTATACACGTTTCAACAAGCTAGAAAAACCCGGTTTTCACATTTAAATTACTCGCGTTCCCACTCGTATACGATGAATGGGTCCTGATCTAAATTACCCCTAAGTGAGTGAGTCAGTCTCCAAGAACTTAGCCATAAGACTCCTGTGCTTGGTGGTAAAGACAGTTTGGACTGGGTTCGTCGAGTACCACCTGACGAATAATCCGAATGTATATATAAATAGATAGATAAAGGTGACAGAACGATGATGAATTTGAAACACCAGTAGGCATAACAAACCCCTCACAATTCTGGGAGAAATTAGTCTGTCTCTTCAGGTATAATACAGACCCCACACGTACTCCATATGTGGTTATTTAATTAATTAAAACGTATCGAAGGAAAGCTACCCTGTCAGTTGTGAAACACCGTTAGGTGACCCGGGTATCAATCCTCAAATATCAGCTTCTACTAGCTGAAACTTGATACAGTTCTCAACACTCAACTTCGGGCAAGTTAAAGCATAATTTCCCAAACTAAGACCATCCTAGTATTATAAAACACTAGAATAAGCAAAGCCGGAAAACGACACGTCAACCTTAACAAGTATAAATACTTAACAAACCCAAAAAACAAATTAATACGAGAACCGTACAAGTCCGCTGACGCAAGCAAAATGACCCTTATCTACGAATTTCCCCTGCTTTTATAGCTGGTGCTACAATGACGCGACCGTCCTCATCTGCCGCATCAGCCTTACTGGCGTTAACAGCCACATCTGCTATATCCGCTTTAACTGCTACGTCAAAAAACATACAACTCAATAACTATTAATTTTATTTAATTCTTAGATAGCTTATTTAATATTTCTAAGAATATATCCAAACTTATCTTTAAATTTAACACTAAAAGATAATTTTCCTTTAATTTATAAACGCGTAATTAAAAAGCTTTAATTTCCTTCAATGAAATTTCTATCGCCATTTTGTATGAAATAAATTCTCCCTTGCTAATTTTAGTTACTCTTTTCTACTGAACTACTAACCAGAATCTGATGAAATTTAGTCAAACGGTTACTTATAACTTAAGTTTTCTTGTGATAAAGGCTAATTCCTTGCATTTTAATCATTAATCTTGTAATAATAGAAAACTTATACTTTCTCATACGTTTGACATAAGCAACTCCGAAATAACTTTATAATCACATAGTAACTTATTTACTACACCAAAGTTGATAAAATTTGAACTGTATACAACTTATGAGTCTAACATCTTATTTCAATAAGCATTTTCCTTGCATTTTGAGTTTTTCCCTAGTAATATTACTATTTCTGCTACATACATTGTTTCTCTATATTTTCGTCAATTTTACTTGCTGAAAATTCCTGAAACTTATACTACATACTTAGTTAATTATTTAAATCATTCCCACGCCTCATTATTCAATAATTAACTAAAAATTAATTTAAATACCACATATAAATTTACTAGCGACATCTCATATCATAAATTTGAACTACTGAGAACTATGAAGCTAGCTTCATTACCCAAAATAAATTAGCTGGCCTAAAGGCTTCTAGTTGCTAATGATTTTCCGTAAAATGGCGTTATAATCTATGCTATCTCTCAATGTATGAAAATATATTCGTGAACTGGCGAGTTCATGTGGAGACACGCCTGAACCGTTACAGAATGATCTTCATCAAACCAAATCATAGTCTAGAGATGTAACACACAAGGCAGATACATTAATTTTGATCGGTACTGTTTGATAAGCTGAATTAATTAACAATAATTATTAACCAGATAGGTATTACGCTGCGGTTAGGTCCTCGAATTGTAATCCAACTTTGTATCTATTACAATCAGAATTTTGGTAGGTACTTAATGTGTTTTCACAGTATTTATTTTAACAAATATAATTGGTTTCGATTATGTTTCTGGGTGACTAAGGCTAAAGTTTTCGAATCTGCAATCCCTCCGGGGTTGCGGGTGTCTATGGGCAGTGGTGATCGCTTACCATCAGGTGACCCACTTGCTCGTTTGCCTTTCTATTCGCATAAAAAATATATATATATGTCGAAGACAAAGGCTGGGTAAACTGTCAGGTTGGTCGGTTAGAATTCAAACGAGCTTTATGCATAGCCGAGCTTAGGTCACCGTCTTGTCCATACAAAGGACTGTGGACTATTACACACTCTAATAATGAAACGCGGAGAGTTCAGTGCTTGCGCCCACGAACTACCCTATCAATGTTCTCAATACCGCTTAGCACCGAAATAAGGCTCGATACTTAGTGCAATCGCACTTAACAATCCGAATCACTAACAATTCACCATTAAACATAAAACGGTACGTCGAAGCAAACGGATCACTTTCGACGTCTGAACTCAGTCAAGTCACGATCAAGGAATGCCTCTCGCTTCTCACTCTCACCAGATGTCATTCTGTCATTCCAACTAACATTGCAGGTAGTTGCAACTGAGCCAAGCACAGACCACCCCCAAGCGATATCGCAATACCACTTGACGTTTCATAAAAGCAATAACTTATGAGGGTACATTCAACAAAGTACAATTAACGAATGTTCGCAACTTTCTACAAGGCACATCTCCTTAGCTATCAAAAGTCTAGTCATTGTGACGACGCTCCGACATATATAAAAAAAATAGACCAATTAGTAGGAAATTCTTACGAGGTACGAGAATCGGAACTCTGTTGATTTGTAGCTATCTATCTATCTATCTTCATAAAATTGTAGCGAAAATTCAATAAGCAGCCCTAAAGTAGAAAGTTCAAAGACCGAAGTAAGGTATGCGGCCATAAACATACAATAGCCTGCATCTGCTTCCGAATTAGCGGAAATTCTTGGAAGTGTTACAACGCGGGATGTGGAACAATTAACACGTAACCTATAAGCGGATAACACGTTTCGTGCTATTTCAGTTTTATAGCTTCAAATTCGAGCGGCTTTGTTATGATTCGGCAACGTTTTTCTTGCATGCTCTTGGTTGCTAGACGGCTAACTAGAAAGATGGTAATAAACTTGCTTGCTTGGTTGGTGCTACTAAAAGTTCTGTAGGTACATAAAAATTCGCCTGCAAAGTAATATTTTTTACGTACGTACTTTTATGTCACGCGACTCTCTTTTTTCCATTTTTACTAAACGGGTCTTAATCACGTGCAAGTTTTATTATTTACCTCGACGTTTCGGACATGCTGCGGCGTCCATAGTCTCGAAGGGACTGAAGCCGTACCATTGTCTTGTAACTGTGCGAGGTTTTTGAACTACCCGGACATTATCTATCGCAGACGGAGTCGCGGGCAACAGCTAGTAGTCAAGAACCATCTACTCGTATATAATATTAATTTTATCTTTCAATGTACTATTCTCACATTGAAATGGTACTGGCATACTTTTCTAACGCTTCGCAGCCTATAAACAGATTCACTATCAACACACACGCATCATCTTGTTAAGTGACGTGCGAACCAATCTGCCCGAGTAGCATATGCAAATACATGCAGTCATTATGCAGTATAACGACGTGTTAACGTAGATATGTTCAGTATGACCAGTGTTGCCCTACTGTTTTAGCAGTAGGTTTGCCGTCTCCTCGTTTATATCCCTGTTTTCTATCTTATTTCAATTTTTTACATCAAAAGCTTTCTGTTTTTAATGACAATGCGTTTTTTTTAAAGGAAACATTTATCTTACCAACCATGATATTATAATGTTTTGTTTTCATTAATTGATTGACACATAAATAAATAAATAGGCATGGAACTTCTACTACCCAAACAAAATGTGAAAAAAAAAACTGAAAAATGATTAAAACCATTAATGATCGCAGTGATTTTTTTAAACTTGTTTTATTGCTGTAAACAACTAGCTGTTGCCCGCGTCTTTGCCCCTGTTCCTGATTATTTCTAGATAGGTACTGTTTCATATAAGCATAAGAATCATCTCCTGAAAATAATAAGTACAAAAAAAATAGATTTTGCGAAATCGGTCCTGCTGTTTACGCGTCATGCCGTGACCAAGGGAAGCAGAGTGTGTGTAATTTTTTCACAGACATTAAACATCACATGTAGCTATTCCTGTTTTATCTTTACGTTTCTGTTTTTGCTATTGTAGGGTGGCAACACTAGCCACAGCGCATGTGTGACGTGTCAATTAGACACGGCCAGAATTGGGTCATTGGCGGTAAGCCTCCAAATAACAGCGGGGCTAGTTCCATAAGCCTTTGTGAATAAATTGTACCTGAAAGTTTTGAACACAATGTAGGACAACGTAAAGTTTCACTTGTAGTTTACGCTCTAAAAGCCATTAAAAGGGAAACCAACTACGATTATTTACACAACTTATTACGTTTAAGGTCTTAGAATTCGACCTAATTACAAAAAGTGACTGCAAAACGCGTTTATGTTAAAATGTCAAATGCTATGAGAACAGTGTGTTGCCGTTTCGATACGCAAGTGGCGCTGCCAATTATTCCATAGTAATTGAGACGCTTACGTGAACGCGTTCGAGACGTTTTTATATGCGAAAACTTATACTAGAGGCTCTGTAGGCTTATTGTCTAACTCGCTCGCACTCGCCATCGTGTTCATTTTGTCAGTTCATGTATGGACTGACAATAGGCATCGGAATCAGCTAGCTGTCACATTCATACAAGAACTGTCAAAATGAACACGATGGCGATTGCGAGCGAGTTAGCCAAGCCTACTGGATGGCACGGTAGTGCCTCAGCCAAGTCGATGCATCGATCCAGGCACTGCTGTATATCTTTTT
The DNA here is from genome assembly GCA_963854515.1 of Pandemis heparana. Lineage (NCBI taxonomy): Eukaryota > Metazoa > Arthropoda > Insecta > Lepidoptera > Tortricidae > Pandemis > Pandemis heparana. The sequence goes on from OY978010.1 coordinate 12,643,173, forward strand.
GGAAATCTGTCAGCACAAATTGGATCTATCGTGCCTCTGATCTGTGTTGTATAACATTTAATTAGAAAAAAATAGGGCTCTGAGCCCGGCGGGCAACACGTGCCCACTAAGCCTGTGTTCACACAGCTGATCGATGAATGAGTATTAGCATTACATAAAGTACACTATGTCTCATTTTCCTTTTGCTTAACTTCGCCCTAATGCGTCACTGTGGTATTATTCTACACTAACGAGCAAATATAATGGCTCACTTTTCATACAACCTGGTAGGGGAAGTGATCCACTATTTTTGCACGCTACTGTAGAATCATTTTAACGCCGATCCGCCGCAAATGCTTTTTAATATAACACAGCTGCGCGCAGTCGTATAGATTTTCATACAAAATGCATTGAGAGTTGAGACTAGACATACAATATAGCCACAGAAATACAGAAATTTACTGCAGCTGTATTTGTTGAGCTATCGCTGAAGCTAATTAATTAAGCTTGAAACGTTTTTTCTAGCTGCTAATCGTATTTTTCCACTTAGTGTCAACTAATGGCCAAATTGTATTTATTGTAGAAATAATAGAGCTACATTTTCTTATACGCTAATTGCAATTTTATTATAACTTTGAAGCGAAAGAATTGCAACGTCATTAAATATTCAATTATTTTTAATCTATTTGTACTTTTTAGGGTTCCGTACCTCAAAAGGAAAAAACGGAACCCCTATAGGATCACTTCGTTGACCGTCCGTCCGTCCGTCCGTCCGTCTGTAAAGACCCTTTTTCTCAGGAACGCGTGGAGGTATCAAGCTGAAAATATCAAATACTCAGAATACTCACGTCTACTGTCCCTTGAAGCTGTGAAAAAAATCAAACTTCTAAGCCAACGCAATCAAAAGATACACCCGTTTATGCCGCAAATTTCCGCAAATTTTCGAAACTAGCATTATTAATCAAAACCTACAGGGTACTTCCCGTGAACGCAGAATCTTGAAAATTGGTATGAAGGTAGGTCTTATAGCATAGATTAAGGAATAATTGCGAAAACCGTAAATATGTGTGAATGTCTGTATATAGCAGTGACCAATATAAAGTGACCACACACTGCATACATTTTGCTTTGGAGCAGGGCTCTGCTTACACTGGTTAATAGATATTTATAGATAATGGTACGGAACCCTCGGTGCGCGAGTCCGACTCGCACTTGGCCGGTTTATATACATAGATATTAAAAATTAATTAAAAATTATTTATTATCAGACAACAAAAAGTCCATATAATGTTAGTATTCCAATCTTAAAAAAACCTATGTTAGAACTACACAAAAATTAATGCCATACACCTTATTCTAGTCCCCTGACATGGAGATCGGTAAAACGAGCGAGAATGGCAGAATCAAACCTCTCCGCTATCATTCTCAGGATACTATTAGTGCTCCCCCGCAATCGCGCTACACTAGAGGCAGTCTTTTTGCGTATAATAGCATAAAAATCGTCCGTGCTAACTGCAGCGAACATCCCCGACGCGCTACAAAAACGGGGAAGCCTTAACAGTGCCCTGAGAATATTATTGTATTGGATCCGCAGGGAATCATAGGACCTCCGCTTGAAACAGACCCATAGACCACTCGCATAGAAGCTCTGGCAGTATGCTTGGAACAACGTTAACTTCACGTCTATACTGCAGCGAGCAAATCCATGCGCCAGCATCCCCCCCCGGACCGACAATGCCCTGCGTTCCCGCTCAATGTCCATACGTCTTTTAAGTCCTCTGTCACAATATGACCTAAATATTTAAAATGCGTCACACGGTTCAAAGGCGACCCATACAATAGTAAAGGAGGCACGCATGCTGGCCCCTTGTTTTTTCCTTTAAAAATCATAAATTCACTTTTTTTTACATTATATTTTAATCCATGCTGTATTGCATATAACTCACAAACTTCAAGTAATTTAGATAAACCTTCTGCAGATGGGCTCAACAACACCATGTCGTCTGCATAGCTGATATTAGTTACAGCGACATTGTCTATTCTACATCCGACATGCATGCTGCTAAGCCTACCTATCAGTTGGTCAACATATAAATTAAATAACCTAGGAGAGGTAAGTCCCCCCTGGCTCACACTACAATTTAACACATACGGTTCAGAAAATTCATATATATATATAATAATTGTCAGCGGCAGGTAGTATAACCCGATCGATATTATCGAATTGCTTCGGAGTCGGACCGCACCGGAAATATTTAATATCGCTCCTTGATGCTACGAGATGAGAATGTGGCGGCCTTTACGCCAAATAGATGATAATTTATAGATTTTATGACAAGGCTGATGGAAATGAATTTATTTAGAATTTTAATAATTTTTGATGAATTTATTATTATGCCAATCATTATTTATTTTTATTAATTTTAATCAAATTATGTCCAATGAAATCAATTTTATTTATACCTACCATTTACACTTTTATTATTTGGCAATGAACTTAATTTTATATTCAATTGTGTCTTTTAAATAATTCGGATTATCAATTACGTAAAGTAATTGTAATCACCTATTTTATTCAGAAATTATGTTTTAATTATTTATTTCATCCTTTAATTGTAAGATGTAAATAGAATGGTTAATTTGTAATTCTTTAAAATAATTATTTTTATGCATGTATATTAACGTTTGTACGTTGAATCGGGACATCCCGATTTATTTTGTTAGTAGTGATTTTGTAGCTACGGGCGCGCGGTGTACCAATCCAACCGGTTTTGGTTAGCGCCCGGCCGCCGGCGTCCGCGCGCATCAGTCTGAATGCGATCGAGGCGCAAGGCGCATGCCGCGCGCACCGCTAACATTGCTTGTTATTATTACGTTGTTTACGTGCTCCTATGCTTGATAGTGCTTTCTTCTTCTGCTTGTTTAAGCTTTCTCCTTCTGTACATAGACGCTATAAACTGTGCTTGCTATTGTGTGTGTGCTTCCAATAAACACTGAAGGTGAAACTTTGGATTTTTAATAACCCGATACCGAGTTAATCTACCGTAAGTGCCACAAGTATTCTATCACCATACGATTGCCACAACAACAAGCAGAATGCCTGATACGGACGGCGCAGGAGCACCGTTACAAGATGGCGCCGAGCGGCTGGCGGCTGAGTCATTCCGGGTTGGAGTAAAAGTGCCACCGTTTTACCCGGAGAAGCCTGCATTGTGGTTCGCCCAATTGGAGGGTCAGTTTACGCTTTCCAAGATTACCACGGACGAGACAAAGTTCTACAATGCGATAGGTCAACTGGAACCTCAGTACGCTGAAGAAGTGGAGGACATTATTACGTCACCTCCAACCCAAGGCAAGTACGAGAAGCTGAAAGCTGAGCTTATCAAGCGCCTGTCTGCGTCACGGGAGAGGAGGGTTCGGCAGGTCCTCACGGGTGAAGAGCTCGGTGATAAGAAGCCATCGCAATTTCTGCGCCACCTGCAGAATTTGGCCGGCCCCGGATTACCCGAGGATTTCTTGCGTTCCATCTGGTCCAGCAGGCTGCCGCAACGGACCCAGGACATCATCGCTTCGCAATTGCGGTCGACGTTGGAAGACTTGGCGGAGTTGGCTGACCGCCTCCACGACGTCGTCATGTTGGCCCCTCAGGTAGCAGCAGCATCGTCAGCGGCGCCACCTACCGCCCACGCAGATGCCCTGACTTTGCAAATCGCAGAGCTTACCAAGCGGTTGAGCGCCATGGATGCCAAGATGGACAGAATGTCTCGACCCAGGGCACGAACGGCGAGCCACTCACGTCAAAGGTCTGCATCGAAGAGGTCCAACTCCAACTACAGAAAGTTCCCTACGTGTTGGTACCATTATAAGTTCGGAGAACGGGCACATAAGTGCATCAAGCCCTGCGATTACCAGTCGGGAAATGCGTCGGGCGGTCGGTAATGGCGACGGGCGATTGCCCCAACGCAGGTCGCTTGTTCGTCGTGGATTCAAGGTCAAAAGTGCAGTTCCTCGTAGACACTGGTAGTGATCTGTGCGTATTTCCTCGGAACAAATTAAAAGACCGTAGAAATCCGACGAACTATAATTTATGTGCGGCTAACGGTTCTGTAATAAACACTTACGGTTATGTGCATTTAGTGCTTAGTATAGGTTTGCGCCGCGACTTTACTTGGAGATTTGTCGTGGCGGACGTTACAAGGGCCATAATAGGGGTAGATTTTTTGTCACATTTTAATCTTGTTGTAGATTGCAGAAATCAACGACTTATTGACAGCAATACTACGCTCGCCACCCCGGGTATACCTGCACGACCGTCTGATGTTATTTCTTCAGTCAAAGTTGTAACTGGTGAGTCAGAGTACTACAATATACTACGGGAATACCCCGACATTACTCGCCCTTCTGGCATACACCGCAACATTAAACATTCAACTGTACACCACATCCGCACTACACCAGGACCTCCTGTGTCGAGTGCGCCACGTAGGCTGGCCCCTGACAAGTTAAAAATTGCCAGGGAAGAGTTCTCTTCAATGCTGGCTAGCGGTATCGCCAGGCCTTCAGAGTCCCCTTGGGCATCACCTTTACACCTGGCCCCCAAAAAAGACAATGGTTGGAGGCCATGCGGCGATTACAGGATGCTGAACGCTAGGACCGTGCCGGACAAGTACCCTATACGCCACATACAGGACTTTTCCCATAGCATCGCAGGTTGCAACATTTTTTCAACTATAGACCTAGTCAAGGCTTATAATCAAATCCCCGTAAACATTGACGACATCCCGAAGACCGCCATCACGACGCCGTTCGGTCTTTATGAATTTCCGTTCATGACGTTCGGACTTCGTAATGCCGGGCAGACGTTCCAGCGTTTCGTGGATGAAATGTTGCGGGGACTAGATTTTTGCTACAGCTATCTGGACGACTTCCTGGTCTTTTCGAAGGACGAGAAGACCCACAAGGCTCATCTTCGGCAGCTGTTCACCCGCCTTCAGAAATACGGCATGGTGGTCAACACTACAAAATGCGTGTTTGGAGTGCCGGAAGTAACATTTCTGGGTTACCGTGTTTCTGCAGAAGGCACCAAACCGTTGCCTGCCAAGGTCCAGGCTATCAACGAGTTTCCTCCACCGAAAAACGTGAGGGAGCTGAGGCGTTTCCTTGGTATGTTGAATTTTTACCGCAGGTTCACACCACAAGCTGCCCAAAACCAAGCACCATTAAACGCCCTTCTAATTGGTTCGGTAAAGGGGTCACACCCGGTCCATTTCTCATCGGTGGAGCTCGATGCTTTCGAGCGCTGCAAGAAAGACTTATCGCTGGCAGCCCTATTGGCCCATCCGGACGCGCATGCTCAGCTCTGCATAGTGACAGACGCGTCAGACGTGGCAATGGGCGCTGTGTTGCAGCAGTTCAACGAGGCAAAGGGCTGGGAACCGTTGGCATTCTTCTCGCGCAAGCTAAGTCCTGCTCAGCAAAAATATTCTCCCTACGATCGGGAACTCTTAGCAGTATACGAGGCCATCAAGTATTTTAGGCACATGGTTGAAGCCCGCGATTTCAGGATTTATACTGACCATAAGCCACTATGCTTTGCCTTCCACTCACGTAAGGAGAATTGCTCACCCAGGCAGTTTCGTCACCTGGACTTTATTTCGCAGTTCAGCACGGACATCAGACACATCTCGGGTAAGAGCAACGTCGTAGCTGATACTCTCTCTAGGATCGAAGAAGTTACACAGCCAGTAGACGTGAGCAAGCTAGCTTCAGCACAAGCCACCGATCCAGAGTTGACACAACTATTAAGCAGCGACAATTCTCTGCGTCTGACAAAAGTCCAGGTCCCTGACACTAACACCGAGCTGTACTGCGATGTGAGGGATAACACTGAAACTGCGAGACCGTACGTTCCACAACGGTTGAGGCAACAGGTCTTTGAAAGCCTCCACTCCTTCAGTCATCCTGGTGCAAACGCTTCAGTGAGGCTGGTAGCTGAAAGGTACGTCTGGCCTGGAATAAGGAAAGACTGTCGAGAATGGACTCGGAACTGCTTGGCTTGCCAGCGTTCGAAGGTCACTCGACACGTCACAACGCCCCTATCTTCATTTAAGATACCCAAGGCCAAGTTCTTGAATATTCACATAGACCTGGTCGGCCCACTTCCCCTGTGTAAGGGTTTCAGGTATTGCCTCACCGCCATCGATCGGTTCTCGCGGTGGCCTGAGGCTATTCCATTGCAGGACATCACTGCGGAAACCGTCGCACAGGCCCTGTTGCTCGGGTGGATCGCTCGTTTCGGGTGCCCTGTGAGTATTGTGACAGACAAAGGACGACAGTTCGAGTCTGCCCTCTTTAAGCGGCTCTCTCAGTTAGCAGGCTTCGAACACAAGTGCACCACGGCCTACCACCCCGCCTGCAACGGCTTGGTGGAAAGGTTCCATCGCCAGCTAAAGGCAGCTATTACTTGTCACGCCAATAGCACGTGGGTCGAGTCTCTGCCGCTCGTACTCCTGGGAGTAAGGAGTGCGTACAAGGAAGACCTGAGAACCTCATCCGCAGAAGTAGTATACGGTCAACCATTAAGGATGCCTGGAGAGTTCTTCAGTCCTGATACTGACGCCATTCCCGATATGACGGATTATCTGTCTCGGCTCCGCTCGTTCTCAAAGAACTTGCAGCCGGTACCAGCTTCTCGTCACGTCGGTCAGCGTCGTACCTTTGTGTTCAGCGACCTAGCAACATCTTCGCATGTGTTTCTGAGAGACGACACTTTGAACAAGTCGTTAAAACCAGCATACACTGGACCGTACGTAGTGCTGAGTAGAGGGGCAAAAGTATTTACATTGCTCATAAACGGTAAGTCTGTGACAGTATCGATAGACCGCGTCAAGCCAGCCTACATACTGCACAATACACAAACTGCTCGTACTGCACATAAACCACATACACAGAACACACCACATACACAAAACACAACTGGCACAAACACCGCCAGATCTTCACCAGTGAATGGGGACAATGACATCAAACGGACACGCTCAGGCCGTGTAGTACATTTCCCCGACTATTATCGCCCTTAGGCCGGTCTCTGGAGGGGGGTGATGTGGCGGCCTTTACGCCAAATAGATGATAATTTATAGATTTTATTACAAGGCTGATGGAAATGAATTTATTTAGAATTTTAATAATTTTTGATGAATTTATTATTATGCCAATCATTATTTATTTTTATTAATTTTAATCAAATTATGTCCAATGAAATCAATTTTATTTATACCTACCATTTACACTTTTATTATTTGGCAATGAACTTAATTTTATATTCAATTGTGTCTTTTAAATAATTCGGATTATCAATTACGTAAAGTAATTGTAATCACCTATTTTATTCAGAAATTATGTTTTAATTATTTATTTCATCCTTTAATTGTAAGATGTAAATAGAATGGTTAATTTGTAATTCTTTAAAATAATTATTTTTATGCATGTATATTAACGTTTGTACGTTGAATCGGGACATCCCGATTTATTTTGTTAGTAGTGATTTTGTAGCTACGGGCGCGCGGTGTACCAATCCAACCGGTTTTGGTTAGCGCCCGGCCGCCGGCGTCCGCGCGCTTCAGTCTGAATGCGATCGAGGCGCAAGGCGCATGCCGCGCGCACCGCTAACATTGCTTGTTATTATTACGTTGTTTACGTGCTCCTATGCTTGATAGTGCTTTCTTCTTCTGCTTGTTTAAACTTTCTCCTTCTGTACATAGACGCTATAAACTGTGCTTGCTATTGTGTGTGTGCTTCCAATAAACACTGAAGGTGAAACTTTGGATTTTTAATAACCCGATACCGAGTTAATCTACCGTAAGTGCCACAAGTATTCTATCACCATACGATTGCCACAAGAATATCACTATAGTATTTCCACTCAAACACGTTATAATTTCGCCCCGGCTTCACACAGGTCATATTTATGGTGAACAGGTTATTAGGCTAGTTTAAAAATATGTATAAACCTTTGGCAAGGCCTTCGACGTTGAAAGAAAAAAAAGTTTATTTGCAACAACTTAAAAAGTAGTTAAAAATCAGAAACTTAGAAACAAACTGTCCCAAAATGGGCCCAACTCAGAATTATGCTGGTCTTACAGGTATTATTTAAATATTACTTAATTGTAACAAATATTATGTTGATTATGTAGTAGATAAAGTATTGGAGCAAATAAATGTTTTGATTGATTGATTGATTGAAACGCAAACGCAAAGTGGGTGGTAGGGCCTTGTGCAAGGTCCGTCCGGATCGCTACCACCATCTTACTCGCTAATCCTGCCGCTAAACAGCAAATGCTTGCACTGCTGTGTTCCGGTGTGGAGAGTAAGACAGCCGGGGAAATTACGAGCACAAGAGGCATTTCATCTTAGCCCTCTAGGTTGGCAACGCATCTGCGATCCCTCCGGGGTTGCGGGTGTCTATGACCCACTTGCTCGTTTGCCTTCCTATTCATAATATATATAAAAAAAAACTGTAAGATAGCAATAAGCAAGCAAACCATGTTGCACAAACTAAAATGCTTAATGAAAAGCCATAAATGTTATTGAGAAAATTAAGTTCAACCTTTCACACAAAAAGGCAAACGTTTACAGGGCCTAATCCTTTGATTTACGTTCGTAGTATTCATAGCGACTAATTTCCAACGAGGTTGGGATAATAGAAACGTAGATCGGCAAAGCTATCTTTCGCATAAGAGATATCAGTGAAAATGATGAGAGAGCTCATTTGTGAGGGCCGTCGGCCATAATGAGAAAAAACAGTAGCTGAACCGAATAGCGTATTTCATCTCTAATTCCTTTATCGTGTTTTGGATGAATTAGGCTTATTCGGTATTTGCTTTAATTCCTTCCGTCTAACGAAAATACGAGTTTGTTTTCTTTGAATATGTGAGGATGTTTAGTGTGGGAGAAGACATCGCGGATTATTGTTTTAGTTGATTTCTTATTTTAGTATTCAGCGGAAACTGTGCAAGATTTCGGGTTTGGTTTTTAAATATTATTTCAATAAATTTCACGTACTCATTTTATAATCGACTTCTAGTTATGTTTGTCTGGGTGGAATCTTGTGATTCAATTTTGAAGCAGATATTTTCAACCGATTGCGCTAAATTTTGCATACCTACTTGAGTAAGTCGGGTGACAATACAATAATTTGGTAGGTAGTAGAGTTTTGGTGACCCAGCCAGGATCGTTTTCGCAAGAGGGAACATTCAGTGGTTGGTCCGGTCAGATTGACTTGAAATTTGGTGCACATATGTTACGTAGAACGGATGACAATGGAAACCGCTTACGACAATGTCTACAATTGTCCACGTTGTATAATTCATCTACCATGTTGTACCATGTATCACTACATAGTATAAAACAAAGTCGCTTTCCACTGACTGTCTGTGCCTATGCTTAGATCTTTAAAACTACGCAACGGATTTTGATGCGGTTTTTTTAATAGATAGAGTGATTCAAAAGGAAGGTTTATGTATATTTCTACGCAGACGAAGTCGCGAGCAAAAGATAATTTTCAATAAAGGTATAAACGTAGAAGATTTGCTGGCACTATTTAGGTATTAGTAATTTTATGTGGGTGCAGTAGAAATGAGAGCGTTACGAAGTATGGAAGGTGTATCACTGAAAGATAGAATAAGGAATAGTGTGATAAGGGAACGTGCTGGTGTGAAAGAAGATAGAGTGACTAGGATAGGAAAAAGTATGCTTAGTTGGTTTGGTCACGTAGAGAGGATGGATGAAAGAAGATTAACTAAACAGATTTATATGGGGAGTGTGAATGGGTGCGTTGGGAGGGGAAGGCCTATTTAGGCGGACGTACCGTGATCAAATTGGGGACGTTTTGGAAAAAGGCCAGGTCAAGAGTACCCGAAACCGACGAGCATGTAGGAAGAGATTGATGAATGTGGATGAAGCGAAAGAGGTATATCAGGATCGTAGCACGTGGAACAAAGTAGTCTCTGCCTACCCCTGTGGGAAAGAGGCGTGACGATATGTATGTATGTATGTGGCAACGAATACTACCAAATGTGTTCAAACTTCTACGTCACGTCCAGCTTTTACAAGATAAACCTCCGTTGCTAAGGATTTTCGAGTGTTTTAACGCGAGGTATAATCCCGTTCCCACCCAGCTCTGTTTTAACAGGAACTTTTACTCCCGTGTTTATATTTCATGTCGCCGACAGGGAGTTCATAAAATTCACAAATGTTTTCGTGCACACAGCTAAATATAAAAATGTTGACGTGGATAAAAGGGAAACCGGGTAAGGCTCCCTGGAAATAATAATCTCAAGAATACCTCACGCAACCGCTAAATTTAAGTAATGTTCGAATGCGGGGAAGCCTGGAATCCCTGACTAAAGGTTGCTCAGCCTGGCCGGAATTCGAACATTTCGATAACTCGCCCATTATAATAATAATATGCCAACAACGAAATGATCGTGGCTAGATACCTATTTAGTTTCTATTATGTACTTTGGCATATAATCCAGTAGTGCGTGTAAGACAATCAATATTTTCTGTGACACCTATGTAGATAGCGATTACCTTTAACGAGTTTTTTTTTTATGTGAATAGGTATTTTTTTATGTGAAACGGTACACGAGATACGAGATACGAGTTCGCGATATTTCTACGTATCTTTTATTCATTATGCATGCAATTGCGTTGAAATTCATCCCGTAGAAAATAACAAGTCTAAGTAAGTAAATAAATGTTTATTGTACAAATATAAAGAGACAGATAAAATTCACAAAAGAATTAAATTATTTAACATTTATATGCACAAAGGCAAACTTATCCCTATAAGAGATTTCTACCAGTCTAATAAGTCTAATGTTAGATGTTAATCTTAAGTCTATTAACTGCGTGTGAGTCTCGCAAAATCCTTAAACCGAAGCATCTTTGATCGTTTGCCAGTTTCAAAATAATCTGAGCTGTTACGAAATTATATTTCAATAAAGTTAATTTTCGTGTTCAATGTATTCGGCAATCTCAAGGAAATTATTCAGCCTAAGATCGTAATTATACCTACTACAACCAATGCAAGGAGAGCAAAACGACGGCAGGGCAGGAAACGGGTCGATACAGCAACAGGTGCTCCGAGGCGGTTGCGATACGTCCAAATACAGGGTGTTAGCCGTAATTTTATCTGATGTGGTAAAAGGCAGGATTATACGATTGATATAAGAGAAGGGAATTATAAAATGTTTTGAAATTTAAATTAATATGACAGCACCCTATTCGAAATGATTAATTCTTTGTTTGAATTCGGCAAAAAATCGTAATTGATTAATTGCTCGTAGAACTGAGACCGTTGGGTCCGTGCCATTGGCTGCAGGCTCAGACCAAATAAAAGGTAACGATGGAGTTTAGTGAACGACAAAGGAGGCTGGTATAAACTACGCTTTGACATGTGCACACGTGCAAAGCCCAAGTAGTTTTCACTGTGTACACAAACCACATCCTTACTTTTTTTTTTTTTACTTTTTTTTTTTATTTGACATGTAAAATTTGAAATTTTATGAATAAATGAATATGAATATATGAATATGCCATAATAAGCTGCGAGTAGGAAGAAATCGATCATTGTCAATATTCTTTGGGAATGCCTTAGAAATCTACCGTGATAATCATGATGCTTACATTCGGCGTTATTTAGTGGAGATACTTATCAAAGAACTTTCTACTCCTCCTTCACCAAACGACCACACCAAATTTAAATTTGAGTCTTATGATTCCATCCTTAGCAGTGCAGCCGTTACTGATCAGTAGGCTTATTGTCTAACTCGCTCGCAATCGCCATCGTGTTCATTTTGACAGATCTTGTATGAATGTGACAGCTAGCTGATTCCGATGCCAATTGTCAGCCCATACATTAACTGTCACAATGAACACGATGGTGATCGCGAGCGAGTTACGTAATAAGCCTACTGGACAAGGGCTTACAAAGTGCTTTATTACTTCTGACTTATGCTAGGGATGCATGTATATACGAGTATAGAGATGAAGCGTAAGTGTGTGTATCATCAAGGTTTTAGAAATATTTACGTTCCTACACGTTCGGAATACGAAGATATCTTATCAGCAGCATTAACTGTTCACTGTTAAACAAAGAAACCATGAACGTATTGTTGATTCAGCAGCAATCGGTTACACAGATAACATCGAAAATACCTAGTCTAATGGAAAATTATTCAATCCGGGGACATCTATTGTACATACTAACACGTCAAAAAAGACTAAAATTGATGATAATAGTAGATTGTACTGCAAGTAGGTACATAAAATTCGCCATTTTCTTTAACACGCGTGCCTACACGAGCCGCAAGGGAGGATGGATAGTTTAATCGATGGTAAAATTAGTTTTATGAACAATTTAACATTCTGCTTTTCACTTCAATGGTGAGAACATTGGAACAAATCCCCGAATTTTGGCCGCCAATCTAATGTTTCACACGAGATATTAAGCCTTATAGCTACTTTTGTATACTTACAACAAAATTTATCCTTAGCATAGACTTTCCTAATATCCTAAAAGCATTAAGGACAATGTGCCGGTTCAAAGCTAGTCACTTGTTTTCACGGTTCACACAAATTATACCTTCCAGTCACGCGAACATGTACGTACGAATTACTACGCGATATAAATTATATAACATTTCCTTAACGCTCCTATTTTCCGATAGCGTTTATTTAATGGCTGTATTAATATTTCATTCAATTATTACTGCGGTCCCGAAGAAATATGGTTATATGGTTAGCGTAACGTTACGTTTTGTAATGTTCCCATAATAAAACTCTGTGATCTCGCAAGTTTTATTTAGAAGTGAGCAGATAAAAATATGATGAATACGTAAACAAACAATTTTAAATAGAAATCGGTGAATGGGATTACAAAAACAAACGAATTTTCGAAAGATTTGTATACCTACGTGGAATATTTGGAAAGAATCAGTCGTTTTATTTTATGCATGCCTAAGTTTTTGTAGTAGGACAGGTTAGAAATTAAAAAATCAGAATCTACTGATACCATTATTTCTAGGATCTCTACAATCGCCACGAGTCATCTTTTATAATAAAGGCAGCCCTCTCATTTGTCCGAAAAAATGATGTCAAAGTTTTAATGATTGCGGAAAGATCTCTCTTGAGATTTCAAGACTCATTGAAAACGCCAACCTCTTTACATTTTTTTTTAAATAACACGAAAATCTTTTTACACAAAAGACTTGGCCGTGTCTTCATAACTTTGTAAGCAAAATTATTTTTCGTGAGAACATTTTTCTTTTCGTTCGATATCATATTAAGGACTGGGTGGTGCCAATATGAATTTAGAATACGGGTGGGGTTCACAAAGTTTGACATTGATGACTGGTTGCTAACCATACGAAACAATTGACATGAAAAACTTCTGGCATGTCACAAAAATTAACCATGCGTTTTGTAAAAATATCTAACTTTTGAACTCCACCAAATTAACATCACCTAACGTCTTGTACTGGAAAAAAATTAAACTCGATTATGTAGTATCAAAATGTACGAAACTTGTGAAGCTTTGGCGACAAAAAGGGAACTAAATATTTCCTTCAAGGCGGCTTCGGTATATAAATACCTAACTCGCTACAAAGGACTAAAAATCTATTATTAAATACTAAAAAGTAAAATATCTACTCTTTCATACCTATGCTTGAAAAGTGCTTAAAGTATAGGTGCACATTTTACATTCCACTTGGAAGTAAGTAATCCTCCTTACCTATGCCGCCATTTTGCCATCTTATAGGATTATGGGAATAAAGTCGTCCCGCTGTGACAGACCGGAATCCACCTGAATTAGAGCTAGATTAGGTTTTGCGGCGAAAACTTTCGTCATGCATAAAAAATGAGTTAAGTTTGGGTGAAATATTTCAGGTTCTAATAAAAGTTAGCTTAATTTGTCCATGCACGCGAGCGGTTCTCTGATTGTTTTGCAATTTGTTCGTTCTGCTTAATCTTCCTGTTACAAAACACTTACACTTAGGCTCAAAGCGCTCTTCTTCTTTTCTTCTTAGCCTGTCTCAACCAGGTTAGTGTAGGCCTTCACATTTTTCCACTTGACTCTATCCTGCGCCACATGGACCCAGTTCGTTCGGACTCATTCCATCCTTCCGTCTCATTTGTGGTTTTCTGTTAGGCCGCTTTCCACCTCCAGGTCTCCTCTCTAATACCGCTTTGTTCCATGTTTTCGAGCTATGGTGTCCTGTTCCTTGCCACTTGTTTAACGGCATCTGCGACCTTACTGTGCTCTCTGGGCCAAGCTCAACCATTTACACCAAACTGCATGTTACTCATAATTTCACATCTCTACATACTACCTGAACCATCAAATAATTACCGTTTAATTATAACCACGTTAATGTTCTTTTAATAACCCAACCACGACAACGTCCTTTTGTTGACACGGCCATAAAACACCACATTGTTGTTATAATGCCGGGCCACAACCTATACTTACCCGTTTACGGGGCACGGTGAAACGCCCGTGACTCAGTAGTTTAGAACACGCGATCTTACAATAATCTCTATTACGCATTAAAGAGGAGATTTATTAGCCTATCGATGGTTCTGTATTAATAAAAGTATATAGGCGAACGAGAGTTCGATCAACATACGATGGAGTTTTCAGTGATGGAAGAACGTTGGTAACCAATACAGATTTTGTCGTGCCATGTAACGGTGTCGAAATCGATCTAGCTAGGTTTTACGAGTATTTCTGAGAAAATTATATTTCTCGAAGTTTTGCAAACATTGAACTTTGGTCGGCCCAGGTATATCGGTTCCCTGACATAAGTAGGTACTTATACTCGCTTTTGTAAGTAGACAGTATAGAAAAGTGGATACTTATCTTAGGGGACCGGACCGACTTCCTTATAGTTTAAACACATACAATTATTCAAGATACCAAGTGAAACTGTTTTTGTTAGAAGATGTTATTTTGTGTTCCCGTAAGGTTTTAGTTCAGTTTTTACTATGGAATTCTGTAGGGCATTTTGTAAATTAGTTTTGTCTTGGCGTTCCTGGTTTTCGGCTGAAACACGACACGGCCGGAGATTGCTTTTAATTAAACCTTAACATCTTTAGTGATTCATAGAAATGAAACAAAATAAAATAATACTACCGTCCATTAAATAATCCAAAAGAAATGCTAATTAGCAGAGATTCCTTTTTGTAATTTTGATTTGTCTCCGCCTACTATACCTATAATTGGAACCAAATACTGTAGGAGTTTCAGGGTATTGTTTTTCTTTATTTCAGCTAAATATATTTAAATCGGGTTTTTTCCTTTTCCAATATTAATGTCTTTTGTTTTCCTAAATTGTATTTTGTTTTCTTTTTTTTGATATTCCAATTTATAGATAAAATTTAAAATTGATTAGGCATGTGTTACTTTTCGAGCAAATAGATGTATGATTTATAAGTGGAAACTGTTTAGGCTTATGTATTTACTATATTCATTTAATTATACGTGTAATTTGATGCTGTATGTTTCCCATTTCAATAAATAAATATAAAAAAAAATGTGAATACAAATGAGAATCAACGACATGGCGTGTCCAATCCAAAGGCCCCTTTATTACGTATTTACATAATATAGGTATATTATACACACTAATTAAAGTAAAAACATGTGTAACAGCAACATTAGTTATATTTTATTTTATCTTATGTCAAATAGGGTGCGACCACACCGCCGCTTAAAATACGGTGACGTTACGGAATCGCAACAAAATGTATGAAGAAACGGTGAGAAAACGTGACGCATACGACACGTCACTGCGTATACGCGGCGGTTTGGTAGCACTCTTAAATTGTACCAGTTACATAGCTCCTAAGACGAACTTTAAAAAATTGATAACGTTTCAATAATACATTTTACTAACAACATTATCATTCTCACAGGATTTGTATGATCATTAACTACATCTAAAAAGAGCCGTGTTAGCTAGGTTTGACCTGTGGCCTCTCAAGCAGAGCGTCGTGGGTTCAAATCCCGGGCTCGCACCTCTGAGTTTTTCGGAATTTATGCGCGAAAATTACATTTGTAATTTGCCATGAGCTTTTCGGTGAAGGAAAACATCGTGAGGAAACCTGCACACATCTGCGAAGAAATTCAATGGTGTGTGTTAAGTTCCCAATCACAACTGGGTGCGCGTGGGAACTATAGCCCAATACACGGAGGAGGCCTATGCAATGAGGCACGCCGAATTACGCGACAATTTAATAAATAAACGACAATAACAACAACAGCATGTACTTACTGAAATTGTAGCGAATTGGGAATAAAAAGGCTTATAAATAAATAAATAAATAAAATAACTACATCTGGATGAAATATTTATGTATATTATTAAGCCCGTATGAAATTAACACACTGTTTAGGTAGAAAAAACAGAATCATTTACAAAATAAACAAACTCTGGTAATGTAGAAAATTACGGAAAGCTACAAATGTTTTACAGTAAAACGTGTGGTTTGTTTAAGTCTAGCGAACACAAAATGTCAAAGTGATCGCTGTAAAAACAAACCAATTATCGGTTAACATAAACTTAACAAGCGTTTATGAGTGAATGGGTAAAATTTGTGCATGTTCCCAATAGAATATCGTCTAAGGGTTAATTATACGGGTCCATTTTCAACAAGAGTGAGCAGAGCATTGCGATTCCTTTACCGGCGGAGGTGTACCGTTTGATGTATATCACAAGGCCTGATGATGCGAGAAAACCCATGAGCGAATTCATTTTTAATATTTTTTTTAAATTAATAACAGCTAGTAAAAAAATAATAAATCCCCCCAAGCAATTCATGAATATGCCAAAAATGCTTTGCATCACTTTGGAAAAGAGCTAATAGGTAAGTACCTACTGCTAGATCACCACCGCAAAAAAACTAGCTTTCGAATGAAAAAAAACCGCATCGAAATCGGACTATCCGTTTGAGACATTGAAATGCAGAAATTCGTACACGTAATCAATTTTATTGCTTTAAGATTGTTTTAATTACTTCATCAATTAACATAATTGGAATTGTACTTATTAATCATCAAATCATCTTCATTAGGTGTATGTGTTTGTACTATCACCTGTCACTTTTGTATTTTCAATTATACGTGTTTTTATTTAATTTTTATTTTACAACTTATCATAAATTTACTTTGTAAAAGACTACTATATTTTGAATCACAATCTCTTGTGCTCTCTTTTTGTACTTCCAAAGAACTAACGAATTCAATGAAAAGTTAAACCTAAAATTAAATCGAGTTTCGCTTTAACAGTCTACAATATGATACTTATTTCATAAATTTGCGGATCTGCGAAGGCAAATATTTGAGATGGTGATTTAATAAGCTACGACTGCAGACAAAGACTCTTAGAATGTAGATTTGCTTTAAACAATTCTAACAATTTTAATTAAATGCGGTTTTCACGTGAAACTGTAGATCCATTCTTTTGCTGGACTTCGCTTTCCCGGTCAACATCCGCTACGCTCAGATTTATTATCTCCTTCCCTTTCCTTCGGATGTGAACTAATGTAAAAGTGTGCCATAAAAATCCTTTTAACCTATCCCAAAAACAAACGGCCCAATATTTGTTAGGAAAACACAAAACACTTCAGTATAAGCACCAAAAGCTTTGAACAAATCTAGACTAAGCTAGGATTTCCATCGAACCCAATTTACCTACTTTGTTAGTCGGAATCCGAACTCCGATTCTGTTAATTCCAAGCCCTGCAGGCGAAATATATCAGGCACCTCGAATTATCGCTATTTCAATTAAAATGAACATCCAATACAAATTAAGGGCCACACTTATTAGGCACCCACATTCGCTTCAGTCCCGAAGTGTACATTCGCAAATCGTCCCCTCGGGAAGGATAATGACAGGTGTGCCTACAGTCGGCGAAGTAAGTTTAGCATCCTCACCCTTGTACATAGAAGTGCGAATGTGGAAAATGTTGTCGCTGGGTGTACATACGAGGGCATGTATAATACACGTATTTAGAAACAACGACCCTTAACCTGGTTTGCGCGGGTGACTACCCATAACACGCTTACGGGTAGATATGCGGTCACTTCAAATTGTGTGCCAACGCCGGCCAGGATTACTGGGTTGGTGGATAATGTCTAGGCCACACGCGTGAATATTGAATGAAGTAAGGAGAAATGTTGGGTGCTTATAGTTTGAAGATCATCATCTTCCTAGCGTTTTTCCCGGCATTTGCCACGGCTCAGTGAGCCTGGGGTCCGCTTTGACAACGTAATCCCAAGGTTTGGCGTAGGCACTAGTTTTTACAGAAGCGACTGCCATCTGACCTTCCAACCCAGAGGGGTAACTAACTAAGCCTTATTGGGATTGGTCCGGTTTCCTCGCGATGTTTTCCTTCACAGAAAAGCTCATGGTAAATTTCAAAATGTAATTTAAAATAATCTTATACTTATTAACAGTGCAGGCACAATTACAAGCTTAATTTTTAAAACTGGACTTTTCTTCAACCCTCATTAAGTACCTACTAACTATGTATGTATGTTTCTGTAACTGTAATTATGACGTTTAAAAGAAACGGAACATAAAATTATTCTAATATTATTGCAAAAAATACTAAACTTAGCATCGATCAACAATATAATACAGTTTTGTTGATCGAAGAAACTTAGAAAACATTATTCAATTTCGACCTCATTAGGCATGGTGCCTAAAAGACTCTTTATCTATACCTACTAATGTCATAGAGCTGAAGAGTTTGTTTGGTTGAACGCACTAATCTCATGAACTAATGGTCCAATTTGAAAAAATGTTTCATTGTTAGAAAGCCAGTAACTTTCAACATGAAACTAACGTGAGACTCGCACATAATTACAACACACCGGATAACTCGCGTATAAAAGCCGAAGGATTGCTCCGACAATTGTTTCGGACTATTTCGTAGCCCTTCATCAGGGAGCGCTTGTCCCGGCGGCAGCAAAACGAACACTTTTCACTTTTTTTGTCGGAGCAATGTGAGTTATCCGGTGTGTTGTAATTATGCCACTAACTTTTTCATAATCGTTGAACATAGCCCAAAATAACTACTAATTCCACGCAGACAAAGACGCGGGCACAAGCTAGTTACATAAAACACAAGAAATTAATGGGTTACAGTAGGCACAAATAGATGTACTACGATCAAGTGCAAAAAAATAAAATAAAAAAAAGTAAGTAAGTGTAAAAATAAATATCGATACGAACTTCTCAAAAATGACCCACGGCCTTATTACGCCTGTTTAACAGCGTATGGTACAAATTTTTGAAACGTTGACTAGATACATATTATTACACTTGATTGTACAAAGATGAACAAAAAGGTAAACTTATAAGTACAAGATGGGGTAGGAGTACAAAACGACATGAATAATATTCAATCTCGTAATGTACCGTATGAACTGAACGCTGAACACGCGATACCGAGACGCAGGCACAGTATATATATTAGCTAAAGCAGTAGGGAATCTACGAACAAAACGGTCGAAACGAACGCACACATAGACACGCGCGTCTACACGGCCTCTAAGCGGATCTCGCGGTGCTGTCAGTCGCGCGTGGCGCATTGAGACGAGCGGCCATTTTTTCGTTCTAAATATTATGCCAAGAACCTATTGCGCAGTGTACGGCTGCTTGAACTCGGCTTCTTTAAAACCGAAATAAACATAAATTGCAAATTAGGTTTATTAATTTTACAAAGAACTAGAAAAAAACAGTTTTATAGTGCCGTGTCCATTTTTCCCAATAGTTTAATTAAGAAAGCTATTCATTCGGATGAGATTTTTTTATACAATAAAATTTAATTTAATAACAGAGCTTTCCGAACGTGTCGTACCAGGCGAAAGTATTTTTCAGTAAGTAATATGTATTATAATACTTACCTACCGACAAATAAAAAATCTTAAACTGTTGAAGTCTTTTTTAAATACCCTATTTTATTTTAAAAATAGTTAATTCATTCGATTATTATTTAATTAATATAGAATCCATATAAACGATTGTTTTTCTTTTACACGAATTATGGATCCCAACCCTAATACTCTTAACTAAGTGTAGCTAGTTACTCTAAAAACAGGCCTTACCAGCTGAGATTATAGCGCTAACTAGACAAAAAACTTTTCAATTTAACAAAAATTAAATCGACAACCCTAACGCTTTATTGGAGCGTAGGTACTTATTTCAAAAAGTAAGCCTAGCTTCCCTACTGCTTTAGCTTATATATATATACTGTGACGCAGGTGCGTCTGACGCCGTCACGCGTCACCCGTCACGCCCCCCGCACCCCCCGAATTATTCCAGCTAGTGCTGCAACGACTGCCCTCTGTTATTCGAATAAGTTTAAATTTAGGTACACCGTACATTGATCACACACTAGCTATCATCTTTCGAAAAATTCTCACTATCTTCAAACGATTGAGCCGAAATTTTGCGTACCTACTTAAGCAAGTCGGATGACAATACAATAATCTGGTAGTGGAGTTCTGGTGATCCAGCCAGGATCTCCGCACGCAGATCTCTTCAACGGCTGGTCCGATTTACTTGAAATTTGGTACACATATGTAGAACGAATGACAATGCAAGTACAGACAGCAAAAAACCTTGTATTAAAAATGAACATTTTGACGAAACTTAATCATTTAAAAGTAAACTGCACGATTAATTTAGATCGGTTGAAAAAGGTTAAATGTAGAAATTGTCATTTATTATCCCTAATGGTTTTAGTTTCAAATGGAGCAACTACAATAAAAATACAGCTAGACATTGTTCCCATCACTAATTCGAGCGTTGAATAATGAATACTTCTACAGATAATCGCGCTGGTCACGATTCAACAGAATTATGGATGTATTTTACGTGCGTAAGCCGCGATAAACAAATGGGATAACTGCGGATGCATTATTGATGGCGAACCCTGCGACAACAATCACATTAATACGATACATACCTACATATATACATAAATAACTTATATCTCTTACGAGGTAGACAAAGCTTATGGTAACAAGCATAGTTATATGGGCGTACAGGTGGAAAGAAGAATGAAAATTGTGATGGGTTGCTAGCCACATCGCCTAAAACCTGGGGCCTTACCATGACGTCCTAATTCCGACTCAGTTCAAGTTTTAGCTGTCACTTTTAGTATGAATCTGACAGCGAGCGGACCTAAACTGAATCACATTAAGACGTCATGGTAAGGCCCCTGATTCCTAAGATTTTCGCATTTTTCGCCCGTTCCCTCGATCGGCTTATGTCATCTGCGCGGGAAGAGAACCAACCAGTTGCAGTATCTACAACACAATACAATAACTCTTTATTGAACACCATGTATAACAATCAAAACAGATAAAAGGTATACAGAAGTAATAAGGTGACAATAGGTGGCATTATCGCTACAGAGCGATCTCTACCTTCTATGTTTCTTCTTTAGTCCCAGACAGACCTGCGTGGAAGGGCTAATGCGATCATACTAAAGTGCCTAAGTACCTAAGTAATTCGATGACTATGATTATTATGATGATGATTATCATTATGGTGACTATAATCATACTAATATATAAAACATGTAACTCCTGAAGTTATAGCCAAACAGAGACGAAAGATTTCTCGTAACTCTGTCCTTAGATAGGTGATATTTTTTGTTCGTTATATTATTATTATTTAACTACCTACTATCTTATGCTTGCGGTTTCACCATTGTGAATGAATTAAAAATAGTCTAGTAACTTATATCGTAGGAGTTCAGTAAATGTTGCTTTGCTTGTACAATCTTTCTTCAGTAAAAATACGCTTCGTGTGTAATATTTCAAAGTGCGTCACACTGGGAACATGTGCTAGTAATAAAAGCAGGTACCGCGTGCGACAATTACGACCATCTTAAGTATATCGTATGGCTTATAAATCTCCTCGCTGAATAGTCTCCTTACAAGGAGGTATAATGGACACTCCGAGTATAGCTTTTGGTTCTACGCGCCTTTGTTAAACCATCTGCGGTGAGAGGCAATCATCTTCTGAAATATTGGTGCTTCATTTTGATTTATACTAAAGTATAACTCGCTTGTATTTTACCTTTGAAACAAAATTAAAAAAGTTCACTCGCCTTCTGAATGGTTTTTTGACAAAGCTTTTTTTTAAACGTCCCGTTTTCCTCGATGGAAATTTCACACTGAATATTTTACGTTTCCTGTCGATTTTATACACAAATTCAATGAATCTGAATTCTATTTGGGAATAGAATTGTAAATATGTTCGAGAGCGGCACAATCAGTGCGTGCAGCTGGCTCCCCCGCATATGATTTACATGAAGGGGCCTGATTCTTAGCTCTCCGTATTGTTGAATTGGAAAAGGAGACCGGAACGACATCTGTCGACGTCCGTCCTTTTTTTAGGTTAACAAGCAATTCAATATTTTTGTGCATTGTGACATTTAACAAGCCTTATTCAGATGAATTATTTTCGCATAGAGCTGCGTTTCCTTTGACTTGATTTCTTTTGCAAATTGGAGTCGTGAAAAAAGTATTTGGTCAGGTATTTAAAATTGATTTCTTTTTGGCTTTCTTTCATGTTACTTCTTAAGAGTCGCGTCGCGCGCGAGATAGTCTACCCGTCTCTTTCTAGAACGAACAGTAAGAAAAAGATGGACAATCTATCTCGCGCGCGACGCGACTTTTGTGCGCTCTTGTGCTAGACGTACTGATGTGGAATAGTTAAATAGTTAACTGCGTTATGCTGCATTATTCTTGAAACTCGACAGGAATATATCAAAAATCGAATGAAACTTAGGTTCCATTAAGTCGAACTCAACTTCCGTATATAAAGCGGTTTCAAATGAGGCGATCCTTCATACTTTGACGGGAAACTAATGCATCATACCAGAGTTACGTTGTTCGGGAACATAAACAGGCTTCTTACCCGTGATTTATTTGTAAATGATGATAATCTGAAAGCTTGCCGGCACAAGGCTTGCTGAATTACGGCAAGAACCTTTATTTGATCGCGAAATACGTTAAGATGTTTGATACCAAAACATTATTAGGATTATTACAAAAACATTATTAGGATAACCCTACCAATAAAATGTTGTATACATACTCGTAATTTATGATTATTAAATAATGCATTGACATGTTACAATTTGTCAGATAATAATAACGGAGTTATTTAATAGTAGATTGATAAACAAGGGTTGAAATATACCCATTTCACCTGAGATATTTCTGGTGCCCGAACGAAGTGAGGGCACCAATGGTTCGAAGGTGAAATGGGTAATTTCATCCGAGTTGAACACTCTACTTTTCATTTCGAATATGAGGAAATTAAAATTTCACTAACGTCGCATGGTCGTATTTAATATTTGTTACGTTTGTCATGCTCTTCCCGCTCTTTTTTCTATTGCGCGATTTACGCGCATTGCGCATTTCTTCTGCGCACCAATGGCGGCCGGCTAGTTTTTTTTTAAACTTGCAGACACGGAGGTCGCTATCAATTAATTTTAGACTTAAATATTTCAAGCTAAAAAAATTACCGAACGTAATAATTTCTACTAATTCTCGTTGTATACGCTTGCATAAGCTTATATATATAGCGGGAATGTTATTTTGAGATTATTTTGCCTTTTACAATTAAAAAAGAATTGTTAGTATAGATTTTTATTTTAAACATAGATTACATGGCTGTATACGTATTTCCATTGCTATGTCCCTCATTTGGATTAGCTAAAAAAAAAAAAAACTTTCAACCCAAGGGTCGCGATGAGTCACTTTCAACCCTATATCCAGATAATCAATGACCTACTTTCAGAGTATGAGAGATGAAAATATAATTTGACTGTATTCTTGCTAAATCTTTGATATTTGGCGATATGAAAAATATATTAGCAGAGGTTAGGAAAACATTATTTACAATCACACATCACGAATTATTTTACTACTTATAGACAAACAGAAAACGAATTAGAGATAAGAAAAAAACGTATGTACATCCAAATCGGTTTTAGTTAAATTAAAAAATATTTCAGGATATCGTTTTTTTAACCGACTTCAACAACGTAATGAATATTATTATATTAAATTCAAAGGTCTCATGATAGGATCTTTAGTATAATTGAGTCGTTTACTTCTAAAGGTCTATTTTGAGGAATATCTTTGCTACTTGGTATTCAATTCGTTACAAAAACAGACCCCAAGCGGGCATTTCGTTCCCAATGAAGAGGGAAATAGATCTTTATTATACGAGTTATTCTGCCCTTGCACGCAATACATACAAAAGACGTACCTAACTTAGACTGGTTCACTATTTTCTTGTGATTCGTCATTTTTTTATTATTAGTGTAAAATCAATATTTGTCAGTAGACAGTTCATTTGATCTGTGTTTAATGTTATTTGGAATGGCGTTAAGCATAATAAAAAAAATTACGGCTCTAGGCAAACTAAGATAAAAAAAAATTACAACTCGAATTGTTTAAATATGTTTAAAATTAAATTAAGGGAAAAGTCATACCTGAGACCCTGCTTAGAATAGTTCTATTCTACATATATGTTCACATTAATGTCATTTCATTTCATTTTTAATAAAGTTGAATATTCACACTAACGACGAACGTATCGACTACCTATATTCTAAGAATGCTGTTGTTGTTGTTGTTGGTAAAAATGTTGTTGTTGTTCTCAGAATGAGGTGCGCGGGCGGCGGCGGGTGAGCGCGGCGTGATGAGCGCGCCGGAGCCGGCCGTGCTGCAGGCGCTGCAGGGCCGCACCCAGAACTGCGGCAAGTGGCCCGGCCCGCGCGCCTGCAAGATATATGTCGCATCCGTGTACAATGGTAGGTAGAGGTGTGGAATAGAGTTTTAAAAGTAGCCTATGTAAAACTCCACTGAGTTGACAGGACAGAAATGACTATAACCATAATAACATATAAGGTCTTTTCAATCTTAGCTGTTATTTGGTAAACAAAATTCTAACCTCAAAACGTTTCATTTTTGTTATTTTTTAACTACTTATTTCATCGTAAATAAAGGAACTGGAGATATTATAATATAATGTCAGCAAATTGTGTACAAAATATTGCCTCAGGTTTATTTGATAACATAATACACCACCATTCTTTACAAAAATTTGTACATTGACATCAGAATTTTGTTTACCAAATAGGACAGTTAAGAATGAAAATACCTTAATATGTCGTCTTCATTTTAATGAACTTTAAAGTTTCAACCCCTGTCTCTCTCTCTCTCTCTCTCAGCAGGGTAGTCTCTGCCTACCCCTGTGGGAAAGAGGCGTGACGATGTATGTATGTTAAAGTTTCAACATGAAACTACCGTGGGGCTCAATCATAGTTACACAAATGGACTTTTATACGTGAGTTATCCGTTTGTGTAGGTAACTGTAACTTTAAAGTTGTTATGTTTTTGCAGACTTCCGCGAGGAGAGACGTCAGATCCTCGAGATGGTGGGGCCGGAACTGCAGGCCACGTACGACGATCGACATATTGAGGTAATAATACAAACCAAACAACATTTTAACTGAAGCACAACATAGTTGTTTGGCTCATAAACCCAGCAACAATGTTAGAAAATTGAGGTCTGCAAAAAGAGGAGGCACAGAGGGTAAACTTTTTACTCTAGTATAGGTATTTACGGGTACTAATCCGGCCATCTCTGTCAGCTAACATACGTAACTAGTATAAATCTTGTTGACTGTCCATGATTATCTATATCGTACCTGGGCGTTATGTTACTATACAACGCAATGGCCGCGTGGGAGATTCTGTTTGAAAAAAGTTAGCCACGAAAACAGCCTTCTATATCGTATACCTAACTTGTACAAGACTCCTCCATATTTTAGCGGCAAGTTCCCGACTCCTATTCAACTATAGCCTTTATTTAGGCATCAGCGGATCCCGAACAAGTTGGAAACTCCGCCGGGTTACCTACACAAATAACTTTGGTCTGCGGGTGTCTTCTGTTAACTTATTTGACACAAGTGGCCGTTCTGAGCAGGGATTGTCGAATATTACGCCGACCTACATTTGCGCACGCCCTCAAAACGTATAGTTGCTTAACTGCCTACATCCTACATGTTGTAGTTAAGTGCCGTTTACGAATGGGTAGTTAGGTTTAGTTTGTGCCCTAGGTTCTTAACAATAGCGCGCGAGTAACTCTGTTGTTAAAATTAGCCCTGGATGTGGAAATTGCTTCTCGCTTGGCAACTCGTAAGCAAACAAAATTACGTCGGAAAAGAATTGTGTCTGTATGAAATTTTTAAAAAGTTTCTTAGTATTCGAGCTAGAGATCTTATAATATACAAACATGATGTTCTTTGATTTGCGCATTCCAAACAAAGTTTACAAGGTTTTGTGCTTAACATTAGCTATTATTTCAGCCTTCTTAATTCGGTTCCATATGTTCCATAGGTTCCATATATCCATAATATTTGTAGCGAGAAATCTAATGCGAGAAAGCCTTGAAATCATCATCAGTTTAAATTTTACTTTACTACTTATCTGTCTCTGTGTCTCACATGCTTTCAACAAAGATGAAAACTTGTTGTTTATTTTATCATTCAGTAGAAATTTCTCTGAATTTATTCAGCAGCCCATAGTAGTAGTAGTAATAGACATCTCATGTGGTCCCAAATATCAGTATTCACTGATATGCCAGCTTGTTGTCTTTGAACAATATAGTCTTCCTTACTTTTTGTTTTTTGTTTATTGTAAACTATTTAATAAATTTATGTATTTTCTAGTCACACATAAGTCGGGTTCTGTCTATTTATTATATCTATTTATTACATTACTTACGTAAAAGTTTATGGTTTATGTAGTATATTTTGCCTGTGTATCGTTTCTTGAGTCACAAACGGTTCTGGCTGAAAATCAGTGCTGCAGGTGTCTAACACCTCAGCGTAATGCTGAGCCAGCGACCGTTTCACTTTTGCGGAGACACACAACGCTGATGATCTAATTTTCATATGTGTTTTTTGTTTTTGTTGTTTCTTTTCTATAAAATTGTGTGTATGCTCTTATATTTGTGTGTCTTGCAAAATGAATAAATGTCTTCTTTCTTTCTTTCTTTCTTTCTTCTTTCTATTCGCATGTCAATTGTCAGGCACGAGAACTGTCCAAAATGCTCACATCGCGTGCGCGACCCGATTGCAATTCCGGCAGGTACCTGGAAATTCTGCTTCGTCTGAGCGTGTAATAGAACCGGTCACGGGATCAACGGCTGGCGAAAATAGCCCGTCTAAAAGAAACGGCCGTTTTAAAGTTTATCGCCATTGTTTTGATAGACTCAACTGTCCAGAGTTAAGACTCAATTTGATTGCACTTCGATTGCAGATGTTTTTTCGCGTTGAAGCTGGCAAAGTACCTAAAGTGGCGCATAGATCGAATTAGATCCTCCTCGTTTTTTGAAGTCGGACGAAAATGTTTAGCCACTAGAACACGCTATACCATGCCGGGTATATACGATACTATAAACAGCGGGATGATAGCAAGCCCTAAAGAATTTTGTATGAAGATGAAGAATGTACGTACCTTTACATTAGCTTAAGTGTAAGTAAGTAGGTATATTCATCCTAAATTTTGTAGGATTTATTCTAGCTAGAATATTGGTATATTACTTTTATTTTAATCCACTTCAAGGGGTCAGATTGGTCTGGAACGGCTTGTTGAAGAGACAATCTAAAAAGTAATTGCCAGATTCGAATTGCGAAATCACGTTGTCAAAAGTAGCGTAGCTACAGTCAAGTGGTTTTAGTTTTGGCTCTCTGAAAACTTTGTGATTCTTTCTGTACCAAGAGTGTACCCATCAGTCATTATGAAAAACGAAGACTACATAAAATTACGATTACCAATAGTAGAAGGTAAAGCAACTGTTTAGATATTAGACAAGATCAAAGAAATGAAATTACCGTGTCACTCAACTTAATCCACGGCTTTTAGCGCTTTAAAAGTTTCCAAGTTAAAAGGACAGTCACTGCCAGGTGATGCGGATCGATCATAAGCTGCAGAAAGTTTAAGGGCTCAGGCCTGGGAAAAACAGTGTAGTGATTATTAGGTGTTAGTCAGTTGTTAGGTGTCTGTTAGTTAAAAAAAAGTTTTAGTTTTATGCATCCGTTTGGGGTTTGCGTAGAGCCATCTCCTATTCAATTAATAGTTGTCACTAAAAGTATTGTTTAAATTGTATCTCCATAAAAATAGTACTTTGTTGTGCCAACTAGTAGACATTAAATAAACCTCAGATAATTTTATTATTACTTTTGCTATAGGTTTCATTACTTCATGTGTGTATAACTAAACAATCTGCGGATGTTGGCAGCGCAGCGCTCCTTCTTTGAATAGTTACGAGTAAGCTTCTTTTCTGTACGGGGAAGCTGCCAACTGTTCAGTCTCTTGTGGAATTAACTAGTATCTTTCTAACTTCTTTAAGGAAACTCAAAGCACTAGGACCCCACAGACCAAGGCTCTCGCCTCACGACACCAAATAAATAGTAAAAGCGATTGTGATTACCAGCGTATTTCACTTTCAAAATGGAACACAGAACTGTGACAGCGCAACTTGGAACTCCGAAATTTTCAAAATATTTTCCTCGTCAGAACTCAAAAGTTGACATCGAGTAATTTAAGCGCTTCAAAATCGTGACATGACGCTCTAATGAACGTGTTCGCACCGACCGACAACACGTCACCGCGTAACCGCTGTCGGCGTATTTTAGCTTCAATATGTTAAGAAGGTTGTACACATAGCCCGTTGTCTATGGTCTACGTAGCAACTAGAGATTTTCAAACACCGCTGTCATCTGTATTGTTACTTCAAGTTTACTTCCAATAAATACTCTGATTTACGTTATACGTATTATATTTGAATAGATTCACGTTAACATGGTAGCAGAGCGACGGTATACGTAATTATATTCAGAAGAAATTAAATGTCGAGAGTTTCTCCAAATTGTTATTAAGGAAAATAACAAAAGATGGACAAATCGTTTTTTGAAGCAACCAAACTTCAAGTTGGTTGTCTAGACGATAAGAACTGGACGACATGGAAGTACAAGATAAGTATTGCTTTGAGGGGTTTAGGAGTACTGGAAATTGTAGAAGGAATAGTTACCAGACCTAAATTGTCAGATACCCCAGACCAGAGAGCGATATATGATGAGCAATTGAAGAGTTATCTTAAAGGCGATAGTACAGCGTTGCTAGTCATAACGACGAATCTGTCAGATGATAACTTACAGAAAGTTATGCGTTTCTCTACGTCAAGAGAGGTATGGCTGGAACTGCACCGCTTATATGATGGAGTGTCAGAAGACCGAGCCTATGACCTCTGTATGAAGTTCTTTGGTTATAAGAAACAACCTGAGGATGACATAGCGTCCCATTTGTCAAAAATGAAAAACATTTGGTTTTCGCTAACGCAGGAATTGCAGAAGAAAGATTCGGGAAAGTGCGATCTGCCAGAAATTTTTCTTATTTGCAAAATTTTGGAAACGCTCCCTGATGAATATTTTGCATTCAAATCAAGCTGGTTGTTAATGTCAAAGTCTGATCGTACGGTAGATAACTTGACAAGTCAACTATGTTCTCATGAAAGAGCACTGTCTTCAAAAACCGAAGAAGAGGTGGAGGCTCTTCACGTACAGAGAACACAGATGAAGTTTAAGAAGAATAAGAAGCAGTTTGACAAACGTGACAAGGAAAAGTGTCACTATTGCGGAGAGACTGGTCATAGAGTCAAGGGATGCTCTAAATGGATTACTGATGGACGTCCGCCGAAACCGAAACCGTCAACATCAAAGAGTGATTCAAGCGCGAAAGTCAACATGAATCTTATGTCATTTGAAAACAGAAATTCAAGCTTGGATCATGATAACTGGTTTGTTGACAACGGAGCCACGAGCCATGTTACCCACAGGTGTGATTTATTTGAGTCATTCGAAGATTTCGAAGGTGCACACACGGTAACAACTGCTAATGGAGAAGCTGTCAGGGCGATCGGCAAAGGCAAGCTAACGGTACTAGCCGACGTTGAAGGCAACAAACAATTGATTACTCTGAATGATGTGTGGTATGTACCTACTATAAAGAAGAACCTTTTCTCTGTGCTGTCAGCCCAAGACAAACTTTTGTACAGCGTATTTACATCAGAGGCTACAGTATGTAATTTATCAGTCAATGGCAACATATTACTGATTGGAACCAGGAAGAAACATGGAGGTTTATATCAACTGAAACTTACCAATGTTATACCTGTCAAGCCTTTAGAAATTAACTGCCTGGACTCGAAAAACTTACTACAGCTGTATCATGAAAGATTGGGACACCAAAATAAGGCTCATGTAAAGAAAGTTTTGGAAAGAGAGCTTGGTATAAAGCTGAAGCAAGACAGTGAGCTATGTGAAGGTTGTATATACGGAAAATCACACAGAATGAAATTCGGAACAAGAGAAAAAGCAACTGAAGTTGGAGAGCTTATACACGCAGACGTTTGTGGCCCCTTCAGATTTTCTATTTCTAAATACAGATATTTTGTTCTCTTTAAGGATGATTTATCAAAATTCCGCTACGTTTATTTACTGAGACAGAAATCAGAAGTAAGTCAGAAACTGAAACTGATGTTGGCTGAAATTAAAGCAAATGGACATAAAGTGAAAGAGCTTTTGTCAGATAACGGAGGCGAATTTGATAATCAGGCAATAAGAAAAATACTTGAAGAGAATGGCATTCGTCAGAGATTTACAATGCCACATACTCCCGAGCAAAATGGTTCCGCAGAACGAGAAAATAGGACCATTGTTGAGGCTGCGAGAGCTATGATGCATGCAAAAGACCTGCCCCAAGGTCTGTGGGCTGAATTAGTTGATGCTACAGTCTACATTCTGAATCGAACAGGTCCGACTCCGATGGATAAAAGTCCTTATGAAATCTGGTACAACAAGAAACCTAGGATTCGGCACCTACGTATTATTGGCAGTACTTGCTATGCACATATTCCCAAGGTCACCAGAAAGAAGTTGGATAAGAAGGCGGTTAAAGGCATTCTTATTGGATACGATAATGACGAAGGATACAGGGTTTGGATAAAAGAAACTAACAAGTTAGTCCGTTCGAGGGACGTTATTTTCGAAGAAACTACCCTGAGACCAAGTGATCATGTTGAAATGCCAAAGAGCCCTAACGCGATGGAACCAATTTCTTTTGACATACCCATGTCTGTCATACCAGTAGAAGAACCAGTATCAAATACGAATGAAGAAACTAATTTAGATGGAGACAGCTTGGAACAGGATTTCAATTGCGAACCTGACCTAAACGATGAAGCTCAGGAAGATGTTGAAGTTGAAATTCCTGATCCTGATGTCCAAACTGATGATTCGTTCGTATCATTGAGAGAGGAAGGTACTGAAGCGGATGGTGATGAAGCATTACTCCCTGAGACTGAAGAAAGGGGAATAACACCAACAGAAGAAGGTGAAGAATTACTCCCACAGGAAGAGGAGAGGAGAATGACACTCAGAGATCGCTCAAGAATTAAACCTCCTGCTCTGTTTGATGACTTCGATTGTTCGTACAACATTAATTTAAGTGACAACAAAGAGCCAAGCACGTACAAAGAGGCTCTTAATGGACCTGATCGTGATGGTTGGCGCATGGCTATGGATTCTGAAATGAATTCTCTACGTGAGAATGAAACGTGGAAACTAGTGGAACCCAAAGGAAAAGTCAGAGCGTTGCCCTGCAAATGGGTATTCAAACTGAAGATGAACCCAGACGGAAGCATTGATCGCTATAAAGCAAGGCTGGTGATTAAAGGCTATTCGCAAAGAGAAGGAATAGACTACGATAAAACTTTTAGTCCTGTAGCCAAGTTAAGCACCATCAGAGTTTTGTTGAGCATCGCCGCTAACGAAGGTTTAATATTACGACAGTTTGATGTCGCTACTGCTTTCCTGAACGGAACAGTACAAGAGGAACTGTACATGAAACAGCCTGAAGGATATAATGATGGCACAGGAAGGCTATGCAAGTTGAAAAGAAGCCTGTACGGTTTAAAACAAGCCCCTCGCTGCTGGAACATCTGTATCCATGAATTTTTAATAGAGTCTGGATTTCAGCAAACCGATGCAGATCCCTGCTTATATTTTCGCCAACGCGGAAATGCTAAAGTGTTGCTAGGCCTGTATGTTGATGACGGCCTTATTGCATCAACGGATGAAGCAGAAGCAGAATACTTCGTAGAACACGAATTAAAGGCTCGTTTTAAAATTACAACGAAACCTGCGTCCTATTTCCTTGGCTTAGAATTGGAGCGTCAAGATGATGGCGCTATCTTGATACACCAGAGAGCTTACGTCAGGCGAATACTTGAAAAGTTCGGAATGACGGACTGCAAACCAGTTGCAACACCAGCTGTAAAAGAATCCCCAGATAATATTTCTGATGAAGGTAATAACTCTGATAAGACGAATTTTCCTTACAGACAAGCAGTGGGAGCACTTAGTTATTTGATGGTGGCGACTCGTCCCGATATAGCTTTCGCTGTAAGCGTAGTATCTAGGAAACTAGAAAATCCGTCTACTCAAGATGTGACAAAAGTCAAAAGAATTTTAAGGTATCTGAAAGGAACAGAATCCAGAGGCCTTATATACAAGAAAAGTGCGGTCACAGGTCTTGAAGCCTATAGTGATGCAGATCACGGAGGTGACTTAGAAACTGGTCACTCTACTAGTGGAATAGCCTGTTTGCTTCACCGATCTCTAATCAGCTGGGAAAGCAAGAAACAGAAATCGGTAGCACTATCAAGCACAGAAGCTGAGCTAGTCGCTGCGAGCGAAACGTGCAGAGAAATGGTATGGTTGAAACGTCTCGTTGGACAGCTGACCACGCCACAACAAACTCCAATATTATATGTTGACAATGAAGGAGCAGTAAAGCTAGCGCACAATCCGCCTTACGAGTACCACCGCCGCACGAAACATATTCGCTTGCGATATTACTATGTAAGAGAGTGTGTTAATAATGGCGTTTTGAAAGTTAAGCAAGTTCCCGCTGAAGAGCAGCTTGCTGATATGCTCACCAAACCGCTATTCAAGCCAAGATTGGCATTACTATCCCAAAAGATTGGTTTATCACCATAAACAGAAAGAGAAGTGGATGTTAAGAAGGTTGTACACATAGCCCGTTGTCTATGGTCTACGTAGCAACTAGAGATTTTCAAACACCGCTGTCATCTGTATTGTTACTTCAAGTTTACTTCCAATAAATACTCTGATTTACGTTATACGTATTATATTTGAATAGATTCACGTTAACACAATAAGGATGCTTCAAACTGCTGTGTTGAAACAGGCTGTCCCAGACATGGTGAGGCAATACAATACTGGAAACACTAGCCTAAGGCGCACCAAACCAGCCCCAGTGAACGATAGAAAAAAAAGACAAATTCTCATTTTTACTTCCATTGTTAGTTCCAGTGTTTACTTGCAAAGCACCCCATTTTAACCGCCTTCTTCATGAACACTATAGGCTTCTGCTAACTTAGCGATCGTTTATCCTTATCTGTGAAAGGTAAATGTCACAGTGACAGATAAGGACAAACGATTACTAAGTTAGCAAAAGCCTACAGATCGTTTATGAACAAGGAGGCTAGTCTTTATATTTGTACCTACGCGATGAAAATGAAAGAACAAATAAACATTTTACCGAGAGCCATCCGAGCCATCCAATTAAACACTTCTACAGAGGTCATGACAGGCTGGATCGGTGTTTCTTAGGCTGGTTTTCCTCCGGTGTCACTGTGATTTGGGGCATTCGGTAGTTGAAATGCGATGGCCGTCGGGCGAATCAGGCCAAACTATCCCCTCGTAAATGGATTGACGCTGTGCAGTGAATGCGGGCCGGGAATTGCACTCAATAGCTGTTAGAATGCGTCGAATGTTGTGCTAGCTCTTCACTAATGGTCGAGGTTAGCCGAGGCGAGAAGGCTGTCTCTGTGTGATGGGATAAACTGATGTTTAGTGATGGGCGACTTCGACTATTTTGCTGAATCTAATGATTATCGATTAATAATATCATAACTCGAATTTGAAATAAGTAATATAGGTACTAATGCCGATAATCGAATAACGACTCCAGGTTAACTGGAAGAGATCCCTTCTTAGGGATAAGTTCGCCTTTGTACTATTTACTGTATTTTTAAATTTTTATGTGCAATAAAGAGTTTACATACATACACACAATACATACGGCTACTAATATTAGTAACTAATCGGCGGCTAGTAGAAAATCAACGTCAATTCGACTGGACTGGATGGAGTGGATTTGAGTAGGTAGGTACTACTAATATTTGAATGATTTTCGAAATAGTCGACAGTCGAATGATTACAAATAATAGAATTAGTACCTATTCAAAGTCGCCCATCACTAGTGATGTTTGCTGTACGACAAGCCCGCACGGTAATGATTACCCCCTTATTCATAAACGCTCTATAAGCTTCTTCTAACTTAGCAATCGTTTGTCCTTATCTGTCACTTTGACATTTACCTTTCACAGATAAGGACAAACTATTACTAAGTTAGCAGAAACCTACAGAGCGTTTATGAATAAGGGGTTTAGCCTGCCTAGCGCAGCGATTTCTTCATAAAAGAGTCATTGAACAATGAATGATATGATATTTACCTTGCTACTCCGCTACTTACGTGCAAGTAGATAACCAAGCTTGTGCGAAATGTATACGTTTTGCATGCAATCCCTCCCTTCACTACTGCCACACAAAACGCACACAAATCCCACAAAATTAATTAATCCTAACACCACACAAACACTGACGCGCGTTTCGATCCCTCTACGGGATCATTATCAAAGTTAGAGCACAACCGATGTACATGCGAACCAACGTCGTACACTCAATAAAATATTTAATAGAGTCATGTTTAGAGGATAATATAGCAGAACATACCTGATAACTGATACGTTTTCCAGATCGAGTATCTGGATATGCATTACGGCTCTGACGGCGGCGACGAGACCAGCCCCGCACTCCTGCGCCATCATCTGCAAGAGATTCGCTGTTGCAACGAAACCTCCAAGGCTGGATACTTTTTGGTAAGCTTTGTTGATAATTTATCGGTTGCTCTCAATTTATAAGTAACAGTTTTAAATATACCCCCTTTCAAAAAAATCGGGCACCGATGTTTCAGATTTTTAGGCATTAAAGCTTAGAAAGTATAAGCTTTTATGCACAAAAAATACAAAAACCATGGGTGCCCGTTATTTTTTGCAAGGGGGTATACATTGACATTTTAAATACCCTTGATCATGATGCATGTAACTGCGTCGAAATATCGGGAACTCATCAAAAGTGGTTGCGACTCTTTAAGATTCATGATTAAAATGGAAAATCAATTGCCGGAAAATCAAGCAATCGAGCAATTAGCAAGGTGGGACTGTTTTTCGTTGATTGATTTGGACTTCCACAAAATAATGCATGATTCAATTAGTTACTTAAAACTCATTCGTCCATTTAATATAAGATAATGAGCGTTGTGTACCAAAACGGCAAAAGGTTATGACTCAAATTCGTTATTTCACAAAAGCCAAATAAATTCGCTTGACGACCACCGAAAAAGTCAACAAAATAAAAATAAAATGCTATTTACCTACTTTTAAGCCCGTAAAAAAGAAAGCCTGTTTTGTCGTTTGAGCTCCGTTCCGTAAAATAAGATTAATTCAAATGAGACGGACTAAACTGAATGACTCAATTTTTCCTGCTCTCTTTTTTGGGAAAATTAAAAAATAACAAAGGGGTTTTTTCAATTGCCGTCCGAAATGAACCGTTAGATTTTAACGATTTGCTAAAAGAAAAATAATTGCTGCTTTAACGTTCTTTAGACTCGTTAAAAATCATTTTATTAAATTTGGGTTAAGAATAAAACTACGTTCTAAGATTCTGGGCTAACGGTTTTTGAAATTATAACCAGCATAATTTGACTTCGTGACGTAGTTATAGCCAGTAAACACTGCCACCCGAACGTAAAGTAACACGCAGCAAAAGTATTGGAAGGTATCAATGACATATGAATTCCCTTATCATAATACCTTATCCTTATCCTTGGACATTTTCGAGCGGTGTATGCCTTTAATTTGTGTGAAGTAGTGGAATATTATTAAATGTGTTACTTTTTTTATTAGTGCCTCATCGGTGGCGACGCGTCTTCGTACCTGCCAGTTCTCCCTTTCACGATCAAAGAGGAAACATTCGAAAACCTGGTGAAATCCGGCTCACCGCAGGCTGCGTTAGTACAAGCATGCTATAGACTTCACGCAGACGGCAACTACCATCTAGAAGGAGACGATAAATGGTAATTATAATTACCTAGTTGCGTTACAAAGTTGCATGTTTGCTTGCAGTAACATTACCTCACTGCAAGTGCAATGTTACACCTTAATTTATACAGTCTTTGAGAAATAGATTAGTCAGCTCTGTGAGGTATTTGAGTGAGTTTTACCTTCTCATTGTGGAAACGTAGACTAAATTTATTGTAATAATATTCCAGGGCCGACACACTTATAAACGCGTTTTAAATTACGAATTTTAAAAAAATACTCAAACTTTTTTATCATTTTTTATCTTAATTAAAGTAAATACTGGCCGCTATGGCTGCATTGCAGAAAGCCATTTAAAAATAAAAATATTTTTCTTTTAATTAGTGTTAATGGCTATTGACTGTCAAATATTCACGCCTGCTGGCCAGTATTTTTTTGTTAGGTTTGCGATTTATTGTTGGCTTTTTATTAAAATGTTGGGGAAGAAAAACAAGATGTCAGACCAAATTTTAAAGAAAAAACACGACAAAAACTTTTCTTAACCTAAAAATTTATTTGTTATCTAATTAAGTTCGATGTCTAATTAAATTAGTGTTGAATTAAAACTAACATAAAATTCGAAACTGCTTGAAATAAAATTACAATGATTTCTTACTGGCTAAAGAAGTGCAATAGAAATGTAAAAATGAAGAATTGACAACGAACATAGTAGTAATAGAATGTATTTTGAGTGCCGTGAATCCTAGTAAAGATGTTTCGTAAAAGTTGAAGCTTGGCTATTAAAATATTGTAGACGCTATCCATAAGGGATTGTTAAAAATCTGTTGTGCGCTCAAACTATCCAAAACTTCCCTGAGTGTGACGTGCTATTTGGAGAAACAACGAAGCTAATGACTTTAAGAAAATAAAGAAACTACAGTACCCGGCAATAAAGATTGCACGGTATAACACTGTTCCTTAACACACCGGCGCGTTCCAAGTAAAATTAAGTTTCATTAACAAAACCACGACCAAGTAGGTAGGGTATCAAGATATTCATGAATCCCTCCCTCTGCTACTTGTTACATTACTACACCTGTTCTAAAGCCGAGTCTGATCTCAAGCCCCAATATTTACATGGCCGTGACCCAAAAAACAATATCAACAGGTTCTACGACACGATAATAAAATATCTCATTTCCCCTACTCTAAGGAATATTCGCTCAAGTAGGTACGGATAAGCAAAACCTTTATACTCCTTCCTCTATCTAGGCTATGACAATTTATGACCATTCCCTCGGAACGAGATCCGGACACTCAGTAGGATCGTAAAATAAATAATTTAGCGGATGGAAAGACGCCTCCTTGCACATAAATATTGCTACACCTGAAACTGCCTACAGGTTATCGTTTGTTGTGAGAGGGACGACGGGTATTGATGGAATGATTACGTCTATTCAATTTATTTCCATTATTGTTGCCGGCTTTAGGGGAAAGGCTGCTATAGGTTTGTTGGTCCGATATATTCGAAGACGCCGTGTCTACAGGTATAATGAAATAGGCGAGTAATAAAATAAGCGTTAGGTCCCTTTGTCATTGCTCCTAAAAAGTATTTGAAAAACCGAAGAGTTTATTGTTGATGATATTAAGAACACAGAATCTACCTCAAATACTAGGTATTGCTGGCTGTAATAATCAGACACTCGACGAATTTCAAGGAACTCATTTAAATGCAGAAAACAGTTCACAGTTGGTTAAGTAGGAGAGCGAATTGAATTATGTCGTGCCCATGCTTTCTCTTCAGTCTTATCAAATAAGTCACCATGTAATCGGATTGCTACCATATGAGAGTATAAAATATAGCCTATAATAAAACCTACGTATATTCATCAGGTACTGCGATCTCGTGGAGAGAGAAGAGCAGCGAAGTCGCCTCAGTGAAGTGCAAAAAGCGTTCAACTCGTTAGCGCTTGAAGCGCATTCCAGCGGAACTGACGTCGCTGACCTGCTAAGAAGCCCGGTAGAGATTCAGTGTGATTTAGCTTTAGGTAAGTTTTATCCAAGCACAAGTTATGAGTGTTCAAAAATAGACAAAGCGCTTCGAGACAGGGTAGGTAGTATACCCTTGCCCTTCGCTTGGCTCGTCCTGGCGGGGCACTACCGATCCCCCAGATTTTTCATTATAAACTAGAATATTGAGAAAGGGCAATCATAGTGCAGTAAAAGAGAATGTTTAAATTAGAACCTTATCCTTTTTTAAATGTACCTTGTTTAGGTAGGTTCTAGAAAATATTTAAGTGTGTTTTTTATCGGAATAAAAATACGCTGCGAATATGTTTAAACCGAGAATCTGCTTAAGTTTTGTAACATTTTTAAAATTAACTTATGCATATTTTGTAACAGGCATAACACAGGACTCCGTAGTTGGTAACTTGAAATTCCGCCGTAACAAAGTTCGTCCTGAAATACGATCTATAAATCCAAAAATATTATGTGCCCCAGTTTTACGGCGAATAGTAAAACTTTATACGAGATTAAACCGACTTTCGGAATGGAAATTACAGCTTTTACTATTTCCCATCTGGGAAAAATTCTACGAGCCGTAAAAGTTCTTCCCTGTTAAAATATTTAATGCTAATTAATATAACTTTGACCAATTAGAAGTTATGGACACGCATGTTTCATCAGTAAATCGCATGTTCCATCGCAATTTTGTGTTGAGAGTTTGACGTAAATATCATGTTTATAAATCCCAAAAGCCGAGGTATCTTAGTGGTTTGACTTATGGCCTCTTAAACAGAGGATTGTGGGTTCAAACCTCTATGTTTTTTGTAATTAATATTTGAAATTTAATTTCAAATTTACTAAGAGCTTTTTGGTGAAGGCAATTTGTTGTGTGACAAATTAATAGTGTGTGAACTTACTGAATCAAAATGGGCGTACAACAGTGAAATCTATCGACGACAGTGGAGCGTGTGAGGCTGGAATTGCGATGACGATGATGATGATGAATTTTGAAACTTGACACATACTTTTAAATACATGAACTGAGTAGAAAAGTAGAAAAATCTTCCATCCATCCAAACATACTTTAGAGTAAGGTCAATGTGGGGAAGACCGGCATACTTCATTTTTTTTTCACTTCGGAGTGATCTAGCTGCGTTAATTATTCACCTACGTTACCGCTTGTAATCGCATACGATGAAGAATTTCATAAATAATAGTTGAGCTATAGTGACAGATCATTTTAATCACAAATTAAGCAGAAACAATGGTATTTTTAAAAATTCGGCGAGTAGACGGACTTCCCGTGTAGTTTAAGGTAAGTCCGTCTAGTAATGATATCAGCCAAACTATGGGTGCTTATATGTTAGTATTCGAATCCTTAAAAAAATGAAACAAGACGATTGAAAGTGTACTTTCAACTTATTAAAATAAGGTTTAGATTCGAAATAAACACAATTTTTCGAATTCAAAGGCAAGACCGGCATATATTACGTAAATGGGGTGGTAAACCTTTTTTGGCAAATAATATTATACGTACTTACTTATTTTTAGGTTTCCCAAATAAAAGATCAATAGTAATTTTGTATAATATGTATAATGTCGTCACCTAGCACTGATAGCAGAAGCTTTGCTTAGTTTGTGCAATGTTGAAAGGATTTATCTATGAAATTTTACCTTATGAAATCTTAATAATAATTGAAGTCGTAAAAATAGTTGGTAACCTCTGATTCCAGGGAAGTCCGGCATATGACGGACTTGCCTTGTAACATAGTAGACGGACTTTCCAACTTAACGAAATTTTAATGTGATAAATGATGGACCGTATAATTACAAAACTAAGCCAATTTCTGATAATTTAAACACAGAAGAAAGATAGCCGGTTCTTGTATTACATATGTAGTTACTTTCTGGCGCAAAATCTTGTCACCAACTATTTAAAAAAAAAATATTAGCAGAGACCGTCGTACTATGACTTCGAGTTCCATACACGTGATGACTTGTTTAGGCGGATTTCTCTGAAGTTTATTGTCACAGCGTCATCTAAATTAAAGTGAGGGAACTAGCGCGACAAACTGCTTTATCTACTGGACGCTAAAGCGGGAAACGCTTTCAAATTCAAAAGTTATAACGTGTTGACGGACTTGCCTTGTAGACGGTCTTACCCACATTGACCTTATTATAGATAAACCAAACGTTCCTTTTGGGATTCTTATTTATTAACGTTCAAAATGATTACATACTTATATGCTCTTTTATGATATTTGTTAGTTTAAATCATCCAATCAGCTATTTATGAAATCCTTTAGAACAGTCAGTGGTTTGGTATTGCTCGTTTTCAATAGTAGCGTAACTATTAATTCTAACATAATTATGTTAAAATTGTATGCATAACATTATTTTGATAATCTGATTATCAATACATGAGCAATAATTTTATGTTGACACGTTTTCCGTGTGATAAAGTTATGAAAACAAAATGTCATAAAATGCAAGCGTATAGAAAACACACGGCATTGCACATGCTAATAATGTTAATCCTGTACGCAATGTAAGCCCATAAACGGATTAGTGGTCGGCATTAAATAAGACTTTAATGAAACAACATTAAAGCTGGCATCACTGATAAATTTAATGAGGAAGCTTTAGAGCTGGAGGTATACTTATATTGAAATAACTATACGATACTCGAGGACTAGAAGTAATGATTTTTAATAACGGTGTTTACATTCCTACATTATACAAATTACTAACCTCAAACCTCAAATTGCCTCCCCCATAGGCCTCCAGTTGCCACCGTGAACCCGCGACATAAACCAGTCTAGTCTGATTAGACTGTAACAATTTAATAATAATAATTTATTTCGGACCAAAAACATCCTTAGTGTTAAGTACAATTGCTTAAGCATATAGGATTAGTGACATAAAAGGACAAAAAAAAAAAAAAAAAAGAATAAAAAAGAACACAACTAGAAACGCCCCGGGGCGCAGCGACGACTGGCGCGTGCTGCAGCCGTGCCCAGCGTTCCGTTTAAAAGAAAATCCATTATTAAGCTTGTCTTAGAATAGATAGTGCAAAAAACAGTAATTCTCTCTATTCCGAAACGTGTTGCGAACCCGTGCTAGAACAACCTCATATAAAAACTCGATAAAAGACAACTACGTTGCTGAAAACTGAAAAAAACACGTACCGAAGTTTTTTGTTCGTTATTGAATCGTTTACGAAGACCGATCCCCGAACTTAAACTGAAGCCAAACATTTCCCGAGTTTTTATCGTATCCCCAATGAAAATAAGGTTCGCCATTCAAAATGCCGTTTTTTTTTCAAACATGGAGGGATACATTGCCAACGGCGGCTATGTCGTAAAAACTGCATAAAAGCTCGATCTAATATCACTAAAAAGCTTTGTGGCTTCGTACAACATTTACCATTTATTAGCCTTTCATTTGTAGTAAAGTTTAAAATTCATGTCCCTGTTGTTTGTTTTTATGTGAAAGCTATTTAAAAGTACAATTAGAGGCATTTCAATTAAAAACGCGTTACTGTTAAATGTGATGTTGATGTCTAGGTTGAGTGCCAATTGCTGAAGACGATTGTTATAAAAACACTTCAAAATTAAGCACCTTCTCAGTACTACCTACCTAAACATAGCCAAGACACAATTTAAAACTACATAAGTAGAGGTCGAAATAGTTACCCTACATTAATATTTTATTGAATCAGGCGTTAAACACAGCAGTACACCTATTCTTTGACCACCACTAATAACCAGTTTCGTACCTATGTTACAAATGGTTCACTCTTGACTTTGTTACTTGCGGAGGTACATTTCAATGAACAAAAAATATTTGCCTCGCTACTCCGCTACTTGTGTGCAAGATAGCCAAGCCTGTGTTTTTTTGAACAGTTGTTAATTAATACACCGTTATTTTTTATCCAATTTAGAATCTGAAAGTCACAGTTAATCACGTACTGAAAAAGCGATAACGAACGTTAGGTACTCGTTATTTCTGCTTTAATCATCATATATAACAGTAATATATACTACAGATTTCATAACATAACAGGATTACAACTTCAATGTATTTTTGCAGATCTTTTATCCAACGGAAACCACCCTAAAGGTGTGATAGCGGTGTTTAGAGATTGCTCAGCCCTAGAAGCGGACGATTCTAAACTTGCGGTGCTGGCACATTCTAGAATAAAAGCCCTCAAGAGGCGACTAGAAGATACTTTACCTGAGGGGCATATCATTAGGCTTGAGTAAGTGACAACGTGTTCTCAAACACTATTATTAGAGGAGACCCTTATTTAGTCCCTGTATTTTGCTGAAAAAATCAATTCAAACTCCGAGCAATAGATACAATAACTTTGAGACCTCAAATTATCCGATTATTTATCAAATGACTAATGACTTTTAGTTCTCGGAGTATAAAGGTTTAATAATGTGAACCACTAAATATAAAAGATCCTAATTAAGTGACTTTAAATTTATATGCTTTTAACGCAATATACCGTGTTGACATATTACTATGAAAATACATATTGTATTTGGAACCTACAGGTCATCATCAGCAGAGTCGTCACGGACAGATGCTGCATCAGACAACGAGGAGAGGTTAGCGCCAATGCGGGAGCAAGTGCAGGCGGCAGTCAGTTCGCTGCTCGACGAAAGCCTGAGCACGGAACCCGATCAAGGCAAGGGAAGAAAAAAGACTGTACAGGTAAGATGACAAGATAAATCATTACCTATTATGTGATATTTTCATAATTGTAAAGGGCAAAGCAAATTAAATTACTGACTTGATTTGTTATAAAATGTGAATAATTTATATTCACATTAGCAGAAATGAATGATGGAATAAACTGGTTACGAATGTCATAGAGCAATAACATTCTTTAAACTACCTACATAGATTTGATGAAATTGAAACAGTCTATGTTTTTGTAAGCTCAAGCAATATAAGTAAATATGTTTGGAACTCCACTTAAACAAAGAATTTATTACCACCAAACGGGAACAAATTGATAAAGTTTTGACTCAAACTCTCCCCAATACGAACTTCTTTAAAAGGCTGGCGGAATCATTAATCAAAATTTTCAGCACATCGTATATCTTTCAGGAAGTTTTCCTGGAGCACATCACTCATCTTAGGATATGTATAGAGCATAGACGT
The DNA here is from genome assembly GCA_963854515.1 of Pandemis heparana. NCBI lineage: Eukaryota > Metazoa > Arthropoda > Insecta > Lepidoptera > Tortricidae > Pandemis > Pandemis heparana. The sequence goes on from OY978010.1 coordinate 12,686,729, forward strand.
CGGTATAAGGTAAACGTTAAGCAAATCGAGGATGCAGCGAAAAGTATACTAAGCAACGCAAAAGAAAACTACGAAAACCGGACGCGCCACCCTCCCGTTCTAATATACGGGCCGGACGCCTCGGGGAAGAGTACTTTATTGACACATTTATATTATAAATGTGAGGAAGTTTTTCCCAAGCCTGTTCTGAGGATAATAAGGTTTTCGGCTTCCACTCCGAGATCGGCCTACAATTTGGAACTTTTGAGAGTTATGTGCCAACAGATATCTATTATCTTGAACATTCCCGAGGGCTATTTGCCGAAAGACGCCAGTTTTGATCCTTTGTATATTAATAATTGGTTTCAAAGTCTCTTGAGGAGATGCGAGGAGATGGAAAACGAGATTCTGCTTATATTTATTGACAACGTGCATAGGGTGAACCCGCTTGAGTGTGACATAGTGACGGGGCTGTCATGGTTGCCGATGTCGCTGCCGCGCAACGTGTTCCTCGTGTGCTCGAGCGCCGTGCCTCTTGAGCAGCTGCAACTCACTCCCGCGCAGAAGGAGAAGTTCAAAGTGCAGCAATGCTACCACCTCTTCGATCCCATCGCGGAAACGCCCGAAAACAACAGCTACGGAGACTACATCGACAGTGCCTTTGATAACTTAGAAGCCGTCTTCGGATCTAAAGCCTTTAGTAAATTAGCAGGTACACAGTTAATCATCCTCAGTTTAGTTGGCCGGATCCGATGTGGCACAATTAACTTTGTTCATGATTTCAGGTTACATAACTTGTTCCGAGTTCGGGCTCACGGAGCTCGAGTTGCTGGAACTTCTAATGCCGACGAGCAATAGCGACGCGGTTATAACTCTGAAGGATGCCAACTTTAACTTTTCTACTTTGTGCGTCGCCAAATATATGATGAGTAAGTGACAATTTGACATTAACTTTTCTGTTACGCAGCGTAATTAAGTTGCAAGTTTTGGCGATTCATATTTGCTTGAAAGAGTTCGTGGGGGTATATTAAAACTTTATTATACGCTGCGTGCTATGAAATTGTACTGTTCATTTAAATTTTAGTTGTAGAGCATAAATTTGTCAGCAGCATCTGCTGCGGATGGCTTTAATCGCAACGCACATATTGCGAGTGTTTGTGGTTAAAATTAATTTCGGGGGTAACCTACAGTTTGGCATTATTTAGCGCCGAATCTTCCTTTAACTATAAATAAATCCGTAACCGGCTAAAAACATTTTTTTGAGGCAATAGTGTTAAGTGCATTTTAAAGTTGATTTCGAAACATAATACATTAATTCAAGAACTTCTTTTAATAAGAGGCTATTCACCGCTTCTCTTTAAAAAAATGTATATTGTAAAACTGTCGTTTTGCAAAATAAGATATTCCTGTGAAAATAAGAAAACAAAAAAATCATTTTTGCTCTTGCAAATTACGATGGCAATTGAGCTTTATCTGCCATAATCATGGGTATGGTAAATAGAAATATAGAAAAATCTGGCTTCGAACTCTGTTAAATTCCGGCAGGTAGGTATCTTAAGAATCAGGTTATCCTATAATTCCGTCTCTATTTATTATTACAAAACAGACAGAGACGTCATCATACCTAACTGAACTGACACTTAAGATAACTGGAACTTAACAGTGGTGAGTGGTGAAACAGGCCCTAAATGTACTTAGGGGCCCCGCAGCTTACACCAGTAGTGGCGACCACTTAGTGGCCGCGATTCTGCATACATTTTATATGGCCTCGCCGCACACGTGACGCCGGTGGTCTGCACTCGCTGGCTATACTTATGTATTAAAAAAAATATACTTATGTTAATATTCATCATATATTTCAAAGACCGTGGACGGACTCGATACATAACTGAACGAAATCGGCTCGATAGAACATAATTACAAATATTAAACGGTTCCATCTCTTTATTTTTACGACGCATTGGGTCTGCAATTAAAAACATGAAGTCAACATATTCATACCTAAACCGCTAACGAGTCATATTTCACAAATAATCCATACTTTTTTTATTTCTTATTATTTGTGCCTTATTTGCAAGACTTTAGACGCGCGCTACGCTGCCGGAGTTTCTTCTCTTTCACTAACAGACACGCGAACCGTATGTGTGAAAAGTGGCGCTGCTCAAGGTCATTGGCGGTTGACAGCGCCTTAAGTGACTAGTTAATATTGTTCGCAGAACCCCTTATACTGGAGAATGTGGTATCTGGTCGGAGCACGTGGCGGTGGCGCGCGGCGTCGGCCGGCGCGCGCGCACGACGCCGATACGTGCGAGTGCAGAGCGCGCTACGAGACGCCCACTCAGATTTAGCAGCGCTACACTTCGCCAATTTCCTTCAGGACCCTGATGATACCGACACTTCGGAGACGCAGGAGCCAGGTTGAGAATTTTCTTCATTCATCTCTAGTCAGATTTGTCTGGCTATTTAATTATGGCGTTCACGCTCCACGACGATAATGTGCGGGATCAGAGCGCGCCACGGGACGCCCACTCAGAATTAGCAGTGCTTTAGTTCGCCAATTTCCTTCAAGACCCTCATGACACCCACGTTTCGGAGACGCAGGAGACAGTTTAGCATTTTTTCTTGTATTCATTATTTAAACTTTGGTTAATATTTAGGTATCAGAGGATATTAGCTTTACCTATTTTTAAAGGCGACACTCCGATTCTTGGAATTTTTCAGTAGAGTTTATCAATTTGTAGTTAGTAGTAGTTTTTTAATTTGTTTCCACAACCACGCTAAAGCTTCGGGGTTAAACACGTAATTAATATATGTATTTCTGTATGTACCTGATTCCTTTGTGATGTTCTTTATTGCAAGCATAATTTACCTACTTCATCATAAACTTTTCAAATTCTACGTGCTAAAAATAAAACCGGTCTACTCGATCTGATGGTCCATAAATGGGTTACTCTTAATATCGACTGACGGTAGGTAAAAATCCAATATCGAAGAATTGACGCGAGCAGTGGAGCACTGCATCGCATATTGAGTTAGCTGCTCTGGATATTGCTGGCATTTTATGCACTATTTTGGTGAAGGAATGTGCTTCCGTTGATTCATTTATGCAGTGGCATGTCCGCGACATATTTAAGTAGGACTTCGAGTTGACAGTGTACCTATTCTTATTAGTCAGAATTGTATATTGTTGTAAAACTTGTATCTGTATACGTGCCGGCACGTAAGTCTAACGATGACGAGTCACGTGGAGGGGATCTGCGCACCCACGGATACGGTCAGATTAGACTTACGTGCCGGCACCTATACCTACCTACTGTAAACTTTTTACATTAGAGCATGATACCAAAGTGGGTCTGGGGACCAATGTAATATTGCAAGGTACCAATATATTTTCTTTTACTTAAATCAAGTCGTTCATTCTCACCGATTTTATGTAGACCACCCGTATAAACATTGCATTATTCTCCTAGAACAGAACCTGCTTTTAAACTAGTACATCTTAAGTTATCTACAATATGGTAAATACTACATATGTATTAACCAACAAGTGCTATTGTCTTGTTACATACCACCCACATAGGCGTTTGGTCACCTTGTAACAAGTACCAGTTACTACTACACTACGATCATAAATTTTGTTTCACACAACCACTCTGTTAACTCTTTTTTTTAATGTTATTAGGCTGCGCAGACGACGACGACGCGCTTCTAGACTCAACGCCGTTCCACTCGGGCACTCGCACGGCGGCTGCGTTCACACAAAGGCACGTTGAAGAGTCTTGGTTGCATCTCCTGCTTGCTGGTGACTTCTCGAAGCTAAAGGACTTGACAGTGTGCAACTTTGACTTTCTGCTGGCGGCGGTAAGTGCCCTTAAGTTAAGATGTTTCCTAGTTCAGGTTGTTTATCCTTTTCAATGTCAAGCCTAGCGAAATAGTCAAGGTATGTAATTCAAAATGAATGCCATTGCATAGTGGTTACTTTTAAGTACACTGTGTAGTTCTTCGACGTATATGACCTCTATAATTTTAATTGCCATTTTAAAATTTATTAATTGCCATTTTATTCCGACCACAGACTATCTACTACAGAGCATAACTCATTGGGCACACTGCTGCCCTCTATACCACTATACAACAGTCATTAACGTGGAAAAGGTTAAATAAAATATAATGTTGATTCAGCGTTTACCGTACCATTTATAATAATTGGTTTGTCAGTTATTGAACATTCGATGTAAATATCGCTGCAGTTAGCCAAGCAAAAACTAACAACCCGCTCAACCTTTGATCACACATGTTGCCAAAAACTACGTGCTGTAACGGAAAAAGTTGAAGCTTAGTTGGCTTAAAAAATTTGTCTGATATTTTTGTAAAGATAGTTTTTAATCAAGTAATGTTCAAAATACCAGACAGAATTAAATCAATTTGAACTTTTTCAAAGAATTGTGTGTTTATTGTTTTCGTTATATATCGTTTTAATAGGGCGTTCTAAATAAATTTGAATTCAACTGAATTGAGTGGAGGAGCTTTTGAGTTAGGCATTGTCTGCCCAAAATATACATAGCGGCATATTTAGCGGAACACAAAAAAAGTTAACAAAACGCATACCTACTTAATGCTTGACCAGAAAAAAATAAAAATAAATACCTAACATTTTTTTTGTGTTCCGCTAAATATGCCGCTGAGTGTATTAAGACTCAGTCCTAAAACGTTACAAGGCTTCTGATGCTCTGCTATCTTATTACGTAACTCGCTCGCAATTGCCATCGTGTTCATTTTGACAGTTCTTGTATGAATGTGACAGGTACCTGGGTCAACCCATACATGAACTGTCAAAATGAAGACGATGGTGATCGCGAGCGTGTTACGTAATAAGCCTGCTGTTCTAATACACAGGTCCAAACGGTGACCGTATCGTATCTCCGCTGCATACTGGAGCATGTCCGCTGCTATATCCTGGACCGAGACGTGGAACTGGTCTACGGAGCCGTGAGGAAGTCCAGCGATATACTGACGCGAGACCCAATGCAGTTGGGGGCACAGGTTACTCAATTTAATTAAGTTTTAAATACGAAATTATCGTTGTGTGGCAAAAATGTGACAGGAACGAAGAAATTATAGCACTGGTTTAATTCTTCTCTTGTTAATATTAATAGCCTGTAATGTTGTCCCACTGCTGGGCAGAGGCCTCTCCCCTAGATTTCCAACGCACCCTGTCCGCACTTATGTCTTGCCAATCGCTCAAGATCGTGCCTAGGCCATCCCTCCATCTCCGCCTCGGCCTGCCGCGGCGCTGATAGCCATCCTGGCACATCCAGTGAGTGGCAACACGTGCCAACCGCTCTGGGTGCACTTTCAACGGGAGAAGTGTAACATTATGATTGTTTCTCTTTGAAAGAAAATATTTAACCTAAGTACTGTATGCATATTTTCTTTTGTTAGTTTCTTCGCAGTAAATTTATATGTCGAGTTTCCAGTAAATACCTTATTTTGCGTGAGGCAGGACTTTGTGCAATGTCCTTTCAGATTACTACCATCATCTTAGTAATCCTGCCGCCAAGCAGCAGTTCTCGTGCTTGTGTTCCGGCATGGAGAAAATAGCCGGTGAAATTACTGGTGCATGACGTATTCCATCTTAGCCCTCTAGGCTGGTAACGCATCTACAATCATTTAGTGTTGCGGGTGTCTATGTGCGGTGGTGATTACTTACCATCGGGTGACCCACTTGTTCATTTGCCTACCCCACTTTATTTCGTACTTCATTTGATAAAATGAATTGAAGATTAATTTCGAATTGCGTCAGTAACATAGCGAAGGATTTCTACAAAAGCCATGGTAACATTATCTGCTTTCCGACCATCATTATTTGATACAATCTCATTCAAACTGGAATAAACCCTTAATTGACTTCCATACAAACTCAAATCTCAATCAAAATAGAAAGGGCCGACGTTAACAAAGACATTAATCGCATCAACTGCCTTGCTGAAAGGAAAAGTTTTGGAGCTGTCAAAATTAGTTTTCAAGAAGCCCGCCAGCTATAACGAAATATTAATAGTCACTTTTGGACGCGAATTATCCCAAGCAAATTGGGATACGTTTGTTGTTTATAAAGAACAGATTAAAAAAAAATATAGTAAAAACGTAGCTGCTTGCGAGTTGTTTTATACGACAACGAAGGAAAACGAGCCAGTAGGTCACCTTGTGAACACCACCACCTAGGGACACCCACAGCACAGCATTAGAGGCTTTCAACTGCGTTGCCTTCCCAGCCTAAATAATTCTTCCTGTTTTATTCCTGTATCAATAATTACACTGGCTATCTTACTCTCCACGCCGAAACACAGTAGCAAGAACACTGCTCAGCTGCTTGGAGGCATGGCAAGATTAGTGAGACGATGGTAGCGATCTAGACAGTCCTACCACCCGTAAACCTGCCCTCGGGTTGCAGTTCAGGGGCCTTACACAACGTCTTAATGCCATTAAATTCTGACTCAATTCAGGTTTAAGCTGGCATTTTTAGTATGGATTTAACAGCGAGCGAACCTAAACTGAATCGCATTAAGACGTCATGGTAAGGCCCAAGGTTAACATTTAGATTAGTTAAACTTGTTGATGTTTGGAAATCTAACTAATATTATAAATGCGAAAGTATGGATGGATGGATGTTTGTTTGTTACTCAATCACGCCAGAACGGCCCAACGGATCTGGATGAAATTTGGCACATAGATAGAGAAAAGTCTGGAATAGCACATAGGCTACATTTTATCCCGGAAAATTGCGTAGTTCCCGCGGGATAGCGATAAACGAATTCTTTGCAGACGAAATCGCTGGCAACAGCTAGTGATAAATAAATACGAATATTAATCAAACCATAATCTTGACGTATTGCAAAGTCCTGTTGACACGTCGTAAATACCGATATTAAACTAGATGAACATTGATTTAGGTCATTGTTTGAGATTTCATCTTCGACACACCAAGTCAGTCTGGTACAACTGTACAAAATTTATTGAATCACGCGTTACTTTGCGGGGGTCGATTTCAATGAACCAAAAACATTTACCTCACTACTCCGCTACTCACGTGCAAGACCGACAACTTTTAGCGTTTTGGCGGTCTTACAACTGCACACTAAATTGTAAGGGTTCTACCAGGATAAACGCTTATGTCTTAGAAACGCCTGAAGCTACTATTTTCTGTGAAGTAAGTAGAATCTGTTGAACACGTGTTCACCAATTGTCCAAGTTTTCGGAAACACGGCAAAGTTCTAAACTTAACGTAGCCATAGAAACTTACTAACTTAAACTTAAATAAGAAGCGTGTCACAGCATAATTTATGACTTTTCAAGGCAAATTACAAAACGTTAGATAAATTCAAAAGAATGTTAAGTTATTAGAAGCCGGTACTAGGTAGGTACGTTTATGATTCAGGGGTTTAAAGATATATAAATATATCACGTCTTTATCCCTTACGGGGTAGACAGAGACTAAGGTAACAAAACCAAAAGGCCACGTTTAGCATGATTGTTGTTTAAAGTATATAATAAAATTAATGATTATTATCATGGACAGGGATGTTTGGCAATAATTCCAATCCGCATTGGCGATCCCGGAAAATCAAATGGCGTATCTACTGTGTTAAAAAATCTAGACCCTGTTGAGTTTCTTGCCGGATTCGTATCAACAGGAGTTTTTCCAAACCGGTGGTAGATTTTATTTCTGACATTCATAAGTGCTTGTGAAACCTAAATTGAATAAAGATATTTTGACTCTGACTTTGAGTTTAAAGGTTTCTTATCGATTTATTGTCATAATTTTGGTTACTCATTCGATCATTTGCCCTTCGAATTGTACTAAGGTTTTTTTTAGAAATATGACGCGAGATACCCGAGTGTTTCATTTATTTCCCAGTTTCTCGCCACGTGCCAGATATAATACAGTACTTTATTCCTGTCGAGCGAGAGACAAACATCCCGTCCAAAGCTCGGTGGAGTGTAAATAGAACTTTCTTTACAACACTTTATTCACGACAAACCGTCCATTTATCCCCTTCTTTGTGCAATGAATGATGAGACGTGCTCGCCGTAAATTTTCAATTATTTTAAGGGAGTCTGTAAATCCTGAAAGCATTGGCGACCTAGTGAGTTGGTAAATTTTACTGATACTACCATTAAAGATAATATTGAAATGAACGTGACTGCCCATATTAAATTTTTTATATTATATGTATTATTAAACGACACTGAAAATTAGAACACATAGAATAATCTGAAAAGTAAAGCTATGACCGGGATTGAATTATAATTAACTAGCTGTTGCCAGCGACTTCGTCTGCAAAGAATTCGTTTATCGCTATCCCGCGGGAACTACGCAATTTTCCGGGATAAAAAGTAGCCTATGTGCTATTCCAGACTTTTCTCTATCTATGTGCCAAATTTCATCTAGATCCGTTGGGCCGTTCTGGCGTGATTGAGTAACAAACAAACAAACATCCATCCATCCATCCACCCATACTTTCGCATTTATAATATTAGTTAGATTACAAATTAAATCCTATAAACTTAGAAATGGCAGATCTTTTGTCATATTTGATTTAGGACCAAGTTTACCACTGTTAGTTGTAGTTAACATTACCAAACGCCTGACTAGAAAAGTTTCATACTAATTTTAATTGATTGCGTTAAGATGGACAACTTTTTGTCCTTACCCATTTATGATTGAGATAGAGTGTACGCAGAGTGAGGTCCATAGCTAATTTTTGCTCTAAGCCCTGACTTTTAATAAGTCGCGTAGTACTTTAGACATTGCCGCCAAGTCCTAGTTTTGTGGTTTTAGGTTTAATTTAAGATTATTTAAAGTTCTTTTTTCATTTATATGGCTATTCGGCTCTTATTCTTGCTAATAATGAGTACTTCAGAAAGTACGTAAAGACTAGAATTTAACGGGAGTCTATTCTGGCAGATAATAGCGTGGCTGCGGCCGGCGGTGGCGAGACGAGGCGTGCTGGCAACGCTGGTGACCGCCGCCATGGCTTGGTGCGATGGCTACGACAAGCCCCTCCTTGTTCCTCTCAATGGGTGGTAAGTATTCTGTATAGCCGTTTTATTGAGTATTACTTATTTGTAAATAACATACTAAAATGATCTCCTGTTGATGGCAGTAACGACTACAGGTAATTCGGTCGATATAGTGTGTCCTGGGGCCTTACCATGACGTCCTATTCCGACTCAGTTCAAGTTTTAGCTGTCACTTTTAGTATGAATCTGACATCGAGCGAACCTAAACTGAATCGCATTAAGACGTCATGGTAAGGCGCCAGTATCCATGATAATCCTGAAGTGACTGATGTGAGTGAGAATTGGGATGTACTTAATTTTATGAAAATTTGATTTCAATTTAATCTTTGCATTTTTCTTCTACTTTTAATTACAAGTCGCAAACAAAACGTGCTTTGAGAAAGTAACAAGTGGTAGAGTTTCGCGCTCTAAAGTTGGCAAAAGGACTATTACTGGTCCTGTTAGTGTATGTCTGGCTGTATCTTTTGAACTATTTTTTTTCATAAATAGTATTATGCTATAAGGACAATAAAGCCTGGAACTTAGCCGTTTCTTTATTAAAACTACAGCCATAGCTTTACTTTTCGGATTTTTCTAAGTGTTCTAATTTTCAGTGTCGTTTAGAAATTAAAACTACAACAAAGAAAAAATAACAGTTACCATACCTTGCTACTTCGCAACCGCACGTTGGACAGTCTCATGTTTTTGTTCGTTAATTGTCATTAAATACCTACCTAAATATGGATCTCTGCAACTTAACTCTTGTAACAGTTGTAACGTAATCATTTCATTGCAATGAACCTACCAAAAAATACTCAAGACAACCCAATAGCTTCCTAATAATCCGCGTAGTACCGAAGCTAGCGATCAGATCGATAACACTAATTCCATCGTACTGTTTTATTCAATTAGTTCACGAGAGAGCTCTATCGCACCTGCTGTTCCCATCACGGCACGATACACAGTAAACGGGAGGTTCCTATCCTGTTCATATCCTACTATCCCTCTCACTCTCATATTAATGACTGTTTGTGTGAGCAGAAAGGCACGACACCCAATTCGAAATTCTAACATCGTAGTGTGAGGCTGAGTTACTCGCTCTATTGTGCACATGGAACGCAATCATTCAATTTCTCTGTGAATGTTCCGTTTCCCAGATTTGCTTCTATTTCACGTCTGTAATTTTACTGCAAATATGTCGGCTTATATACTACGTCGGGGTGGAGTGGCTTGTCTGTTCGAATCAAGTCTCATTATCCTCCCACGATTTTTACAACGACAAAATAATTAAACTAGACCTAGCATCACTGGACTAATTTTTAAACCACATTACTCGGAAAGTGCTGACCATATTGTGTATTGTTACAAATTAAATTTTGAAATAGTTGACTAGATTAATTAGAGCTGCAATTTCCTTGTACACTACTCGTACTCCAAATACAGTACAATTTTTTACCACTTACGGGTTTCAAAAATGAGGCTCCAGTACTAAATTTTAATTAAAAAAAAGTTAACTGAAAGCTTAATGTATTTTAACAATGATACTTACACGTAACTTGTATAGGTATACTGAGAGGATTATAACTCTATTTACATATCACACACACAACACAGTAAGTACACACTATACTATAATTTCAAAAATATTTTTTAATACAAAACCTGATTAATTTCAAATACATAAATAATTATGCTAATTCGAGCTTTAAAGTAAAACCTTTCGTTGCTCAAAAAGCGAAAGGGACAACAATCACAGATAACGGTCGAGATTCCGCACACAGAATTTAGTGTTCATTAGCCGACCGTATCCCTGTTTACTGATCGTTGTGTTTATATACCCCATTAACTCCCGCCGATATATTATTGCGATGTTTCGGGACCCTGCACTGGGAGACTGGGACCCGGGAAACGTTATCTCTAATGAGGAAATCCGAGAAATGTACCAACTAATCGGACTTTCTTATCTTTTTACTTCATCCACTTAATGCCCCCAGTGGATGATAAATTGTTGCCGGGTAATGGAATTAGAGGGTCACGCTGCAAGTTTAATTAAATTTAATTAAAGTTTACCGTTGAGTCATGTGATACATGGTCGTTCTCGTATGAGGCTAAATTAATTGTTTGGGTGCGCTGCCGCTTAAAGTTACGAAAAAAATTGCCTCTATACAAAGACGAGAATATTTTTTTACAACGTAGAAATGTTTTTGAAATGTTCCAGTAATCTGTAAAAACTAAAGTCCTGAATCGGTTGTATACTTCTGGATACTTACATCAAACCATCTTACATTTTAGTTTAGTTTATATAACGTGTTACATAATCCACTGAAAACCTGATGAAACTAGTTCGTTCAGAATAAAGAGAAGAATCAATTACACCGTAGTTTAATGTAGATTGATACACATACATATACAAATCACGTCTTTATCCCTTACGGGGTGGACAGAGCCAAAGGTGATGTAGGTTGAGGTAGTATTTTATTTTAAATTTCCCGTTTTTCGTGCCCAGTCTAAAAGTTACCTCTCTCGGCCATCTTTGTCGTCCCATCCCGCGCCCCTGCACCGCGTGGGCGAGGAGTCATCAAAGCGGTCGGTCTATACTTTGTGCCACTTGATAGTGGTATCCTTTGTATATGTGCTTTGTATTGCTTTTCTTTGTAACACGATTTACGAGTACATGTTTCTCCCCCAGGCTCCAGCCGCCAATAGCATCGACAGTGCGCGTGGTGTCTGTGGGCGCCACGAGCCCCGGCACGGGCGCCAGGCTTCTGCAGTTGGCGCCCTCGGGCCAGCATCTCGTGCTGGCACCCTCTAACGGCGACCCTCAGCTGTGGCACGTCATGTCTAACTCCAAAGTGCACACTTTTAAAGGTTAGTTACCTTTAAGGCCTGTCGCACCAATCTCTGTAAAGCTTATGTTAACTTAAGTGTCAGTTATCCATGATTCAGAGTAACAGACAGAGACGACATCATAGATAACTGACAATTAAGATGACTGGCACTTAACAGAGTGTGGTGAAACAGGCCCTTATTGTTGCAGGTTCTCTTCAAGTGAGGACGTGGGCGCATAGCTATTGCATTATTTTTTTTAATTTTTTTTTATGTGAATAGGAAGGCAAGCGAGCAAGTGGGTCACCTGATGGTAAGCGATCACCACTGCCCATAGGCACCCGCAACCCCGGAGGGATTGCAAATGCGTTGCCAACCTAGAGGACTTAGATGAAATGCCTCTTGTGCCCGTAATTTCCCCGGCTGTCTTACTCTCCACACCGGAACACAGTAGTGCAAACACTGCTGCTTAGCGGCAGGATTAGCGAGTAAGATGGTGGTAGCGATGCGGACGGACCTTGCACAAGGCCCTACCACCCGCAAACACTTAACAGAGAGTGGTGAAACAGGCCCTTATTGTTACAGGTTCTCTTTAAGTGACGACGTGGGCGCATAGCTATTGCATATTAGGATTATTCTGGAATATTGCCCAACGCGACAATTGTCGGTGACAAGTGACAATCCTGTTTACGTTACAAAGTCGACGAGAATCAACGCCGGTTAACTTCATATTGAATACGCATTGCCAGAGGCGTCTTTACCTATGGTGCAGGGTGTGCGGTGCACGCGGGCGCCGGGTCTAAGTGGGCGCCAAGCACCCTCTAATGCGACACCTGCAAAGATGCGTCACTTGCGGCGCCGGCGCTCTCAAAGACCCTGCGCCCGTGTTATGGTGAAAGGGTACTGGTTGCACACGGGCGCCACAAGGGCTAGAGACGCCTCTGCGGATTGCATTTCGAATTGTCAATGGTCACCGACGATTGTCGAGTTGGAGAAATAGGGGCCAGGTGGTTGGGTTAGTCTAATATAGAACCCCTAAATGTTCTTCCAACCCCCCGGCCCACGTTAGCGGGCGAAGGTTCGTGTCGCGTTGTCGCGATAAAAAGTTTGAGTTCGTGTAACCACGAACTACGTGGCCGCACTTCGACAAAATTATCGCGATAAAAACTTCGGGCGAACTATGTCGCGATGTCTGAAGTGCGCGGGAAAATCAACCAAGAGCGCAAAGAAACGAAAAGATAGAGGAAGCGTTTGCTTTGTATAGTATGTCTGTAAATAATTATTGAAATGTCACTTGTCAAAATTTATTTACATTTCAGAAATTTCAAAGTACGAAGTGTAGACACTTGCACGAACACGAACTCTGTCGCGATAAAATCCTTTGATCTGCTCTAGATACCGACAGGAGCCCGAACACAGTTCGAGTTCGCTCGAATGATTCGCGATAAAGCGAACTGTCTGTCCACACATGCCGCGATAGGACGAACCTTCGCCGAATCCTGCTAATGTGGCCGTAGCATAAAGGTTTTCAAGCGTTATTCTGGATTCAAAATTAAGTCACATTTACAGCCCGGCTAGCAAGAGAGCTACCTGTCTCTTTCTAGAACGAACAGTAAGAAAAAGACGGGCAAGCTATCTAACGCGCGATGCGACTCTTGCGCGCTCTTCTCCTAGACGTGCTGGGGTTAAAGTCAAAGTAATCCAACCTCCTCCTGATTATTCCAGATATTTTTAGGATTCCGTACCTCAAAAGGAAAAAACGGAACCCTTATAGGATCACTTTGTTGTCCATCCGTCCGTCCGTCTGTCAAGACCCTTTTTCTCAGGAACGCGTGAAGGTATCAAGCTGAAATTTATATCAAATACTCAGGTCCACTGCCCTTTGGAGTTGTGAAAAAATCAAACTTCTAAGCCAACGCAATCAAAAGATACAGCCGTTTATGCCGCAAATTTCCGCAACTCTCAAGGGAATCAAAACCTTCAGGGTACTTCCCGTGATCGCAGAATCTTGAAATTTGGTATGAAGTTAGGTCTTATAGCACAGATTAAGGAATAATTGCGAAAACCGTAAATATGTATGTATGTCTGTATACATCAGTGACCAAATAAAGTGACCCCACACTGCGTACATTTTGCTTTGGAGCAGGGCTCTGCTTACACTGGTTTATAGACCTATTTATAGATAATGATACGGAACCCTCGGTGCGCGAGTCCGACTCGCACTTGGCCGGTTTTTTTAAACACAGTGCATTATCTTGTTAGTGCTATCTGACGGACTACCTCAACGTCACGTCAATGGATTAGACAGTCAATATTATCGTGATACTGGTATGTCAATACAAGGTCGTGGATTTCAAAACAAATCGATTTGCTGCGATATTAATAAACTGCCCCTTATTAATAAACGCTCTATAGGCATCTACTAACTTAGTAATCGTTTGTCCTTATCTGTCACTTTGACATTTACCTTTCACAGATAAGGACAAACGATTGCTAAGTTAACAGAAGCCTATAGAGCGATTATGAATAAGGGGGTTAAAACCTAATTAGTAATTAAAAACAGCTTCAGCGATCTAAATAATTCACTGAACTTGGCTACACAAACTACTTGTACCACTACGTAACAACATTATTAAACTTACTACGTTTTACTATAAGAAGTGTAACGTTAAGAAGGCTACATCCGCCACCTAGGTGCGAGTCTTGATTGATGGTTGTTTTATAGCCAAGAGAGCGTGATTGGCATTTAACGATCGTACTATAACCTTTCATCCTTCATACAGCGTGCGAAGCGTAAGCTCAGCTTTGCATTTGTGTGAAGTCACGTCGCGTCACAAGCCAAATGTTACTCTACACTGTCTGTGTGCACTCACACTAAGCAATGCGCCTCCCGCAATGGCCATTTGTTGATCACTCACACAAATGCAAGTAGATAATAAAAGAAGAAATTCTACGTAGCATCATAGCCTGTCTTAGATTATATTGACCAATATCTAGCGAGGATGATCACTGAACGATATGATGACTAGTATTTAGTGGTCCAGAATGTAAAACTTGAGGTTGGCTTTGTTCCTTTGCCTATGTAATCGATATAAAAACATTAAATTAAAAAAAAAACACCCACGCACAAGTTCATACGTAATTTTAAAAAATTTATATGCCTAAAATTAAATGCATTACATCATTTTGGAAAAGAGCTGATATTCTTCAAACTACTTGGCCGATTTTTACCAAATATGGCTAAGAACCACTACAGGGAAACTGGCTTTCGAATGAACACACACACATACAGAGAGGGAGAGAGACATCAACGTCAAACTTATTTTATAACACCCCTCCTTTTGCGTCGAGGGTCAAAAAACTAAAACTTTATTAAAGCTCCTAGTTTGAATTTACAATAACGCATTGTGAAATTCAACACGTCCACTTGTCAATCTCTTGAATTATTTCTGTATACCTTTTCACAGCCTGGAACAGTTTTCATTACTTAACAAGTTTCGGTACTTTTTGACGACAAAAGGTCAAGGTAGGCTCGTCGCTTCGCAGTTCAGTCAACAAGGCTTTTGCTGAACAAGGGCCAATCTGGTACAACGTGTAGACTACTAAGTTATTAATAGTATCCGGATTATAACACAAATTTACATACCTAAATTGATTGTGTCTACATTACTTGAATGACATTTAGGTGTACTACAGTTTTATTCTACCAATACGTAGGAATAATAACAAAATGGACTTAACTGGAACTCATTTCATTTTTACAGCTGTTAAGTCAGTGAAATTTTGATGCTTTAGATAGTGAGATGTTTTAAGGTGAAAACACATTATTAACATGCGACGCGACCCGATGCAACGAATGTATGCGCATGGCGTCGCGTCGGATGTTCATAGTGTGGTTCTGGTCATAGAAAATAATACAATTTGATTCGACTCAACACGCGTCGCGTTGCATCGGGTCGCGTCGCGTGTTAACAATGTGTTTCCACCTTTATAGTGATAGAGACACGTTTTTTTAAATCTATCGTTTGTAGTACAAGAGTTAACACTACTTTTTTACATAACCCCTGTAAATTAACTAGTTTCAGAATCAGGAACATTTATGATTTCTATGAGTGAAATATTTTTTAGTACCGGTTCTACAATAGTTCCAGTGGTTAAGTAAGCCCTTGATACTTCATTAAACTGAAAAAACGACTAAACAAACTTTACCCCTTACACTCACAATCTTTATTATTTATTAGCAATCAATTGTACAACGAAATATTACAAATTAGTTTAAGATGTACCAATGTAGGTATTCAAAATGTTGACAAAGGCACTAGATTCTATGTAGGTAACTTAGGTCAATAACCTCTTGATCAAGATACGTTCGAAATGGAGTATAATAATAACATTAAGATTTCGGAGTAGCAGTAGTGGATCCGCATGATTTATGTTTCCATCGCCATCCGTTGATGTTGATTAATGGTATCCACGTACTGAGGTTGGATTAGAATTGGCTTGATTACTGAAATTCAGCAAATAACAGGAAATTGCACGGATATAACTGAGACTGTTATGTTATGATCAGATTTAATGATGTTTGCTAGATTTTGTGATCGATTACGCAAGAGGCCGTATAAAGATACTTGGCTAAATTTGATCAAACATTGTTTCACTCTTTATTACACATAAAATATAGTAAAGTAACAGGTTACAGGATAAAAGCATAACCTACAAATGCGAACGTATCCTTTGATTAGAGCAATATTTTCCAGTAAATATTTTTTTAATTATTCTGTGACATTAAACATTATATAAGCGACCCAGTACATAAATAAGAATTTTTATGTATTCAATTCAATCTTTTTACAGTCCGTAAACTAATTATGTTACCGACTTTCCAGGTAATGAATGATTGATGAGTGGATGTGGTAAATTGTGACACCTGTCACATCAGCAAATTTTTTTTGACGCATAAATTGTATCAGATTGACTTGTATATCTGCGTTAGTATTCGCCTCATAAAACGTGCCATCTACAAAATAACGAAGTTCAATAAAAGGAATTCAAAAATCTCGTGCGTACCTATATGCGAATGACACGTGAATGGGTTCAAAGATTCAAAGATTTATTTGTCCAACATAGGTAAATTACAGGGTGTTACTTATATTACTATTTGTATCACTATGTGGCGCCTTGGGGCATACAAATTATTTGGATACATGCATAGGTATTTTTGAATACTTGCAGCATACCTTAAGAAAACAAAAAAAAAACAATTTTGTACTTAATAAATAATAAGTTTAGGCAGTGTTCAAAATACTTTACATTTTTGGTATAAAACTATGTCAAATACTTCCTAAAAAAGAAATTATAATAATAATATTTCAATTTATGTCAACTTATTGTATCTGTCAAGAATTCTTGTACCGAATAATAAGCCTTTTCAGTAAGGAACGCCTTTAGACTTCTCTTAAAGTCATGGGTGAGTGAATGATTTTAAATTGAACGAAACAAATGATAGGTAATGCTCGACGTCCGATGTCCGCTGGGCAGCACGTTTTCACACAGTTTATAGATGTTTTTGTTTTTACAGTAATTGCTCCGTTTGATTCTATTATTTTTGTTCGTGGGATTATATTTTGAAGTTGATTATAATTAAAATAGTTAAGGAATAAAGTTTGATTTCAAGAGGTGAAAATGCGTAGGTACAATTAAATGTCTAATCACTGAAAAAATTGCGTCCGAATTATTTTTTGTAACAATTACGATTGAATAAAAGTAGCTTTTGTATATTTTCAAGAACTCGTTGTAAAAACAAAACTATGTTTTGAAAGTTGATAGGCACTGGGCACCCAGTTTTAAAAACTAAACTATCAACTTCGAACATAGTCAACATACATTATATTATTTAAAACAAAGTATCAAACACCGAAATTTTAAACAAAAATGATCAATTCTGTGAAAGTTTGTTATGAAAGCATGACACTAAAGTTCGCCTTGTAAAATACCAGCAGCTTACAAACTTCTAAACCTAATTCTGTCTTACACGAATAGCCACGTATAACAGTAAAGCGGCTAAACCTCTTCATAAACTGTATGCAAAATTACACTTGTTAAACTTCACCTCTAGTTACAAACGCTCCAATATTTGTCCGGGTGAGGCCGGATCAATGTTTGCCCAGCCCGGACCCGCGTAATGACTTTTAATTTGTCAAAACCATGCTCGCCGTCATATCTGAAGTGTTTGGTTTAATATGAGACCTGAGGGCTTTAGATTAAAAACGTCTACGACAGTCCTGATGCCTGATGCTTTGTTGGTTCATGCCATCAATATTATTTATATTAATAATATTTGTATTTAGATTGTTACGTTTCGTGATTTGCACCAAAGTAAATATACTTAAGTATTAAGTAGGTACTTACACTTTGTAGGCACTTCCCAAAGACTGGCTTTTTATAGCAAAAATCAGACAAAACTAAATCAAGTGATTAAAGTTTAAATAGCCAACTAAATTAAGCTTCTAAGTTCACAACATCAAAAGATACTACTACCTAACCAATCTTCCTATCGAAACTTAATGTTATTGTTAAATTACAAAAATATGAAAGTACCAGGATCGAAATCTTTTATTCTCAAACTAGACTTTGTTCCATTCCTATCGCTGATTAATAATACGTAAATGATAACGGTGGCTCATTGACTATTGGAATAACTAAACTAACAAAGGAACCAGATCGATGATGGTACACAACTAAGTAGAAATAATTTATTTAATAGGTTATTAACTCGCTACACGTCTCGCTAGTAATTATAACCGTTTAACTACCAAATTAATTGCTTTTACAACACGTTGTTGGGAGCATGTGTGTACCACCCAATAATAAATCCAAAAAACATGTTGCGACCGACCGTCTAGATGCCTAAAATAAAACAATATCTACACAATAACCTCCTTAATTCATAAAATAACTTGCTCAGCTGGCTTGATCTGTCACTATAATATTCGAAAAAAAAAACATTTTCTTAACATAGTTTTTTTTTTACTTTTTGTGAAAAGGATATGAGGTTATTGCCTAATTTTCTGAGGCTGGCCGTTAACGATGACTTCATTAACCAAGAGTCATAAGATAGAGGCAGAGCTAGCATCACGCTTAATTTGTATTACCATCTCATGCTAACGCGTAACCGCGTCCCTCAGTTGGCAATGACATTAGTCAACCTGAAGACCCGCCACTATTACCTAACTTGCAGAAACTTCCAACGAGTACTATTAAGCGTTTTGTTACAGTTAAACGAAAGCCGGAGGAAAGCTAGCTTGTTATGCATTTTGTTTCCACCGTCATTTGTTTTTCTTCATGTAATTATAATATTTCTTGCGTCCTTCTAATAACGAAGGCACTCGCACTCATGGTGTACAATCCATCATGATGACATTTCATTACAGGGTAGGTGAATTAACGAATATGTATGAGCATCATTTTTCCAGGTCACTCGGGCAGGATCCTGTGTATGTGTGTGACTAGGGAGTCACAATACCTCCTCACCGGGTCTGAAGACACCAGCGTTATTGTGTGGGATCTGCATACACTGGCTGTGAAAGCAAAAATGACGTAAGAACTTGGAAATTCAAGTAGACGCAAATTATAGATGGGTATACGCACAAAACACAATATAGGCTAGGCACACTCTAAACACAAACTACATTGGTATGATAACACACAAATCATTAAATTGAGCACACAACGCATCATGAGACACAAACAGCACGTTAAGGTAGGTTAGGTTAGTTTGGCTTTTAGTTTAAGTTTCCGCTTTAGTTGCGGCCACCCTGGCCAGAGGGACCAGGCTGAAAACCAGCGCTGGAAATTATCTCCAGCATGTGCTGAGCCCGGTACCCATTGCCAAGCGGTCGGAGTTTAGGTTAAGTTAAAATATTTTTTTTTTTTTTTTAAGTTTTCTTTTAATTGTATTTACCTAAACTCACGTATGTTGGCAATAAAAGTTTTTATTTTTATTTTTATTTTTAAAAAATTATTTACATGTACCAACCCAAACTTGGAAGTCAGTTTTAACTTACTTCCCGTTGCCGGATTGTTTTTTTGTTCGTACTTTATTATCCGGGCAGTTGAGGGGTAGAATTCTCTGCCTGTGTTTCTTAATCGCTGTACGGTCAGGTTTTCGAAAAAAGGGTGAAAGGGCATTTTGTTTGACAAGCGCTGGACAAGCGTTCTGCGTCTCATGTTTTCCAGTCACACACAAATGTGTATTAAACGAACGGTTCACTGATTATTATTTTTAAATAATGACGTATCTGTGTTGTCGTTTTGTAATATAAAAAACGACACTTAAATTTAGTAAAAAGTACAAAATGTGCTCGTGTAAATATAACATTAAACAGCAGTAAAATTTGAGCGAGAAAAAATATTATTAATTTCTGATTTCCTCATCCCAGAAACGGGATTGCCGTTTCGAGGCATGTGTTTTAAATGAAAATACGCTTCCAAATTTTACCTCCGATATTGAAAAAGAACTTGCAACAGGTGTCCTATTAGCTAATGGTAACCTAAAAAGCCTTTTATTAAAATTCAAAACACGTTTCCATAAGGCGCACCCATTTTATTGCGATCTCCGTCATGTAACCGGTCAAATGAGCTTTATTTTTATTTAATAATAATGAGATCAAGCGACACGCATTTTTTGTGACAGGTTGCTGAAAGTTTCGACATGAAACTACCGTGAGACTCAATCATAGTTACACAAACGTATACCTCACTTATAAAAAGGAAGGAGGAAGGACTACGAATTAGTCCAAAACATGTCGTCATTAGGTACAAGTAACTAAAAGTCAAGACTTTTCCACGTGAGTTATCCGTTTGCGTAACTATCGCTGAAAGTTATTTAAAAAACGTTAGGTAGTCGATATTATTTACTGCTACGATTTTTCGAGAACACTATGCAACTGAATTGTAAACACTACATTTCAAACACGATTTGAAACAGTGGCCAGCTCTAAAGCATTAGTATTCCAGACATTTACGTGAAAAAAGTTCTCCCTCGCGTGTTTCTCTGCATAGTACGCTCAATTAATTAAAAATTCTAACCGTTGCTTTCAATTTGTAGCCACATGAAAGGTCGTACGGCTAACACGAACTTATCCACATGTTGTACCTTACTCGCTTTATGTCTACGCTACACTGAAAGACGAACAGAACGTACACATATAAAGAATATAGTTTTAAGGAAAAGAGCGAAAAAAATTACTCTCAAAAATGGATTTAGTCACATAAAGGGTAAAGTTACGTCGCTAGTTAAACTGGCCATTATAATAATACAACGTTGTATACTTCGGGATTTACTTTGAGAGTACGTTTGAACATTATGTTTATTTGTTCGTAAAGGGAACACATAGCACCTGTGCTGTGCGTAGCGGCCATCGTAAATCGCTCCTTGGTGATCAGCGGTGGAGAGGATTCGGCTGTCATTGTTGCTTCTTTAGTCGACGGAACACTAGTAAGTCATAATTCATTGTCACAATTTGTAACACTCATACACATTGCTACGTTAGTTTACAACAGAGTGTCTGCGTCAATTTCATCGATAACTTCACTCCATTGAGTTCATTTATAATTAAATAAAAGAGAGTGAGTAGGTACTCAGTAGCAAAAATGTTAAACTCTTCTCTTTTCATAAAGCAAATCGTTTATTTTCTAAATAATAACAAGGTATGACAAAGTAAATACGACTTGGCTGACCCAAGTCCCCGCTAACTGATTTTCAATCTACTTCATTTTATGCTTTCACAAAATCCATTTCAGACGGCTAGCTGAATTCAGAAGAGACTACCCTTTGCAATTTGTTTCATGTTTATAACAAATAATCATCCATTTGTTTTATGTAGTTAGGCTTAACTTGAATAACTTTTCTTCTGCGATCATAGCCCGCATTCAAAGGAGCTCTATAATCACAATAAACAAACAAGATTAATAGTTAATTGCATTCGCTACAGCTTCTTAATCAACTGTCCTGATTGTGTTTACTTCTGAGGAGAGCACTTAGTTACAGTTTTGTCACAAACTATGAGAACTGAGCTTGTTACATTAATTCAATTAGTTTGTTAATGACTTTCAAGTTCCTTTTACAAAAATAAATAATTATAAGGAAAATTTGCTAAAATGCTGTCTCTCGTGAATTGAGCTTCACTTAGGTGTTAGCTAAATTGGCTTTCACGGCGGGTGTTATTTCGTACAGCTATAACAGAAATACAAGTCATTCCATTCCATTGTGGTTGAAATAAAAATCGCTTACTCAACTCGTTTCGAATCGTAACATTTCAGAATACAATCTATGCCGCGTATAAAAACTTTTGTTCATCCATCATGCAAGACCTGATTATGTTTAAATTCACACTGCAGCGACTTGTTGCCGTCATGCCATCACGATCTTTGATGAACAGTTACCAAAATAAATCTCATACTTTCATGTAACTTAGGTAACGAAACTCGACCACCATCGCGGTTCCGTCACCGGTGTGAAAGTGCTTCAAGATGGCGAGATCCTGGTCACCTGTTCCCAAGACGGAACGGTCTGCACCTGGAACGTTGACAACTTCACCCTGCTCAGCACTGTGACGGCTGGCGTGCCCGTCCACTCCATGGAAGTGACTGATGACAACGTGTTCCTCGTCACGCTGCAAGGAGAGAACGAGCTCCATGTCAGGACCTTCATAACTGGAACGTATTTGCATATGCTGAAGAGGCATAAAACAAAAGTGAGTATTTCCACAAATCACATCTTTGGAGCCAATCAAGTATTTCGTATGCATATTTTTTTACATTTAGACCCCCCACCCCGCCCTTTCCCTTGTCAGCAAAAGTAAGCAAACCTCTTCCCCCCCTCCCATGTTTACGTAATCATTGGTACCTATATGCAATTTTCATTTAATGTATTCTGTTTTTTATTGTGGGTTGCTATTTGTGTAAAAAAGTAAATAATAACTGCTGACGTAATCACGATATCGACCCCTCCACCCACCATGAAAATAAGCAAAGCAAAGACCCCCCCCTCCCACAAGCGCTTACGTAATACTTGAACGCCCCCTTTATCCCTTACGGGGTAGACAGAGCCTAAGGTAACAAGAGCTAAAAGCCACCGGAGGCCAAAGGAAGAGAAGCAACGGAAGGACGCGGGAGGTCTTTATTCCCTTACTTTATATTAATAGTTTCAAGTTAAGACCTGTTTAATAAACTTGTGCAAGGTCCGTCAGGATCGCTACAGCCATCTTACTCGCTAACCCAAAGCAACAGTGCTTGTGCTGCCGTTTTTCAGCGTAGAGAGTAAGAGAACCGGTAAAATTACAGACGCACGTTACGAGGTCGTCCATATTTTTTTATCCATTTTTCAAACCTCATAAAAATCAGATGAGATGTAGGAGTCGATTACTTACTGGTCTGTCCTACGTAAAAAATACAATGGTTGTATCAAGAACAACGCCACATTGCAAAGCAATGATACAAGTCGTGAACGTGTTGGGAAACGAGTAAACATTTCATTCTACTTTCAAATTAGGCTGAATTGCTACAATTAATTAATTTGGAGCGAACGTTATCTAAAAAGGTCAGAATCCAGATATTACAAACAAAGGCTTCCGTTAAACAAAGTAGGTACAACAATTTAATCAAATAAGCCGCGGCAAGATGAAGCTATTATTTAAACCGCCCTGCAACCGCGGGCGTGCTATTATATCGCGAACAAACATTTAAGATTAAATACCCCCTTTTCTACGAGCGTGGCTATTTATAATCCACAGTTAAATCAACGGTTCCGAATATTCACGTTTCACCAACAAGATTATATTTGAGTGATCTTTATTTTAATTCTAATAACATAAAATTTGAAATTTTAAAAACCCCGTAAAAAAACATGAATAATTAATCAAACTGACTAGATACCTACTCGTAAACCTCAACCCGCTTTAAACAGTAAGACAAACTACGAGGTCTATCTCGCAAAAATTAACCCGAAAGTCAAACGACCTTTAACTTCGTAGGGAACGTTACCACAGACCATAAATCGTGTCGCTAGAATCGCTCTCCGACCAACTTCGGGATTGAATGCATCAACATAATGTCTCGAGTTAATTAGCTGGTAACTTGATAGTGCAATACTGCGACAATTCGCTCAACTACATTACTTATTCAGACTGGTTCATACTTTGTTTCTTTAAAGTTTGCACCACAATGTCTTGCAAGGTTTGCATTTAATTAGGATAGTCAATTAAGTTTATACTTCGTTTTTGTAGCATTATAAAAAAGGTAAACAATCTTGACATGTGTTTTATTGAAAGGTAAAAAAAAATAACAGCAAGTTACAATTTCAAATCCCTGAAATATTATGATTTGTGTTATATTTTGCACTTACTTAAAAAGTCATGTAATAGTACATTACAGACCTAGGGCGGTGAATTCGTAATTGTCCCAGATCGCAGGTGTTTGTGGCCCGAACCGAAGGTGAAAGGCATAAATATGCGCTCTGGGGCTTTACGAATTACCGCCCGTGGTTTGTATAACGTTTTACGTCTTGCCTCGGCCAGGAAGTGAGATTTTCTGTCCGCGAAGCGGGCGTAAAATCCCGATTACGGCCAAGGGTGACGTAAAATTGTTTACCTTCTTTCTAATGCTGAAAAAACGATGTAGGTATGTAAAACTAAGCATGCCTCGTCTGATACTGATTTTTAGTTTTGTTTTGCCAGCCTCAATTTGGTGTTCGCAAAGCTTTGTCTTTACGTTTTATTTGGTATAAGATACAATGTAAAGGAATCAGGTTCAATTCAGCAGATGGTTGGGTTAGTTTAATTGAATATCGACTTGTATCGACGTGAAAACTTTTGTTAAAAACAATTAAGAAAATCCAAAAAAACATTTTAAGTAATAAATTTCTAAACGACACTGAAAATTAGAACAGAAAAATCCGAAAAGTAAAGCTATGGCCGGGAATCGAACACCACCCACCATAGCAGGTGTAGCGGTATAGCACGCACGGAACGATGAGGATCCGGGCTCGATTCCCGGCCATAGCATTACTTTTCGGATTTTTCTGTGTTCTGGTTTTCAGTGTCGTTTAGAAATTTAATTTCTAACAGGTACAACCGTAAAAATAAGAAATCAAGAAGTAAAATTCTTGATTCATTTGATAGTACTTATAGTGGTGTTTTCTCAAACTGGCCAAATCATCTGCTGAAATATTCAGGATTAATTATGAGACTGTTATGTGTATTGTATAATCTACAGCAGTTTAATTTCTTCGCATCACTCCGTCTAAATTCAACAAGACCTCAACATCAGCCAACCACTAATACTAACTTAATTCTTCCAACAAAATCTAACTTAGCCCAGTATCAGCATCAAAAGGCCTACCGTATCTTGCACTAACTTTCACGTTTGAGATAATTGAGGGGTCTATAAATTGTCTTAGCCCTTAGTGAATGTGCCCCTGCTACTGGAAATAAAACACAGCTGATTTGCTGCAACTGCCTCTTGAGCTAAGCCTTATTGCTTTACCGGAAACGTGGTGCTGAATGTAACGTTTAAATTAACATCAATATTGTTCGAGCCTGTGTAGCAATGGTACTAAGCTGGCTGGCCTCTGTCATCTCGCATTGTTTTAATAACCTCTCTATAAACGTTACATAATTTCGTGAAACTACTCGCACTAATAAGAATTATGGAAGGGCGGTTTGATAGAAAGAATTTACATGTTTTAAATAACATGTTTGAAATATCATAGATAACAATAATGATCAACTTCAAATTCTTCATTCAAATTCTTGGAATTGGCAATCAATTTAGAAGGAAATGACAAATTGGAGATGGTAAATAAAATTGTAAACTTGTTTATCTCTAAAATAGTAATAATCAAGACAGAGATAAACCAATATGCTCTGTGTCATCTGTGTAGTTTTGAATTATATTATTCAATGGAGATACTATATGATTTATGGAGCTTCCTTCATAATTCAACACATTCATGGAATCCACGCATAACTAAACGATATAGGTACTTCAGCGCAAGCTTAATCTGAAATCCTTAATTCACCAGATAAAATGTTTTTGCGTGGCTCACGACTCGTCGCGCGTGGCTGTCGGATGCTCCGACCAGCGAGTCTATGTGTACAGCATTCACACCGCTCAACTACTCCGGACGCTGGCAGTAGCACACGACTTGGCAGCACTGGCAGTCGCTGATAAGGATCACTTCCTTCTGGCAGCTGGTACAAATTATTAAATTATAATTGGTACTTTTACGTAAAACCACCAAACTCTAAATGTTTCTTCTTCCCCCGCTTTTACAGAGCCCTTCTTATTTGTAACTCTTTCGCGCCAGCTTAACTTCTCCATCTTTCCACAACACCATTATATTAAATGCCTCCAGTCTCTCTCAAAGAGAAAATTTCTTTAAAAATAAGACAATTGCTATTAGTCTTATGACATAATAATATATTATTTATTTTTGAGAATAATAACAAACAGTGTGTCTATCATGCAGGTGGAAACCGAGTGACAATATACTCATTTCATACAGAAGATAACTTGACCAACTTCAGGCCCACAAAACAGCTGAAGAGACGACAAACAAAGTCCAAAACAAACATCAGCTTACTGCAGGTAAGTCCCTAATCTAAGCCTTTCAAAGAAAAGCCTTTACGGAACAATCTCCGTAGTGAAACGCAAACTCAAATAATTATGAAATATTCCGCTGAATTTTACTTCGTCAGCTACTTTTAGCCGCTTTGGCAGCATTGCGTGGAACTCCGTTTTGTGTCTGGAGTACGAAATTAACTGTCAGCAGATTTTCCGCCAAGCCGAGCATGTTTAAATAGTGATTGATTAATCCAAGCTAACTTACTGAAATCATTCCTCTTTTGTTTTATTAATGGAGCTATCTAGATAAATTTTAAAGCGCCGAACTGTGATATTAAATACGCAAAGGAATTTCTATTTGCACGGGGTTCGTTGTACTTACTTGTTAGCATCTCCGCAGTGCAAAAAAGGCTTACAAATATTCTGCTTTTAACTGAGCTGAGTCAAACATAATGTAGCTAGCTCGTTATGGTTAAATTGCTTTAGAATTTTATCTATGTCGTGCAGTGTGTAGACATTTATGCCCCTGTCCCTTTATGTTTTATTAAGGACTAGCAGAAAGCACTTAGCAGAAGCCCGCAACTTCGTCTAGTGTATTATACCTACATTTATAAACCTTCCTCTCGAATCACTCACTCTACGAGTATCTATTAAAAATAACCGCATCAAAATCCGTTGCGTAATTTTAAAGATCTAAGCATAATTACATAGGGACAGACGGACAGATAGTGGAAAGCGACATTGTTTTATATTTACTCGTACTATGTAGTGATACCAGTGATACAAATATAAGTAATTTGTTACTTTTAGGCAGAGCAAAGCGAACTAATCCCAATCAGTTGTCTGGAAGTGTCTCGGGATGGACAGCTGGCAGCGAGCGGGTGCGCTCGCGGCTTAGTCCGCGTTTGGCAACTGTCCACCCACAGGCTACAGGCCACACTGAACGGGCACATGGGTCACGTGACGTGTGTCACCTTCTCACCGAATAACCTCCTCGTGCTGAGCGGGTCCGAGGACAGAACCGTCGTTGTGTGGCAGCTCGCTGATAACTCTGCTACGTTGACATACAAGGTAGAGTCTACCAATTACCTAGTTGCACGCGGGTGGGTTTGTTCTAATAAACTTTTAAACAGCAAAAAAAAACCTAGTTGTTATTCAGGCTCTTGTGTTCAGTGTGTAAGTTATGGCAGTGTTTTGTATTTCAAAACGATATTTTTTATATTTAACGAACTTCAAGGCATCAATGTCATCAGCATTCACCCGTAGAAGTCCACTACCATAAATTATGTTCATTTTGCTATTGCTTCACTATTTTTTCTCCTAGTTGGCCATAAGTCCTCTTCTAGCCTCATCAGAATCCTTTATTGGTATTCATTCTTAGCATATTCCCAGGGTCACTCCGCCGCCCTCCAATCCCTGCTGATGATGTCAGACAACCGACGCGCGATGTCCGGCGACCGGGCGCGAAATGTGCACGTGTGGCTTGTAGATTCTGGCATTGTTCTTCATTCCACCAATGGACCCTCTGCCAGTATAGAAGTCACTCTCAATATGAAGTTTGCGGTAAGATTATTCCTTTAAAGTAAGAACAAACACTTAAGGCTGAATACTTTATTGTTTTTTTTTTTTATCAACTGATACAAAAATGGTAAAGCGCTTTAATTAAGAGGGTGCATCCGTGCTGAGCTCGCAACTTCGCATTTTTGGTGATTTTTTGCGATTATTTCACAGAAATTGAATGAAAGTATCAAATATCCGTCTGTAGTGCACTTCGTTTTTAGTGTATTAATGTGTCCAATGCAATGATTAATGGTGATGGACTTTTATTTTCGTATTAAAGCGATAAAATACTATATCTCGTTTAATAAGAAAATAAAAGTCAATCACGATAAATTATCGCATTAGACACATTAATATCCTAAAAACGAAGTGCACTACAGACGGATATTTGATACTTTCATTCAATTTCTGTGAAATAATCGCAAAAAATCACCAAAAATGCGACGTTGCGAGCTCAGCACGGATGCGCCCTCTTAACTATGCCCATGGCTATACTTAAAGTCAGGTTATAAGAGAAATGAAGGTAGTCAAAGGATCTTTTTAAGAGCAAAGGTTGAAAGATTATTTTCTCACCGGCAATGCAAGGAAAAGTGGAAGTTTATTTTATGTTTTAACGCTGAGAATGAAATCAGGAAGATAATTTTGGCATCTTCTCATTAAAGACCGTTTCAAAGAATCGTTATGTTGACATTAATGTTGAGAAGTCTTTTTTTTATTGCTTGTATAAATTTGTTTTTAATTTATCACACTCTATTAGGAATTAAATTGCGCGTTGTACTCGTAAACAATTGAAAGAAAGAAACATTTGTGACAGGAAAAGATTTAAAATAATAAGAAAAACATGGAGACAAAAGATCATTAACTACGAAACCTTTTTGCTAAATTATTTAATGCTTTTAAAGGCAGCGTCGATTTGCGGCAGACAAAAAGAAACTAATGCTAAACTTTGGCCCGAAAACACGTTATATCACTTAGAGTTGTCGATTCACTACAACTCCACAAAACTTGGCTTTTAGAACTTTTGACCTGTCGATTACTGCTGACTCCAATGATGTTTAATTGACGTCTAAGAATTACCTTCCACTTATAGAGCTAGCAGGGTTTTTTAGCTTATTTTTTTCGAACTTCGGCTTACATCCTGCTTTTTGTCAGTTGCCATTATACACTTCAAACAGACCTCGATGTGCGATTAAATATTTAAGTGCAAGTAGGAAGTCTTCGTTTACTATCAAAATAATAACAAGATATTATTACTCATTACTCTACGATTTATGATTTCTTTTTCATAGAACTTGAAAATAAAAAAGCAATTTCGTCTACAGTAAATAAAGTCTTCTGGCACCATTATCTTACTAAACAGAGAGTAATAGACGCGTCCATTTTGTTAAGTGTTTTCACAATTCTAAATGTAATTTCGCCAAATCTAGAATACAATCAAACAAGTTTTCGGTGAACCGTCGAAACGAGAATCCTATGAACGAAGAACCAATCATGTTTCCTTGTTACCCAGGTATTGTCTGATGGTGACAACTCCGTCCGTATCTGGGCCCTTACGGGCGTGGATAGCGGGGACGAGAGACGGTCGGTCTCGCACGCGGAGCGCGTCACTTGTTTCACCGTCACCGCAGACTTGCAACATGTTGTGACGGGATCTATGGACATGTCGCTTAAAGTCTGGAAGCTGGATGGAGGGAAACTGTCTCAGGTAAAGAATAGAAAGACTGGTGATTTCAACTCCGTCCGTATCTGGGCCCTTACGGGCGTGGACAGTGGGGACGAGAGGCGGTCGTTCTCGCACGCGGAGCGCGTCACTTATTTCACCGTCACCGCAGACTTGCAGCATGTTGTGACGGGATCTATGGACATGTCGCTTAAAGTCTGGAAGCTGGATGGAGGGAAACTGTCTCAGGTAAAGAATAGAAAGACTGGTGATTTCAACTTCGTCCGTATCTGGGCCCTTACGGGCGTGGACAGTGGGGACGAGAGGCGGTCGTTCACGCACGCGGAGCGCGTCACTTATTTCACCATCACCGCAGACTTGCAGCATGTTGTGACGGGATCTATGGACATGTCGCTTGAAGTCTGGAAGCTGGATGGAGGGAAACTGTCTCAGGTAAAGAATAGAAAGACTGGTGATTTCAACTCCGTCCGTATCTGGGCCCTTACGGGGACGAGAGACGGACCTTCTCGCACGCGGAGCGCGTCTCTTGTTTCGCCTTTTGACTATCAAGATTACAGTCATCAATTTCCTATTTAATAAATTGTGACAGGCCATATGGGCAAATGTATGAAAAAATGACACAAAACTGACAAAAAATAAGTAATACTTGTTTCTTTATAAAACATAATACGTTAATCAGAATCGTGATTAAGAAAAATCCAGAATTTCTTAATTTCGTAAAAAAGGAAAGGATACACTTTAACTCGAATATGTTCATTAATAGGGAAATACACTACTAAACAAAATAATAATGATCTCCACAACAAAGGAATCAGGGTACAGTCAGTACATAATATATTCGGGTTTCCGGTACCATCGGCAACTATCAAACCCATAAGTGTAAGAAAGAGACAACAAGACAAACTCGAAGGTCTTTTTAAATAGGTAATTACTATCGCTGTAGTGTGTGTGACAAACCTTCAAACCACTTTTCTCTTAGGTTCTGGTCGGTCATTCGGACATAGTGACATGCGTGGCGGTGGCCATCACGAACAAGACCCAGGTGGTGTCGGGCTCTTGGGACTGCAACCTGATAGTGTGGGACATGAACACCGGCTCCGACTTGCATCTGCTCTCCGGGCATTTGGGGAAAGTCATGTGCGTCAAAGTCACTGGAGATGGATCTATTGCTGTGTCTAGTAAGTATTTAAAAGCACATGCTGACTTAAATTATATTAATTGACTTCGACCCGTGAGTTCGCTCGCGTGTACCTTTAAGGTGCGACCACACCGCCGCTTAAAAAACGGTGACGTTACGAATCGCAACAAAATGTATGAAGAAACGGTGAGAAAACGTGACGCATACGGCACGTCACTGCGTATACGCGGCGGTTTGGTCGCACCTTTAGATGGGACATCTATGCAATCTACAAAAATCTGTGATAGGGGAGATATTCCGAAGTCTTAAATATTTACATTGCATGTAGTTTAGGCACTTGTCCCACCGCCGGCGAGTAGCGAGAAGCGAGCGTTTTTTAGTATGGAAATTTGTCGCTTTTGTCGCCGGGCGACAAAAGTTCCATACTAAAAAACACTCGCTTCTCGCTACTCGTCGGCGGTGGGACAAATGCCTTATGCGTGCTAAATGTCTCTGTACTAAACTGTTAAAATTTCTGTCTACACCGCAACAACACGTGCTAGAAATTTGCGTCTGTGCGAAACATAATTATCTGTTTTCATGCTAAGCCCGCTCAATTTTGCATACATACATACATACCGTCACGCCTTTTTCCCACAGGGGTAGGCAGAGACTACTTCGTTTCACTTGCTACGATCCTGACATACCTCTTTCGCTTCATCCACATTCATCAATCTCTTTATACATGCTCGTCGGTTTCGGGTACTCTTGACCTGGCCTTTTTCCAAAACGTCCCCAATTTGATCACGTACGGAACGTCCGTCTAGGCCTTCCCCTCCCAACGCACCCATTCACACTCCCCATATTAAATCTGTTTAGTTCATCCATCCTCTCCACGTGACCAAACCAACTAAGCATACTTTTTTATTGCAATTATGATTTAATTATGTGACTCCAACCCAACTATTACGAACAGCATAACATGTGTCACGCAGACGTAACTGTCTTACACAAGTGACTGCGGAGTAACAAGATGACTTTTATTCATTAATATGGACCTTCCCCAAGTAACACCTCATTTAATCAATTAAACTGTGACTTTTCATTAAGGTGCGGAGGACAAAACGCTAATAATATGGGAGACGAAGCGAGGTCTGGCGCTCACCTCGTTGGCGCTACATGTGCCAGTTCTTGGCTTGCAGATCACCAGCGACTGCGCACGCATCGTCATACATCTATTGGACAGAGGTAAAGAATTTTCTAGAGTCTTCATACTTATTTAAAACAAGCTACTTTTTTCCTTCAATTCTGGTCTGCAAAGGAAAAACAGATCGTAAAAGCCCATCGAGGGATAGGCGATTTTTTTTTTATTGCTCACACGTAGTACGTAGTATATACAGATGTTATTATAATAAAGGAGAGTCAAAAACGTGAACCCTGCAAGGGCATGGCAATTTACCATAATACTAACTTAATTAAAAAATATTATTCGTAATTATGTTATAGGCGATGCGGCTAGCAACCCATCACTGTTTTGATCCCATGTATTGATTTATGAAGAAAGTTTTAATTTAAATGTTCAAAACAATGTTTAACACGTTCACAGGCACGATACGGAACGAAGTCTGTTGGGATTACTGTCGTAAACTTCAAAGACATAATTTATGGTATTTGTCGACAACTCCACATTTGTTATACTAAACATATAGCAGGTTATTTATTTCTCGCTTGGCATGTCACGCCACTTTTCTAGGACAGTAGAAACACGAGCATAATACAATGCTTATTCGCGTTCCAAATGGAGAAAGTATGCAAAAGGGAACAAAGTTAAAATGAAGTTACGAGGGTTTGACTTCATAATGGCCTCGCCCCATATTCCATTGTCACGCGTTTTAAAAGTACCTACCTAAACCTGGAAAACTCACTCACTTTAATTTTGATTGTTTATTAGGTACTTAACTAAGTAAATTAAAAATTCTTGAATTTTTGTTTTCCAGACCATTATTTTTACGTATTTTAATTTACCATTACCATTATATTAGTTAATCCTGCCACCAAGTAGGTAGCAGTTTTTGCACTGCTGTGATCTGGCGTAGATTAGGACAGCCGGTAAAATTATTTTATGTTAGCCCTATACGCTGGCACCGTATTGGTAATATTCCGTTTTCGCGGATGATTACTTGCTAATGAGCAAGTAATCATCCGTTGAGTTTTGTATAGCATTTTTTTAACAACAAAGAAGGAAAATGTTCCTTCTTTATTGTTAAAAAAAAGCTATACAAAACTAATATCTATTTAAATTTGGTAACCGTTTCATTACAAAAAAATACAAGTACATTTTTATGAAACCGTCACCCCGACTAAAAAGTCCGTGGAATGATAGCACACAATACCTTCGCAGTCTCATAGCCTTCTGTTCTCGACAGGCTGCCTTCCGATAATATGTCTTCACAACACACCCGCTACATATGTGAAGATACCTACATACGCGGCCCCTACCAAAGATATTGACGGTAAGTATCTACGTTTATGTAGTTTTACTACTTTAAATAATATGTTGTGTGTCATTTACTACTATAATGGTACGTCAATACCTTCGCTGCTTGCAAACAGATTTCAGTTTTTTTTTATTTTAAAAATTATTACGAATAATTATAAGTTATATTCCAAACTGTGGTAATTTACAAACAAATAACATCACACAGAACTGAGGCCCTTAGCTCCAAAACGGCCGATGAGGCGGCTGCTCAAAAAGGAAGTGTCCCTCGATACCTACACGTGGCAAAAGAAATATGGCCACCTGACGTCGGCAGCGATGATGGCTCAAGTAGACGAGCGGTTGAAACGAAGGTAATTAATCAACACATCTCTTACAAGCACACTTACGAGCAAAATAGTAATTGGTCGCTTTTCATACAACTTTGTATGGACAATGGCCCTTTATACTTTCTCGTCACTGTATGTATTTTCTTCGGTTTGTTAAAACAATTACAGGATGAATTTTAAGTCTTGTATCGAAACCAAGTTTTCCGATAGAGCTTGCTTCATGAGTCAACACAATGGAGACTATTGTTTTTATGACTAATAAGCTAGCTTTTGTCCTATAACATGTCGCGAAACTTCTGCATCTGTCGCATTATTATTAGTTAAATTTGATTTTTAAAATTGTCGTAACTAAGTCAAAATGCAATAAATATTCTATGAAACTAAAGACCTTAAATTTCAATAAGCAACAAAGTAATTTGAAACATTAATAACAAGAAAGCATTCAAAAGTTAGTAACGACGCTGCTTACAATCTACTTAGAGATAAGCATCTTACTTTAGTACTAGGTACTTGATAAGAAATTTAATACTTGTTATAATTCAAAAGTTTCTGTTAATATTTCAAATGCTAAGTTTGAACAAAGTTTTTGCGAATCACTCGGATCTGCGAATTTAATATTAGTGTTTGGCATTTTTGTTTATGAAGTTTAATCTCGTGATAGTAAAACCAAATTTGCCTAAATTGCGTGAGAAAGTATATTGACAGTTGTATTTAATATTTCAGAATTATTTTTTCAATAATTACCTTGTTCAAATGCATCGTGACTATTTATTGTGTTAACAATATCTTTTGTTTTTCTGATCATGGACTAACAAAACAATTAATTGAGTGAATCAGAATAAATACAGAAAGGAGACTGACAGAAAGTAGATGATTGTTCTCTATTCGATTCTCGTATATTCCTTTGTACCTTGTACTCAATATTATATACAATAAGTAGGTAGTTTACTGAAGCGGAAACTGCGAATGCTAATACATTTGTACTTAATTTATAATTTAATAAGGCAAATATTTAAATCAAAACAAAACAAAACACTGTTATGTCAAGGGTTATGAATTGTGAAATCGTCATACAAATGGGGCCATTATGCCACATCTACTTTGGCTTTATACCATTCTAAAGGCTCTGTTGCAAGAAACCAAATAAATGCTCGTATATGAACATTTCAATTATTTCTAGGTTTTCCGTATCCGCTTCCATGGAGGAAATCTCTAAAATACAGGAGGCGAAAAACAAGGACTTGGGCTCGCAGGTAAAGTTTCCCTCTGGGAAAACCCAATGTGCTATGAATATGGCTTAAATATTTATAGGAACGAAATGGAGAGGAAAATCGTAACTTTCGAAGCTCAGAAGTTTTAAAGAATTAAATAAGTACTTACGTATAAAAACAGGAGTTATTACTTAAGCAACATTACCTTACCTAGCTGTATATGAATCTTTTAAGGAAATGAAAATCAGAAAAGAAATACATTAAATCAAGTAAAGCAATATTAGGTATACATTTAAATCTGTTGTTAGAAAATACAAGAACGATGCCTAACGTCATAAGTTTAGAACATAAAAATAAGTAAGTATATTATTTTTGTCGATCTTTAGCAGCTTGGTGCCATACGCTGAAGGCTATTCCAGTTCTATTTTTCATAACTATAAAGAAAACTGAAAGGGAAGCTGCCCAGTCAAAGTATCACGTTGTATTAAACGGGGGGAGGTTGTCTCACATGTGTGTTTTCGGATATATTGAAAGTCAATGTGAGGTGAGGCGAAGGTAATGTGATGTGCGTGACATAAAACTTTACATGTCACATTTCCACATCGGAAAACCTCACATAATATTGTTTTTCAAAAATCATCCACATAATTTATGAGCTCTAAGCCAACTCATCTTCTTGCTGGAACTCTGTTGCACGAAGTTGCGAGTGAGCCTGCAGCGAGCAAATCACCACGTTATACTTACGGTTACAGCGCGCAGATGACTACTTACCATGACGTCTTAACGCGATTCAATTCTGATTGAGTTTAGGTTCGCTCGCTATCAGATCCATACTACTAATAATGATAGCTAAACCCTGAACCGAATCAGATTTACATCGCATTAAGACGTCATGGCGAGACCCCAGACTTTAAATGGTGCATGGGCTGTGACCACTATTTTATCAACACCCTTCGATTATACTAGAGATACTAAGATTATTGATGAATTCTGTTTCGATGCAACAGGTGAGCCTAGGTCCGGAGGAGGCAGCCATTGCTCAGTCACAGCACTTTGATCAACTAGAAGCCCTCTGGAACAAGGTGTCGCCGCCGCGCCGGCGCTCCAACAAGGTGAGCAGCTGTACATACTTTGAATATCAACAAATTAGTACTATTCCCTTTGTTTACGGTCATTTTTTATACCATTAGTTATTTTCCATCACCTTATTCGCCATTTATCTACAAATCCGATAGAAGGACTTATAGTAAATGTGACGGGTAAAAACTGGACCCTCACAGCCCAGAAGAGTTAAACGGAGAGACGTGACATTATTGGCTTGACTTGGCTTGCTAACACATTGATTGATAAAAGCTTAAGAGAAAAAAGACTGTAAAATTTGTTTTGTCTAAAATCTAAGTAGCAATGTGCCTCGGGACAAATTTGTAAAACTGGTAAGCGCAGATTGTTTCCGTTAACGCTTTGTTGGTGAAATATAAATCTTGTTACAATTGCCAACGTTTGTACAGCAATAAAACAGCTGAAATTATTGGGTGCAAGTTGTAACAGTGCTGCTAAAGATGCATTAGCAGCAAGCATTTGGCTTCGCTTTATTACGCCCGTACATTGTTGTAAACATAACCCAATCAGATTTTTATTGCGACCATAGAGCCAGTTCAATACTTATAACATAGGGTATCGCATAGGGTGTCTCATCTAACTAATATTATAAATTCGAAAGTATGGATGGATGGATGGATGGATGTTTGTTTGTTACTCAATCACGCCAGAACGGCCCCACAGATCTGGATGAAATTTGGCACACAAATAGAGAAAAGTCTGAAATAGCACATAGGCTACTTTTTATCCCAGAAAATTGCGTAGTTCCCGCGGGATAGCATTAAACGAATTCTTTGCATACGAAGTCGCTGGCAACAGCTAGTTAAATATATTTTCTTCTTCCTTCAGGGGCCTTAACTCGTCTTAATGCGATTCAATTCAGATTCAATGTTACGTTTTAGCTGTCATTTTTGACACTTCTAGTATGGATCTGACAGCGAGCGATCCAACTTTGGTGAGGAATTGAATTGCATTAAGACGTCATGGTAAGGCCTCAGTTGTGCTACATATACTTAGACGCTAAGTTAATAACTTATTAATGCCTTGGCTTCGTTTAAGTTTTGTCTTACTGCCGGATTTTGTTTGGCAGAATGGATGTTTATTTCATTTGTGAAACTTCTCCTACGTCTGAAACTACTAAACCTAAATATTACTTTAAATTTACTTTGGTAACAAAATAATCACACATTCATAAAAATCATGTAAATTAAAGTACAGTCGAGGGCGTAAATATCGATACAGCCATCATGTCAAATATATGTGTCACCGACCCTATTGCTTGTGGCATTAAGGTGATAATGCTTTTGAAGTCTTGGTAACTTTATATATTTTCATCTCTCATACTCTGAAAGTAGGTCATTGATTATCTGGATATAGGGTTGAAAGTGACTCATCGCGACCCTTGGGTTGAAAGTAATTTTTTTTTCTAGCTAATCCAAATGAGGGACATAGCAATGGAAATACGTATACAGCCATGTAATCTATGTTTAAAATAAAAATCTATACTAACAATTCTTTTTTAATTGTAAAAGGCAAAATAATCTTAAAATAACATTCCCGCTATATATATAAGCTTATGCAAGCGTATACAACGAGAATTAGTAGAAATTATTACGTTCGGTAATTTTTTTAGCTTGAAATATTTAAGTCTAAAATTAATTGATAGCGACCTCCGTGTCTGCAAGTTTAAAAAAAAACTAGCCGGCCGCCATTGGTGCGCAGAAGAAATGCGCAATGCGCGTAAATCGCGCAATAGAAAAAAGAGCGGGAAGAGAATGACAAACGTAACAAATATTAAATACGACCATGCGACGTTAGTGAAATTTTAATTTCCTCATATTCGAAATGAAAAGTAGAGTGTTCAACTCGGATGAAATTACCCATTTCACCTTCGAACCATTGGTGCCCTCACTTCGTTCGGGCACCAGAAATATCTCAGGTGAAATGGGTATATTTCAACCCTTGTTTATCAATCTACTATTATGCTCCTTTTGTTTTTGTTGCAGTCTCTATCGAAACAAAGCTCGTTGATAGAGAGGTTAGATTCTTCAGACGAGGAACATACGCCTGTCGAAGAGCAAGGTTAGTATCCGCCATTAAATGTAAATATGACAAGCCTACATCAATTTAATTTTCTACGTACAACGTTATTTAATTCAGAATCCAAAAAAATCCTTTGAATCGTCATACAAAAAAACGGTTAATAAATCTTAAACTTTTCGCTGCCATTGACTTAATGTACCTTTGACAAGATACAATTGACAGTTGCGAGTGACACTTGAACTGTAAATTAAAGAACGTTGTAGGCAAGTACTTACATAATAATTTAACATGACTTGTAATTTTAGTTACGATTGTTTTCTTTTTGTTCTGTTCAGTTTAACTGCGCAAAGCTACGCATTAACCCGAGCTATGGTTTTCCGCCCACAGAGCATATGGTGGAATGAAGAAGAGGTATTTATGCACCGGCTTGATCATCCTCTAGTCAGCTAAAGCACAAATAATATCCAAACTTATATACTAAAGATTATATTTTAAACAAACTTTAAAAGAGCTGGTCTCGTTTTGTTAAACATAACTAATTTTTTTATTGATATCTCACAAATTTGTTACAAGTTTTACCTATTTATTATTTAAACTCTCGAGAGACATGTTTTAAAAAAATACAATATAAATGGTTTAACTCAGTAGAAACTCGTCGGATTATCCTCGAGTTATAAACGTGAGTTAATCTGTTTATCTTGTAATTTACTTACAAGTACAAGTTTTATTATTACTTTAAAGACTTTATCATAAAAAAATTATAAAATAGAAAATATGTTACATAATTTCGAACGGTTATTTTACCTCAATAAAATTGTTAGCTTTGGAATTTATTCAACGGATAAAACTAGGTATATTAGCATGTAGGACTCCTGCCTCTTGCAATGTGATCTTCTAGGTGTAGCTTCTGTCGTTTCTGGACCAGTTTCATTTGTACATCGAAACATTTGTCTCATAAAACGAAAACTCTTTTTTTTGTTAAATACGCACATGCAGAATTATCCTTAGTAATAAAAATTAACAATAAACAAAAATAAATAAAATAAATATTTACAGGTAGTCTAAGTATTCCCAGTTATACCGAGAGAAAAAAGATTCAAAATTAAATAATCTGGCTATAAATGTTATGCACACTTGTTTCATAAAAATAGCAAATTTCTAATTAAAAAACTAATAAAAGAATACCACGCGCTAATTTAGCAAATTTTTGAAGACAGTACTAACAATGTCACAAGCGTCTCTTCATTTTAATAGAAGACTCGTCTTAACGAAAATCATAATAACTTATCATGAAATCGAAATGAGAAACTGGTCCGTTTTAGCTAAGTCTACCATAAGTAATCATAATTCTATATTAAGATGGGCTGACGTTGTTCGACTCTAGTATCTTAGGGGTAGCATTTATTTCCCGTTGTGATACTTTCCTTTGCTATTGTGTAGCGTAAAATATTCGTTTTAAGGGCTGTAGAAATTCGCTTGTCGATATGTTTCACTCAGACTTATTAAGAACAGCATTGCAAATCTTGAAATAGAGCTTCTTTATATATCTTTCTTGGTCCGCAATAATTTTCAATTCGAGTAACGACAAGTAGTGTCTTTTGATCAGTAATGTTATCGTCCTAATAATATTTTGTGCAACGTACCAACTAATATCACATTTAAATTAAACATTGTTGTAATTAAAGGTTAGCTCTTATAGAATAAAGGTGTACTCTACCCCTCAATTAAATTGCCATTGGTCAAAGGAAATTAAGGCACTTACTCGGTTAATATATAATATATAATGTATAATTATTTAACTCCTCAATCTGATTCATTATTTTCATTTTGTAAGATTAATAATAACTGTTTGCTGATAATAACTGGTGAGTAAGTTAGTTAGGTACGTTAGCATACCTTGCCACAATACGCTACGTATGTTTCTCAATCAATTACGTACATTTAAAGGACCACATACTTGCAAAAAAGGCTATAAAAATATACCACAAAAATCCGAAATATTGTAGACAGATTTGAGAGACTGCGGCTATAAGATAAATACATAATTTATGTAACTATACGCGTAAAATTATAATAGTTTTTTTTTTCAATCTTTACAAAAAAACGAAGGCACGTGTCATAATTTCCCCGGCCAATGTTAAACTAGTGTTTTCCAAGCTGTGATCCCTTATAAAGACTTCTACATAAGTACACATTATTCAACATAAATACAATAGATGTATTTAACGTGTATTTGCATATAAGAATATTTAGCGTACTCAGCTATCATAATTAAATTATATAAGCACCTTGTCCAAGCGGAATTTAGGTATCGGATCTTTCTACACGATAATTGTTATGTATACTTTCATATCTGCATATAGCAGCGTCCGTGGCACCTAGTAGGTTGCTTGTTTGGTACCACTCCATTAAACAATATCTTAAGAGCATTTAAAAAGTAGCCAGGTCATTAAAGATAACTTAACTTTGTTAGTAAAGTTCAGATAAACTTAAGGTATTAAAAAATTGTTTTGAGGGAAATAATTGTTTCCAAAAATCAAAATTTAACACTTTCGCATTCATCTAGTCGTCGCCTCTATGGCAAAGTCACGAATCTGCAAAAATTGTATTTTTCAGGGCAGTGTTTTCGCAACTTTGGTGCATTGCTTGAACCACGTGGCACAAAATCTCGTTTTTATGCCATGCCATAGAGTTAACGTGGTGTCCTGTTTATTTTTAGTGAAAGTATATTAAATATTACTTAAGAAGAAAAAAAATTGAGGCACTAATCGTACCTATCTCTCACCAGAATAACTTAGACAATTGTGAAACATGTGTTTTATGCATGTCCGTTTCATAAAAAAACTTTTGTCTACGACTTATTTGAATTTGTAATAAGAGCATAGGTTGTTATCTTAAACTGTCGTCGCTAAGACGGTACATTCTGAAGTCGCTCTACGTAAGCAGATTTACGTCAGCATGGCACAGTGACGCACCTAGCTTACGCAAAATTTTACGCACGTACGATCTTACAACGTATCTGTCACAAAATATTACACTGCCTTAAGATAAATTTACGAAACTATGTTACAAAGTATCGAACGTATATCAAAAGAAAATGAAGAGTTTGTGGGTGCGAGCTCATTTATAAAACAAGTAGGTACTCGCAATAATTCTTACATAGAATGTAAATTTGAGAATTATTATCTTAATTTACCTGTAAACTACCGAATTTTACTACCGCTTTGATATTGACAAACATTAAATTTATACACTTCTTTTTTTCATATTTGTAAACATAACTGAAGTAACATTTTGTGTTCCTAAGCTCAGACAATAAAGGCAAAATCTGGTGAACAACA
The DNA here is from genome assembly GCA_963854515.1 of Pandemis heparana. NCBI lineage: Eukaryota > Metazoa > Arthropoda > Insecta > Lepidoptera > Tortricidae > Pandemis > Pandemis heparana. The sequence goes on from OY978010.1 coordinate 12,728,093, forward strand.
AAGTGAGTCCAGATTAAACTACGCCTCTCCTCATGCACCTGTGCATGCCTAGCTCAACAAGTTTTGTAGGCGGAGTTTAATTGCATGTGCGCACGGCTGTATACACAAACACACCAAGTCATGCTTTTACCTGCATTTTGCCGTTTTCAGATCACTGTCTCATTTAATTTGATTTGAAATCTTTAGACCTGAAAACTCAGAAAAGAGCGCTTCACGCAATTGAGTAACAAAAAACGAGTAAAAACTGTTCCTGTAGCTAAATTATTCTATGAGAAAAACTCGTACACAATCGTGAAAAAGCTTAAAACAATCCACCTTCATTTATTACGTGCACTCGATTAAATACCAGGTTAAGACTCCATGAAGATTATGTAAAGCACCAATTCTTTCCGACGGGACGCTCGTAATTTTCAGGTCATTTCGTTCACCTACAATAACACTGTCTGAGCTAGGACGACTAAACTTCAATAGATCTAGCGAATATATCACAGCAAGCGATCGTCGTTAGTCGCAACAACGTTATAATAAATATTATTTAAATGTTGATTCCATTATAAAACAAGGTGTTATAATTCTAACACACGTTATCCAAATATACTTAACTACCTATAGCTAAATATTACAGGGTGTCTAGGGTGTAAATGTCAACATCAAGCCAGACACTTAATAATTATTATGTTTCTGATGACTTACCATTTGACCCATACCAGTTTCTCGCTTGACGTTGAGGTTTCGTCCTGAAAATGTCTGTATGTTTGATTTTGTTAATGCGTGGTAAGAATCCAATTAAATGTTGTCCTCTTATTTCAAGTATGGCCTGTCAGTTTAAAACGTGCGGCGTCTTGTTAGTGAAATTGAAATTTAAGTAGTTTAATTCAAAATTGAATTCCACACAAAATTTTATTCATTGTTGAGAAAATTGAATCCGTAATTGATAAAATGCTGTAGGTACTTATTTTGTTTTTAAGAATTTAAATAAACTCAAAGTTTTAAGTTTATATAATAATAAGTAAACTTGTATGGTTTGCAGAAAAATGTTGCATTAGGCTAAGTTATAAGTAGATTTAGTTGCATTTAATTAAATGTGTAGTTGTTAAAATATAGTATTTCTACTGTTAATTAGAAAATGCAATAATATCTCATAAGTAGTTGCACCTATTTGTAGAACGAAATTTAGACTATTTTAGGAACTGAATTCTTCGACGATGTGCAAATAAAAACTTTTAGGGCAAGTTAAAACCAGGTTTAAAAATTTGATTAAAGAAAATTGATAATTCCTAATACATTTAAAATCAAAAAAAAGTGTACCTACCCATCTAGTCAATCACGCTTGAGAAACAAAATGCAAAAAAAATAATATCCTGTGAATGTTGAGAAAGTGGCAATTATTATTGTTTATGCAAAATGTTTTGTTTAACAGCATTATATGTAATCTCGTATGTGCCCTACACAATAATATAATAAATATAGTTACGGTTGGACACTGTCACCTTGTTGACTATTTGTATAGAATTTTATATATTTTATTGTTTCGTATTCCTCCTATATGAACATTATTTTTGACCTATCGTGGTGTTATATCTGAAAATATATTCTCTGTGTTTCTTAACTGTTGTTTTATTTACATTGCCTACATTACCCAGATGTTTCAAATAACACAATCATATCACACGATTATTTATAATTAATTTACTATCAAAAATGTTTTGAACCAACCGATCGCAAAGCCCCATCATAATTAAATAGCTAATCTAATCGCAATCCGATAATTCCCATGTTATCAATACGAACAAGCTGCCTTATATATCAAATTATAGGTGATAAAATACGATACATCAGTACACAAAATGCATTCAAACTGAATGCTTCGTGCTAAAAAACCTACGAACTACCACAGAAATATCAAGTCCATTTCGGTGGTAAAGTGCAAGAGGAAGAAAATAAGACGTTACCAATTGAAATTAAACAAAGAGCTGCGTTGCGAGCATACAAACAGAAGTGGCTCACCTGAATATCAATGGAGATATGTATCCTGAATACCTCATCTTGTTCGATTTGGACACAGGACAAGTTATTTTCTCCCCGAAGAACGCGACGTCCGTTGGCACGATTCTTACACTGGCAATCAGCAGCATAGGGGTAGGCCTGTCGGCTGTAGCCTTAGCACTGCTGCTTTTGACTGCTATGCTCTTTGCTGAATGGAGGCAGAACTACAAGAATCAATTATTGATACAGTTCATAACTTCGCGATTTGTTTACGTTCTCCTGAGGTATTTCAACAATATAAGTGATGTGTTCGGATTGTACGAGTTGCGTGAAAAGAACATCATATTCAAGTTGTACATACTTATGTACACTGAAATAGCATTCGTATTTTGGATGTTTATCTTTAGTAAACAATTGTACATTAGTTTGGTAAAAGTTTTTAATGTCAACGAGAGCCACATGTTTCGAGACTCACTGTTGGCGTGGGGTTTGCCTGTAGTCATAGCATTTACGCTATCACTTTTAATCAATTTGTTGGAAGATGTTTACGTATTAATTCATTGTTTTTATTTTTTCATCTTCAAGTGGCCTTTAGTAATAACTAATGCTGTTCTTTTGTGTATAAGCTTACGATCAGTGTTGAAGAATAAAACAAGGGCAAGAAGTAATCGAAGTAATCGAAAAACAGCATTCGTGATGATCGCAATGATTTGTGCTTTTTGTTTCCAACAATTATTATCGGACATTTATATGATAGTTTATGTAACAATGCTTCGTAAAAAGGTGAAAATACCTGACGCGGTATTTGCTGTGCATGTGGCATTTAACATCTTTGCTGTGTACCAATGCGCGGCGTCTACAGTCTTCTGGGTGTTTGGAAACGCGAAGACAAGAGAGTTATGGAAGTTTATTCCTAAAAACCAAAGAGTGATAAGTCAAATAAGTAGTCAAAATCAAAGTATGTCCACAAAGTTATGAATTATGAACTTAACGGAATATATTTTGTCTCAGGAGTTGTTTTAATTTGTATAATCTCATTTTTTCCTATTGAATTAAATTTTAAGTATTTTAAAAGTGAACTTAAACTTGGTTTTATTTTATAAATGTTTCTCTTGCTACAATAAGCTCGTAAAGTGAATATTAAGCTTCCAGTTATTTGTCAGTCCAGATTTATTAAAAAATATTTATGTGACTAAGGGTGCGACCAAACCGCCGCGTATACGCAGTGACGTGTCGTAGGCGTCACGTTTTCTCACCGTTTCTTCATACATTTTGTTGCGATTCCGTAACGTCACCGTTTTTTAAGCGGCGGTGTGGTCGCACCCTTAATGCTTACAAGTGATTATGTTGATAATAAACAGATAATATCACATAATCCCACCTCGGATAATAATAATCTGAATTAGACACGTATCATAAATAATCTACTGATAATTGCTGATGAGTTTCGAGAATAATATTATAGCGGCGCTTACACGCGTACGACGCTTACTCATGTCATGACAATGTATTATCAACGAATTATTTGACTTTTCATTTAGAGTCATCATTTTAATGTTACGAAGCAAGAAAAAACCCACTTTATTCAGAATATCAACTTAGTCGTAGCCGAGTTAGCCTCGTAACCAACTGGGCCCTTACGACGACCTTTACCTATGACGTCCTAATTCCGACTCAGTTCAAGTTTTAGCTTTCACTTTTAGTATGAAACTGACAGCGAGCGAACCTAAACTGAATCTCATGCATTAAGACGTCATGGTAAGGTCCGTGGACGCAAAACGTGACGAGCGGAAGGCCAGACCACCTGTGGCCATACACTATAATTACGTCGGAGGGGTGCTGACTTGTGGTGAGTGCGGCCGCAAATTCACTGCGAAAATCGGCTACGTCAATCACCTGAGAGAGCATTCAACGACGCTCTCAGCGTTAGAAGCCAATCGCTGTAGCCGGACACACACAAGAGAAGATGATGATGTAGCCGAATAAAAGACCGCGCCATAATTAGGTCTTCTTCTTCTTCTTCTTTTATTCGTGGCGGTACAAGTCGTTATAGCGACGACAACTTCGCCAATGTCAGGGTAAAATTTTCTTATAATAAAATCTTGTGACAAAATGTCGGCAACGTTGTACGGTAAAACGGTCAAAGACCCTCCTCCCCCAATGTCGGGCTCTTAGCCACCGGTCAATGATATCCCTCAGATACTGCCAGGAAATCATTAGCCGTTGCCCAGGGTGCACCGGAACAAGCACTGCTCTTCCCCCCGGACGGATCCAGAAACGAACCGCAGCTCTTGGACGCACGTGGAGGTAACCCGACACGCACCCCCATAATTAGGTAAGTGTCACCAAATTTTAACTGTCATGACAGAGTCCTTTTTTTCGTACGGCAGCGCGTAGCATTGAACCAATCAGCCACCGACGGTTAGGGTTTATTCAAAGAACAGCGAAGCATTTTCTTTTTAGATAAGGAACTAGCTCGCTTTATATTCCCCCACGGAAGCGAAGTCGCAGGCATAAGCTAGATCATAGTAAAAACTTAGAAATTCAAAGAACATTTTGGAACATTCTAGTTTTCCGGGCGGCGTGCCGCGTTTGATTGCTCAAAGGATCGTAACGCAACCCGATTTTATACTTCGACGTTACTTTTCATTTTTCACACTACGGTACTTTCACTTCCCATTTACTGGAAAGGTAAAGGTAAGTATTTTCGGAAGGACTTGCTTCGTAATATCATTTATATTGTTGAAAAAGAACTGATTCAATATTTATAGATTAGTTGTGGCCCGCGACTTCGTCTGCGGAGAGTACGTTTCTGAGATGAAAACTATCTTATTATTTACTTACTAGCTTCTGCCCGCTACTTCTTCTGCGTAGAATTATACATATAAACCTTCCTCTTGAATCACTCTATCTATTAAAAAAACTGCATCAAAATCCGTTTCGTAGTTTTAATAGTTATTTGTTATGCAAGGCTGCAAAGTGTTTGTTTGGCGCGAGTGCCTGAATTGAAACCGGAGCAGGCGAAGGATCCTATGATTGAACCACGAGCGAAGCGAGTGGTTCAAAAGAAGAATCCTGAGCGTCGCGACGGTTTCAAGGCACGAGACTCTAAACAACTTTGCTGCCGAGCGAAACACACAATTTTTCACCTCAATACAGCGAGAAAAATGGTGGATGGAAGAAAAACAGTTAATTTAATCGTAAATCACTTTTTTATTTAGCAACGAACGTTAGCAAATCTTGAAAATAATTTAGGAATTTGTTTTGTTACTTTTTTCTTAACCATTCGATCGAGCATCTCTTTATGAATTAGTTAGGGCATCCAGTAGGTAAATTCCTGACTCCTACATGAACCGGTAAAAGGCAATCTAACGAAAATGAACGTAGCCTGAAAGAAATAAAATAGTAATTTGTTAGGTATTTCACTTTTATACATACATATTTACCTTACTTACTATACATACAAAACTGAGTTTTATACAGAATTTTAGTTTATAAAAGAACTTAAGTTTACCTTTGTTACCAGCAGACATTGTCTAACTGGAGCTGCTTCAGAACTTTACTTTGTTATTTGGTATTTGTTAATTAACACCTTTGATTTCTTACTGATATAACAGTCCGAGCATATTTTATAGTATTTCCGTCGACAAACACTACATTTAGTTTTTCTTTATTACTTGAACTCGTAATTTTTAAGTAATAACGAAGTCTTTGAATCAACAAAACATCTGTGACAGATGGCCATTTTCCGCGCCAATCCGCGCGCAGCACTCGCGCATGCGCGCTATTCACTTTATACGCGCGCTACGAAAGCACTAGCAATACACTGCTAAACAGCCAAATACGTATTAAAATTATGATAAACTAATTATTTATTATTTATTTATTTATTTAATGATCATTTGCCATAACTCTTTTTTTCTCTTTAACTGTTAATTGTTCAGGGTTGTTATAAAACTAACCTAACATAACCTAATAGAGTTCTACAGAATTGCTATTTCAATGCTCCTGAAAAAATTACGGTTTCAGAGAAAAAATTAAGTAAATACTTATCAAACGATCATTATGGCAAACATTACATGACATGTGAAAGTCGGGCAAATGAAAGGATTCGGTCTACCATAATTTTCAGATAAATAATAATTTCAGTTTGTGTACATATGGCAACATAATGCCACCTAATTTAAACATGACATGCGTCCCACTTTCTCCGGCACAATTACGTATCTATCCATCTAAATACAAACTAGCTGCTGAACTTTAGTAATTAGGTTTAAAACCAGCTTGACTGCGGTCGAAATTGCCGCGTAATTACTACCAAGGATAGGCTTCACAAATTCTAGCTTAATCTGCTACTAACATAGCAAATTCCTAAGTTCTATAGCCCTTGGATGTAATTTAATGTCACGAGCGGCTTAATTACTCTATTTACGCTTTTGATATTAACTCAACTACACTTACTTTCTTTTGCGAATACCTTTCTTTAGGTACCTTATTTTGAATAGATTGCTAATAAAAAGGTCCAGGTGACAAAGGGGTTCCCCTTCCCTTTTGCTAGAACAATTTTCCTATTGCCGCATGAATTTCTGTATAGAATCCGACACTGCCTCTTCTAAAGGAAAAATAACCTACTAGTCCTAAGGCGTAAAGGGGAGAGATCAGCATTATGAATATTTTTATAGGCCATGGTTGAAGTTCTCTTAATGAAACATCGAAGCGGGATTATGGCGCGTAAAAATAATGATGGGGCATAAAATCCGAAGGCGCTTACTATAAATACGAGTTACAGATTTCTTGTTCACGGACCGGGGATTTTATGGCGTGAAAATAGCCCAAAAAGGAGGAAAAGTTGGTTAAGTAAGTAATCTTTTGGTTGAAAATCAGAATGTTATCGGGAAAGGGACGAGTATCACTGGTATGAAAGTAATTTTAAATTATACGATAATGTAAAATATGAAAAATATTTTTAAATATTTCTACGGGATGTTTGTTAACTTAGGTTTTCCCCTCTATTATGTAATAATAGCGTAATTAGTTTTTAAAGTTTGTCTCAAGAGCAATGTAACCCGTACAATTTCATTTGACATAAGCTAAGTTTATTTAATCGACGCATTGTATGATAGTACATTGCTTGCTAAAATTAATTATTAAGATAAAATAAAATTCAACTATTGTTGCCGTTACACATGTTTTTACGTTATTTAGTTTGTAAGTATATTATGAGTTGTTAAAATATATGCCGTATGAAATTTAGACACTGTATACTTGTATTGTATTGCACGTGCAGCAGCAGTGGAGTAAAGACATAATTAATCAAAATAACAGCTCGGACTTAACAAAAAGCAAAGACGGAGTTCCACGAACGACGAAATGGGACCGGTTTACACTGCCCCTATGAATAAGGGGGCAAGTAAAAAATTAGGAATTCGTGTAGTGCCGTCCCGATAACGTAATTTTTTGCAACTCTTCCAACTAAGAATACGATAAATGGACACAGTAATTTATACCGAGTCGCGGCATCTCACGCTACCAGTCCTCTAGGTAGAACCTTTTCAATTAACTTTTTTGCTCGGTGATCTGACGGAAACGCGTACTTGAGTCAATTCGAAGTGAAGAGGATGTGTAATTGAAGGTTATAGGTTACGGGAAGCGAGCTCTCTGGGATAAACTTTTTAAAAGTACGGTGTCGACATCGACACTTTTCAAATGTCGAGAGACATCAATAAATCTACAAATGCTTGATTTAAATGTAAAATATTTCTGCGTAAAAAAAAAACAAATATTCTCCAACATCAAAGTTCCAAGAGAATGTCAATATTGAATTACGCATAGGCATTTTCATCAATGCAATAAAAGTAGCACCATTTAGGCCTAAGGCTCGCTTTTGAAGCAACTAAGTCAAATTAGTTCTTTGACGAAACGAAAAAAAACGATGTTTCACATTTAGGGTGCGACCACACCGCTGCTTAAAAAACGGTGACGTTACGGAATCGCAACAAAATGTATGAAGAAACGGTGAGAAAACGTGACGCATACGACACGTCACTTCGTATACGCGGCGGTGTGGTTGCACCCTTAATTTGCTTTCGAATCAGACAAGCACTAATCAGCAATAGACAACATAGATTGACTGGTTAGAAAAAGCGAAGTTCTTTAGTTCGTCAGTTAGATTATTTTTTCTTTCGATAATCAACCAAAAAAATTACAAAGATAACGTGTTATAGTTTAGGAGTCGCTCGTGTCGTCACTTCTAAGTGAAAATTGTATCAAGACGTGACATCATAGGTAGGTACGACCACAAGGTACGACGTTTTAACTAAATATTAATCTCCGTAATATTTTGATTGTGCGAAAAAGAAAAAATACGTACACCCAATCATTACTGAAAAAAATTCTCCAAATAGATAATTTTAGGAATAAAATACGTACCTAATTAAAATTATGACAAATAAGTTGGTGTCTAGGTTGAGGTTGAGACGTCCATTGAAAACAAATAACTTCTCAAACTGAATGAATGCTTTGTTCCACGACATTTGAAAGTACCCTACGGTGAATTTATTTTAATTTTCCTTTTGTTTTCGAATATTTTCAGCCCAGTCCATGAATTTAGAACACTAAAATTGTAGTAGGTAAGCTATCAAATACCGTATCTAAATGTCGCTTTCAAAGATGAGTCGTTTTCAAAACACATGTACATAGTTAAGGGCCTTAATTAAAACAAAAGTTAATTAATTCCTTTGCGTTACGACATTTTTACCCTTATTGGAATGGTGAAATAATCGTAACACAAAAGAATCAATTAATTTTTGTTGTAATTAAGCCCTTAATTATGTAGGTACCTACATTTTTTTAGAAAACGACTCAGATATGTTACCATCCGTTTGAAAAAATACACATATCTCAAATCAATATAAGTTTAAAATTTATAATACACTTAACGGAATCTTGAAGAGCACAGAGTAAAGTTTATATATTGTCATTTTTAGGTATATTTATTGACATAAGCAGTTTTTAAAATTCTAATTCTAATCTATAGGTATTTTTAGCAGATGTTTAAAAGGGATCACTAATTTTTCACCGACAAACGTGTTCATCGAATGTGTCGTTTGTCAAATATTTCATTTGACAACCATTTATTTTAACCTTGTACAATATTAACTTTTTGGGAAAGCGAGTCACGCAAAATTAGTTTTTAATTTTTTTCGAGTTTACGGTTTAAGTATAGCAGTTTTTCTTTTAGATTGTTGTCAATTTAATTGTTTGTCCAACAATACATTTCTTAAACTTGTGTCGGTCAAATGACCAAATCGTCGCTACTTTGAAAAGATCTCGTATCTCGACATCTAACGAAGTGAACTTTATTTACTGTAGATCAAGCTTCAGTTTTGTTTGAATATTCATTTAAGATACGAGATTTTTTCAAAGTTGTGACGAAATGTCCTTAGAAAATTGATAATTACTTATGCGTTGTTAAACATAAATTCCGAGAAGATAATTCGTTCAACGCCAGTGTTTGCGATTCGGCTGATAATGCACATGCGTCATACGGATTATGTGTATAAAAACAAATAGTGTAATGAACACAATATATTTACCTTGCTACTCCGCTACTTATAAGCTGCTTTAAGTAGCGGAGTAGCAAGGTAAATTATATTGTGTTCATTAAAATGGACCTCCGCAAAGTAACGCCTGATTCAATAAAATAAATAGTGTAATGTCACAGCGACTTAGAATACAAGTAAATTAAGACTGATTAGCGATACAGAATACAGTATTAATTTTGAAAGTCATTATATTACCTCCCCTCTCTCTCTTATTTTTCCCTTTTCCATCTATGCGCCCACAATCGTGCTAAACGTGGCCTTTGGGCCTGGGTTGTCTACTCCGTGTATGTGCATGTGTATGTATGTTATATTACCTGTGTGGCTGGCCATGGCACTCTTTTTTCCAAGCAGCCATAACTCTCCGTAATAAATGCCATTCGGGTTTCGGGTACCATCGGCAACTGAAATATTATAATAATATAATATTTCAGTTCATAATATAATAAATATATCATCTGTGAAAATTTCAACTGTCTAACTATCACGGTTCATGAGATAAAGCCTGGTGACAGACGGACGGACGGTTTCCGTTTTTACTCTGGGTACGGAACCCTAAAAAAAGCTTAACAAGTGTTTACAAATAAGGGCGTAGTTACATTATGTCATTAATCACATCACAATGTTAGAAGCTATCGTCAGCAAAACTAACAACAGAAGCAAAGCAGTGCCCATACCAACTTCGCCCCGCAAACTTCTTAATGGGTTCGCCATCACGCCTGGGACTCCTAATTAGAGGCCAACTCGTGCATACACGGTACAATTTCTGCAACGGTAATAGAATTAAACCCTTACCTAATTACTTCGAAGTCAGCGAGTCAGTGACCTTTAGAGGTTATGTTTGAGGCGAAATTAATTTCGCGCGGAGAGTAGGCACTAGGCAAAGATTCTTAAGGTTATTTAAGTTATGCAATTGCATAAATAGTACCTACATTACACACCGAGGGTGGTGAAATAAAGAATGTCTCAGATCGCCGGAACGGAAGGCTTTTCCAAGTGTTTTTTTTTAAATGCAATTTTTTGAAGTTGATAATTGTAAAACCACGCCGTTTTCTATGCTGGTAGCTCTTTAATTATATTTAGAATTCTTTTTTCAAGTTTTTTAATGTTCGGTGTGAAAAGTTGTATGAGTCACTCGGGAGCAAAATTATTTTCATCTTGGGCGTTAACACTTGAATCCCTCATTACGCTCTAGATTCTACTTTAGAATCCTTCGCTACATTCTGGATTCAATGTAGCGCCCTCGCCATAAATACATCATTTTGCTCCCTTGTGACACAAATAATTATTGGTAATAGTAACATTATTATATAATGTTTTAAATGGGATCCCTTCGTATGGTCGAACAGTTGTGACCTAAAATTTCTATAGTGGTAACTGAAAATATTACGGTAATAATATTTTATAAAATGCTTTTAATACCCCCTCGTGTACTTAAGTGGTGAGATACAAATAGTCTACTTAACATATGTCATCATGATAATCACGATAAAAGTATTAACTACTTAATCGTAAAAAGTAGGTAATAATTACGATGCAATGTTTATAAGCCGAAAAGATAAACAAAATAACGCAATATGCTCAAATTTTTCATAAGTATTCTCATAGAAATTCAATATTTACTATACTTTTAAAAATGCATACCTAGTGTGCTGTTTCTCTCAAGCTAATGGCCATTAGTAGGAGAGTGAGCGGGACGGTACAACATGAGCTAAGCGTTTCGAATTTGGGAGTACCTACACGCCCTCTGATTCGCTGCGTTACGCAAGCTTTTTATTAAACACAAGCAACCGCGACGCATACTCCACTATTTAAGGGGATCCGTAAAATGATGTTTAATGGAAAAAAGAATCGCAGGTTTATTCTGTCAGAATTTTTGAAATTTGGAACACGGTTCCAAAAAAAACCTCGGCCAAAAGAGCTGTCAATTCTGAGATTCAGAACCACTGATTTTCAGCTGCAACTCGAAATATAAACTAATAAAACTGGGCCAATGTATAAAATTACTATTTTTATATGTACCTAAGTGTTGTCATTAATTTATTTAAGGTGCTTAGTAAGGCTTTAAACTCAACCAATGCGGGAGACCCTGGACACTACCTATATCATGTGGTATATCATGGGGTAGATCAAAACAAATAATCTCCATTTTGTGTATTAATACATAATTTTATTTTACTTTCAAAATGTTAAACTAATTATTCCAAGTGAAAAAAGTCAACCATTCATCCCGGAAAAATGAAAAATCACGCCAAACAACGCCAAATACAACGTGAATTGCAAAACCTAGAAGTACTTAATTGTTATATTAATTTAATTTTTTATTGTTGTCATTTTTATTTTACACTGACGATTTCAATATAATTTTGTTGACTTTTATATTAAACTAGCGACCCCAGTTTCGCACGAGTGCAATCAGTGTTTCTCTACTATATTATGCATGTATTATACAAACCTTCGTCTTTAATTACTCTATCTATTAGAAACCGCATCAAAATCAGATGCGTAGTTTTAAAGATCTAAGCATACATAGGGACAGAAAAACAGCGGAAAGCGACTTTGTTTTATACTATGTATTGATTGATGATGAAAATAAACTAAACTGTACAATTATATAACTTTATTGTGGTGGTATGTGACTATGACACATGCAGCGTTGCCGCTGCGTGGATTCGTAAGCCGAAGAAACTTATCGCTTTATTTTGGTCATAAAAAATATTTTGGTGCTTTTTCACAAGATACGTTATCTTCGGTTTTATTATTTCAGCCGCATAACATGTTACGTATTACTTTTACGTGACTATCAATAGGTATAAAGGTAAAGTCACTATTAGTTAGTGTAGCTTTATTATACACTTGAGTCCTAAAATTAATATGGGATACTTCAACTGATGATTAAATTTGTTTGATTAAACACCCCTGAAAATACTGCCTTCCAAGCTGGTCTTGGTTCTTCCAAGATAGTATATTTACCTCTAATGTGGCCTCTTCGTGTCATGAAGTTCCCCTCTGAACCTCTGAGTTTTTCGAAATTGATGTGCGATATTTACATTTGAAATTTACCATGAGCTTTTCGGTGAAGGAAAACATCGTGAGGAAACCTGCACATATCTGTGAAGCAATGCAATTGTGTGTGTGAAATTCCCAATCCGCACTGAGCCCGCGTGAGAACTATAGCCCAAGCCCTCTCATTCTGAGAAGACTGTGCCCAGCAGTGGGACGTACACTGAAAAAAATGATTTGTTGGTTTTACCAAAGTAGCAAAGGTTGGCTGAATTACAGGGAAAACTTGATAAAAATGACAAGACATCGCTTTTGAATTTACAAAACTAAAAAGGTTAACGTCAAAATAATGTCACTACCAGAGTTATGGTTAAAATTACTAAAGAGTATTGTACATTTTACTAAACATATTAAAATTATTTGGTATTGTTGATTTTATCATGTTTATATGTTGATTTTACAACAAATAACAGTGGTTTTTAACATACCAGTTGGTTGTTAGTACTATTTTCATTTGATAAAAAAGTTTCCAGTGCCGTCGCATGGTGGCGGTACTATCGCTACCATAGTAACGGTTAAAACGACTAAAGAGTATTGTAAATTTTATCAAACAAATCACGACAATTTAGTTTGGTTGATTTCATCATATTACTAAGTTACTTTTACATCAAATTATAGTTTATTTTACCAGAGCAGATTGTTGTTAATACTATACTTATTTGATAAAAAGTTTCCAGTGCCGTCGCATGGTGGCGCTGCAATCGCTACCATAGTAACGGTTAAAACGACTAAAGAGTATTGTACATTTTACCAAATAAATCACAACAATTTAGTTTGGTTGATTTTATCATATTACTAAGTTACTTTTACATCAAATTATAGTTTATTTTACCATAGCAGAATGTTGTTAATACTATACTTATTTGATAAAAAAAGTTCCCAGTGCCGTCGCATGGTGGCGCTACTATCGCTACCATAGTAACGGTTAAAACGACTAAAGAGTATTGTAAATTTTACCAAACAAATCACAACAATTTAGTTTGGTTGATTTTATCATATTACTAAGTTACTTTTACATCAAATTATAATTTATTTTACCATAGCAGAATGTTGTTAATACTATACTTATTTGATAAAAAAAGTTCCCAGTGCCGTCGCATGGTGGCGCTACTATCGCTACCATAGTAACGGTTAAAACGACTAAAGAGTATTGTAAATTTTACCAAACAAATCACAACAATTTAGTTTGGTTGATTTCATCATATTACTATGTTACCTTTACATCAAATTATAGTTTTTTTTACCAGAGAAGATTGTTGTTACTACTAATACTCATTTGATAATAAAGTTTCCAGCGCCGTCGCATGGTGGCGCTGCAATCGCTACCAAAGTAACGGTTAAAACGACTAAAGAGTATTGTAAATTTTACCAAATAAATCACAGCAATTTAGTTTGGTTGATTTCATCATATTACTAAGTTACTTTTACATCAAATTATAGTTTATTTTACCATAGCAGAATGTTGTTAAAACTATACAAATTTGATAAAAAGTTTCCAGTGCCATCGCATGGTGGCTCTGCAATCGCTACCACAGTAACAGTTAAAAGGACTAAAGAGTATTGTAAATTTTACCAAATAAATCACAACAATTTAGTTTGGTTGATTTCATCATATTACTAAGTTACTTTTACATCAAATTATAGTATATTTTACCAGAGCAGATTGTTGTTAATACTTTACTCCTTTGATAAAAAAGTTTTCAGTGCCGTCGCATGGTGGCGCTGCAATCGCTACCATAGTAACGGTTAAAACGGCTAAAGAGTATTGTAAATTTTATCAAACAAATCACGACAATTTAGTTTGGTTGACTTCATCATATTACTAAATTACTTTTACATCAAATTATAGTTTATTTTACCAGAGCAGATTATTGTTAATACTATACTTATTTGATAAAAAAGTTTTCAGTGCCGTCGCATGGTGGCGCTGCAATCGCTACCATAGTAACGGTTAAAACGGCTAAAGAGTATTGTAAATTTTATCAAACAAATCACAACAATTTAGTTTGGTTGATTTCATCATATTACTAAGTTACTTTTACATCAAATTATAGTATATTTTACCAGAGCAGATTGTTGTTAATACTTTAATCCTTTGATAAAAAAGTTTTCAGTGCCGTCGCATGGTGGCGCTGCAATCGCTACCATAGTAACGGTTAAAACGACTAAAGAGTATTGTAAATTTTATCAAACAAATCACGACAATTTAGTTTGGTTGATTTCATCATATTACTAAGTTACTTTTACATCAAATTATAGTTTATTTTACCAGAGCAGATTGTTGTTAATACTATACTTATTTGATAAAAAAAAGTTCCCAGTGCCGTCGCATAGTGGCGCTACTATCGCTACCATAGTAACGGTTAAAACGACTAAAGAGTATTGTAAATTTTACCAAAGAAATCACAAAAAATTAGTTTGGTTGATTTCATCATATTACTAAGTTACTTTTACATCAAATTATAGTTTATTTTACCAGAGCAGATTATTGTTAATACTATACTTATTTGATAAAAAAGTTTCCGATGCCTTCGCATGGTGGCGCTGCAATCGCTACCATAGTAACGGGTAAAACGACTAAAGAGTATTGTAAATTTTACCAAATAAATCACAACAATTTAGTTTGGTTGATTCCATCATATTACTAAGTTACTTTTACATCAAATTATAGTTTATTTTACCATAGCAGAATGTTGTTAAAACTATACAAATTTGATAAAAAGTTTCCAGTGCCATCGCATGGTGGCTCTGCAATCGCTACCACAGTAACAGTTAAAAGGACTAAAGAGTATTGTAAATTTTACCAAATAAATCACAACAATTTAGTTTGGTTGATTTCATCATATTACTAAGTTACTTTTACATCAAATTATAGTATATTTTACCAGAGCAGATTGTTGTTAATACTTTACTCCTTTGATAAAAAAGTTTTCAGTGCCGTCGCATGGTGGCGCTGCAATCGCTACCATAGTAACGGTTAAAACGGCTAAAGAGTATTGTAAATTTTATCAAACAAATCACGACAATTTAGTTTGGTTGACTTCATCATATTACTAAATTACTTTTACATCAAATTATAGTTTATTTTACCAGAGCAGATTATTGTTAATACTATACTTATTTGATAAAAAAGTTTCCAATGCCTTCCCATGGTGGCGCTGCAATCGCTACCATAGTAACGGTTAAAACGACTAAAGAGTATTGTAAATTTTACCAAATAAATCACAACAATTTAGTTTGGTTGATTTCATCATATTACTAAGTTACTTTTACATCAAATTATAGTTTATTTTACCATAGCAGAATGTTGTCAAAACTATACAAATTTGATAAAAAGTTTCCAGTGCCATCGCATGGTGGTGCTGCAATCGCTACCATAGCAACAGTTAAAAGGACTAAAGAGTATTGTGAATTTTACCAAATAAATCACAACAATTTAGTTTGGTTGATTTCATCATATTACTAAGTTACTTTTACATCAAATTATAGTATATTCAACCAGAGCAGATTGTTGTTAATACTTTACTCCTTTGATAAAAAAGTTTTCAGTGCCGTCGCATGGTGGCGCTGCAATCGCTACCATAGTAACGGTTAAAACGACTAAAGAGTATTGTAAATTTTACCAAATAATCACAACAATTTAGTTTGGTTGATTTCATCATATTACTAAGTTACTTTTACATCAAATCATAGTTTATTTTACCAGAGCAGATTGTTGTTAATACTATACTTATTTGATAAAAAAAAGTTCCCAGTGCCGTCGCATAGTGGCGCTACTATCGCTACCATAGTACCAGTTAAAACGACTAAAGAGTATTGTAAATTTTACCAAATAAATCACAACAATTTAGTTTGGTTGATTTCATCATATTACTAAGTTACTTTTACATCAAATTATAGTTTATTTTACCAGATAGTACGGGTCCTTAACTTAAAATACGGTCCCATCCTGAAGAAAGCATGAAACTTGGCATGAATGTAGCTGTCATATATGTGTTTCAATGTCGATATGGAAGCACGTCGAAAAATTATTTTTTCCCCCCATCCCCCCCCCCCCTTTTTATGTGCCAAATCGTGTTTTTTATTATTTTTTATGAAAACGGGTACAGCTATCAGAAAACTGTCAAAGATCAATACGTACCTTATTAAATTAGCTACAAAATGACACTTATTTCATAGTCGTAAAGGCATTACTTCTAGAGTTACAGCTCATCGATTCTGACTCAAGTACTCTTTTTTTTACCTTTTTACAATACCATCTTTTCGTATGCTGTTCAAGAGTACCGAGTGGTTTTGGAGTCCAGAAGATATGCCTAGTAAAGTAAAAAAATTGGTGCTGGTTTCAGGAAGAAAAAAAATTTTTTTCGTTATTTCAGGCGCTACAGCGTCGTCAAGTTTTTGACCATAACTTCGTCATTTTATATCCGAATTTCAAACTTTGAATTGTAATGTAAAGTTTAATAATTTATTTTCACTATCGTAGCACATTATTTTAGTCTTTCATTTTGGTGCAAGAAATAAAAGTTCGTAATATTTTTCCAAGATTATTATTATTTTATTTATAGCTCTTAAACGTGAACATTAATGCAATTACAGTTAAGAGCACAAAAATAGTATATTTAACTAGCTTTCATTTGATACCCCACATGTATTCGTGCGTTGCATAAGTTGGGTGTAATTTTAATTTTTCAAAACGCGGTGGCGGCCAATTTGATGACGTCATAACTGGTGACCTTGACACCTCAGAAACTGTCTCCCGGCAGTTTTGGGGTCCAGATGATATGCCTAGTAACATATAAAAATTTGGTGCGCATAGAAGGTCAGATTAGACTTACGTGCCGGCACTTATTAAAAGTTGGCTTTTTAATAAAACTTTTAAGTAACATGTACATATTTTGTAAACTATAAGTTCTATCAACATATGTCTAAAGACAATATTGTAGCTAATTTAATAAGGAACATATTGATCTTTGACAGTTTTCTGATAGCTGTACCCGTTTTCATAAAAAACACGATTTGGCACATAAATTTTTCGACGTGCTTCCATATCGACATTGAAGCACATATATGACAGCTACATTCATGCCAAGTTTCATGCTTTCTTCAGGATGGGACCATAAAACTGATTTTTGTTAGGACAAGGAGCCGTACTAAGAGCAGATTGTTGTAAATACTATACTTATTTGATAAAAAAGTTCCCAGTGCCGTCGCATGGTGGCGCTACTATCGCTACCATAGTAACGGTTAAAACGACTAAAGAGTATTGCAAATTTTACCAAACAAATCACAACAATTTAGTTTGGTTGATTTCATCATATTACTATGTTACCTTTTCATCAAATTATGGTTTATTTTACCAAAGCAGATTGTTGTTAATACTATGCTTATTTGATAAAAAAGTTTCCAGTGCCATCGCATGGTGGCGCTACTATCGCTATCAGATTAACGATTAAAACGACTAAAGAGTATTGTAAATTTTACCAAACAAATCACAACAATTAAGTTTGCTTAATTTCATCATATTACTAAGTTTCTTTTACATCAAATTATAGTTTTTTTTTACCAGAGAAGATTGTTGTTACTACTAATACTCATTTGATAATAAAGTTTCCAGCGCCGTCGCATGGTGACGCTGCAATCGCTTCCAAAGTTACGGTTAAATTGACTAAAGAGTATTGTAAACTTTACTAAACAAATCACAACAATTTAGTTTGGTTAGCTTCATCCTATCACTAAGTTACTTTTACATCAAATTTTAAGTTTTTTATACCAGAGCAGATTATTGTTAATAAAAAGTTCCCAGTGCCGTCGCATGGTGGCGCTGCAAATGCTCCAATCGCTACCATAGTGACGATTAAAACGACTAAAGAGTATTGTATACATTTTACAATCACAACATTTTTTTTCTATGTTAGTTTTACAACAGATAACAGTGTTTTTTAACAGAGCAGTTGGTTGGTTGCTTGTTACTAATCCTCATTTAATTAGATAAAAAAAACCAGTGCCGTCGCATAGTTACTATGCAAAATAATTAAATTTTAAATGCCCAACCTAGACTATTTCAGCACTTTCTATGGCTTTCTTTTGAGTTCCAGTGGAAATCTTTCGACCCTTATCATCATGCTGAATATGTATGTATGTATGTAAAACTCTTTATTGTACATAAAACACATGAAAAAGATGAATACAGGAAAACACGAATGCACAAAGGCGAACTTATCCCTAAAGGGATCTCTTCCAGTTAACCTTTGAACGATTGACAGGACATAGGTATTAAGCAAGAGTAGACACACAGAAAAAGTAAAAAAACTGATCAAAACCTAAAATAATCCTAAATGCCTAAATTTTAAATTCTTAATGTAAGATATAATACATAACAGATAAATACGATAAACTAATACATATATACAGTCATAATAAATACATAATAAATAAAATGTATTACACAACATATACATATACATAAGTCATAAGAATATCAGTTACCTATGACGAGAAGACATGTCAAGACAAATCAAACAAGCCCAAACTCGACGGAGTTGCGTCATGCTATCTTCCTGCATTCCTGCTCAATTATCAGACCCTAAATATCATCTATGACCAGATAGTTCTTGTCGTGACAAGTCAAACGAGCCTAAACTCAACTTTTCATCAGGTTGTAGGACTTAATAAGTACTTAGGTATGCAATATTTCAGCTCAATTGAACGTCGGGAAGTGGGTCAAATTTAACTTAAGTAAATAAGATTTGATTAAGTTGATCAGGTAAGTACCTACACTACACACACACACACACACACACACACACACACACACACACTGGTTGGTTTACTTTGTTCTCCTTAAAATGGTATAGGTAATGATCATTTTTGTGCCTTGTCGCTTTCAGTCGTTACATGATTTCGTATGGTTTTTGAAACATGACTTTAAAGTGACAAGGTACAAAAGTGATCACTTATTTATGCTGGTGACTGTACACTCTATAATAACGACAACAATACTTCATTATTTCATTATTAAGCAAAAAACAGTACACCTGGTCTACCAAGGTAGGTATCTACTTTCTAAGTTTTTTTTTTTTTATATTAGAGGGGGAAAACGAGCAGACGGGTCACCTGATGGAAAGTAATCACCATCGCCCAGGGACACCTGCAAGACGTGGGGAATCACAGGTGCGTTACCGAAATGAATAAGAACTTAGGTTCTTTTTTTATTGCTTTACCTAGACTAATATACCTTATACCTATTAGTGGGTTGGTTTTTCGGAATGTATACTGTGCAAAATTACATATGTAATTTATCATGAGCTTTTCGGTGAAGAAAAACATCGTGAGGAAACCTGCACATTACCTACCTCCGAAGCAATTCAACGGTGTGTGTGAAATTCCCAATCCACACTGGGCCCGCCTGGGAAGTGGGAACTTACAGCCCAAGCCCACTCGGTTTGAGAGGAGGCCTGTGCCCAGCGTACCTATGGTATACGCTGGAGATGATGAGGCAATCCCGAATGAGTAACGGTGATGATGGTGACGACACGAATAAGGGAATTGCCTAATGCCTAAAATCTCACACGTAGACCTACCTGTATGGCATTTCCGAGCAAGTGTAGGTAGAAGTACCTAGTAATATATATACACCAATTGATCTAGTCCCAAACTAAGCAGCTTGTATTAGGGGCACTAGACAACGGATAAACATACATAAGTAGGTACTTAAATACATAGGAAACATACATTATGACCCAGGTTCAAACATTCGTACCTATTCGTATTCATCAATACGCTACTATCTGAAGTTAGGTTTTTACAATATTCAAATAAAAAGTAATAAAGCAATATTAATACAAAATATAAAAACATTATAGAAACCTTACCTAGGGTGCCGCCGGCAGCGAGGCCTAAGATATTTGATAAAAAAAAAAACGTCGCATTGTTACCTACTAGCACAAAAATTCAATAAAACTCACACATTAAATAGGTGGTAAGGTCAACCGGGGCTATGTCGTCTACGGGGCTAATGCGTCCATTCCAATTATCATAAGAAAAGCGTTCTTTAGAACTACTCACGTCCGCTCACGCACGCTTTGTCACTAAAAGTACAAAAAATGATCACTAAATTTAGTGGCCGAGCTCTTTTTTTTTAATTAATCCGTGATCTTTAATTTGTCATTTCGTTTCGACTCTTCTTGTGTGCCAACACGTGCATTTGTATCTAACAAATCTCAGTGTCTCTAAGTGAATCGATGTTTTTAAACCGTAAGTACTTTTGTTAATTCATTGGAATATGGAATACATGTTGTTTTGATTATTTTATCTAATTAACTTAAGATTTAAAGTTAATTATGCAATTTCAAATTTGTATTTTATGTTTTAGCTTCGGGGCTATTGCGTCAGTCCTGTTGGGGCTATTGCGTCTGTTGTGACGCAATAGCCCCTTTTCTCAGGTCCGAAACCTTTTATTTTAGGATAATATTATAGCTGTAAAACTTTCTGTACATGTCTAATAAAGGAATCTATATAAATAAAAATTAATCAACGAAATGTACGTACAGTTAGAATTTTATTTATATTTTTTATTTTTATATATTTAGATAATTATAATTATTTTGTTTATTTGTTGATTGTTTGTGGCGTGACGATATGTATGTATGTATGTATGTATGTATGTATGTATGTATGTTGATTCAATATAAAATTTTCGGGTAAGATATTAAAAAGATCAAAAATGAAAATGAAAATGAAAAATGAAAAGACATGTTTTTATTTCTAGACTTACGACCAAAAAATACTCGAACGGCTCTATATCTGAATCCCTAATAATCGAATGCCAAACGTAATTTTTGGTCGAATGATCGTTTGTCCTAAACTGAATTTATACTGAAACCATGAACTTTTCAGAAAAATCATAAAATAAACCTAACCTAACCCAACCTATTCTACAAAACCTTTGTAAAATAGTTTCAGAAATATTTTCAGTTTCAGCTGGAGAAATTTCAGGACAAACGATCATTCGGACAAACGATGTTAGAGGTATGTATGTATGTATGTAAAACTCTTTACATACATACAAAGGTAGGTATCAAAAGGTAGGTAAAGGTAGGTAGGTATCGCGACTGCCACTCTACTCGAACCTATAGGAGATAAAATTTTTTGGTACTCCTGGAATCCAGGAAGGGGCTAATGCGTCCATAAGAAACGTAGTCAATTAGACACTACAGCACCGAATATTTTTGTTCAACTGATTACCCTAGAGCTAAAGCTAAAGCTAGAATTTAGCGTACCACATCTATATATATAAAATTCAAAGTCCTGACTGACTGACTGACTGACTGACTTAACTATATATCAACGCACAGCCCAAACCACTGGACCTAGAAACTTGAAATTTGGCACATACATACATACCTATTAATACAATGTAGGCGTCCACTAAGGAAGGATTTTTGGAAATTCTCACGGGAATGGGAGAAAACGGGATTTATATATTTGAATCCAAGTGACCCTATCTCAGTGACTATAATAACTAGAGTTCAAATTTCATACACAAGTAGGTGATTACAAAACTAAGAAAGTTATTTCAGGATTTTGGAAATTCCCACAGGATAAGGAAAAAACGGGATTTATATATTCTGTTCAACCAAATCCTATGAACTATAATGACTACTCTTCAAATTTGACTTAGAAAGTAGGTGATTATAATAGTAAAAAATAATTATAAGGATTTTCGGAAATTCCCACGGGATAATGATAAAACGGGATTTATATTCAGTTCTACGGGATCGATTTTTCGTTTTACTTGTCGTAGAAAACTGAAACTTGGCCTTCAGGTGCTTTGGGGAGTATAAGGAAGCATTAAGAGACAATTGACTAAAATTCCCACGGGAACGAACGGGAAAAAAACTTGATTGAATGAGGAAGATTTACTGGTCGTAGAAAGCTGAAATTCGGCATGTGGTTGCTTGATGAGTGTAGAGGAGCATTAAGAGAGCATTTCCCGAAATTCTTACGGGAACGGGAAAAAAACAGGATTGAAATACTCCTGGTACACGCGAGCGAAGCCGCGGGCAGAAGCTAGTAATAATATACTTTTCCATGAGTGCTTTTATAAGGTTATCTCGATTAAAATCATTCCGACCAATCCGATCACATAATACTAGTGAAAGACGCTTTAGCCCCACCTGGGGCTATAGCGTCTAAAAATCCCAGCTTTTACAGAAACGTATGAATTTAGATAAAATATGCTAACTTGTATCATAAGTTATAGCTTTTAAGCATACATAATGTGTTTGTTATAATCTGATAAATATGCTGTTTAAAGTATTGTGACGCATTAGCTCCGGTTGACCTTAAATACACCTATTTAAAGTTTTATTGTTTTACGTAGGTATTTTCTTTGGCCTAGCCTAGCTTTAGCCCACGACGACTTTTCCTAGGTAGGTACTGTAGGGAAGTGTAGCTCAGAGTGTAGATAAAGTAAACTCATTATTCTTCAATTAAATAGATTGTAGGTATTCTGCTTCAAAAGTATTTCATTTAACAACCATGGGCTCAGCGTAGCCCCGAGATTCTACACAATAGGTATGACTGAGCGTCAAACGTATCCGTAACCATTCCATTAAATTAATACCTATTTTAAACACGTTCCGACACGCAATAATGGCTAACTCGCTACAGTATGTACCTACCTTATTTCTTATATTTTACACCTAAATGATCATTAAAAGATGTCATGCCATTGATTGATGGCAAATACCAGGCAATTATAAGATTTATAAGGCTAAATTTCGCTTATGTACCTACCTATGTAATGTAATGTATGTATGTGTAGGTATGTATGTAATAGTACTTTTAAACTTAAGTTTTAGCTCTTGGTGATACATGGTGAGGTTTAAGACTACCCCCGAGCGGTCGTCGGCGGCGCCGGCGCGTGAGAAGGTACTTCGTTCGTTGCCTAGCAACGGCGAGTCAAGGTCACACTACACGCCGCTTTTCGATTTAAAAATCGCGCGTTTGAAAAAATAATGAAAAATTAAATACACGTGATATCTTTACTACAACCCCCTCCCCCCTTGTGACATTTCGTGATTTTTGTCAAACCCCTCCCCCCCCCCCCCCTTTCAAGCCTCACGTGATTAATGGACGGCCCCCTATGCGTCTAAGATTCCTAGTCCTACCGTAGCGAACAAGAGCTCATGACCTTGAATGTCTAAAAACCATCGCTAGACAACCGGCTTTCAAATAAAAAAAACCGTATTCAAATCGATTCACCGGTTTAAGAGCTAGCTACGGTCACAGATTTGATAATAGTTACCTACGGTGCCTGCAGACAGACACACAGACACACTTGTACCTAACACCCCTCTTTTATGCGTTGGGGGTTAAAAAAAGAAAAAACAAAATGAAATACCTACCCAGGTACCTATGTACTCGCGATGACCTACCTATATTTTTGAAGTCTATAAAGTCCAAGTACTTACAGCAGGTAGGTAGGTATACCAATGTTATAGGGTCTATGTTTGTAATGGCTAAATTATAATATATTTTAATGTTAAACCTACAAGGTGTCATGACGACCTTGACATAATTACGCCGTACCAGACAAGTTTCACTACTTAATCCCGTCTTGATGCATATTTCTGCCACGGCATGCGCTGCGATCGTTTTCTATAATTTCTATATTATGTATACCTAATCCACCCAACCAACTTCCCGCTGCCGCCCGCTCGTCGGTCGCGCAGGGTGAGGGGGAGGGGATCGGCGGATCGGGCGCGCCTGATACATCGATACATCGATGTTTCAGAACAAACATCGATGTTCAAAAAACATCGCCCGAAAAACATCGATGTATCGAAACATCGATGTTTTTTTAATTTCTTTTATTATCTATCTATTCAATAGTTAAATTATATATTATCTATCATCTATAGCAATATTTTCTATTGAATAGGTAAGTCTTTAGAATAAGGAAGGTGTAGAGTAGAGTATAGGAAATAAAATTACCTTTAACACCTATTTTCTGCTCTGCTAAAAGTACCAAACATTTCTAATAGATGACAGGCAAAAGAAAAACATCATAATAATAAAAGCACTAAAAATTTCTAACAGATGGCAAGCAAAACATTGATGTAAAAACATCGCATAAAACAACATCGATACATCGATGTCTTGCAATGGTGAACATCGATAGCAAACATCGATGCATCGTTTGCATCCCTAAGCACGCCGCGCCGCGTGCGACGCGACGCGAGCCGAGCCGAGCGAGAGCGACCCCCCCGCCAGACAGAAGTGAAGTACAGAGTAGAACACACGTTCGTTGCGCCTGTCGTCGTGTGCAAATCCGGCTCGCTACTAAATTTCCAAATCCAAATTAAATTTCTTTTAAAATAATGGAAAGTGATTCAGAAGACGACTTAGGGGTGAGTTATTTGGCTGAGTGGGGGCTATCTGAACCCACTATAAAGAAATTTGAAGGTAAGTTTGTACAACATGAATATATTCTTTGAAATATGTATTTATTTAGTGAAAAGCGTTTCGCATTTCTGTTTAAAATATTGAATGCATCAGTGGCAGTGGTTGTATTGTGAGGTAGGACACGATGGTCGGCGGTTGAGCTGTTACCTACCTACATCGATAAAGAAGCGGTTTTCGTCCAGGAAACTGCTTTTCGTTTGTTTTATTGTATAGAAAAGACCTACTTTATCACTTTGGTAAAATTAACAGTAATACTTAGGCAGGTATTTACTAAAGCAATTTGGTAAATTTTACAGTAAAATTTATTCGTAAACTAGCTTTTGCCAGCTAAGTTGTAAGTGTTTTTTCCCGTTCCCATAGCTGGGCACCGTTAAGCAAATAGTTAATCGTTAGTTTAGTTTTGTTTTTATTTCACTCTGCCACGCGCCGCCTGAAACTGGTTTGAACCTGTTTTTCGCGCCGCGCCGCGGTGCCGTGCGGTAAATAGTAGGTATAGGATTAACGATTAACGGACTTCTGCATATTAACGGAAGTTAACGTGTCCGTTAACATTTTTAAAAGTTAATCCTTTAGTCAAAATGTTAACTGTTAATGTTAATTAACGAGGTAATGCCTAGCTATGCCAATATCTATTTTGAAAAACGAAACCTACAAACCTAGCTTTTGCTTTTGTGTTGACTGACGAAGTACCTAGGTGTCAAACATAGGTTGAACACGCACGTCTACTAAACTAACATGTACCTAGTAAATTAATCTCCTATTTTTGTATTTTAGAAAATCGGATACCCTTCAAATTGATGAGCGACATACAAGAGCCAGAGCTTAAAGAGCTCATTCCCGACCTAAAAGAAAGGATATTATTTAAAAGAGGTCTCAACAAGTTGCAAAAAATTATTACTGTAAGTACCTACCTACTATTATTTCCTGCCTGTTACCTCTACAGAAGTTCTTAAACTTCGCTCTCAGTAGTTAGGTAGGTATAGAGGGTTAAATGCAATTTATTATAAACTAGCTGTTGCTCTTGGCTTTGCCCTGTTGCAGCTTTATTTTTCAAAATTTCCTTCATACAAGCCTTGTGCTGGCAATAGGTTATTTTACTAAAAAAATATAATTAGTCCGTCAGATTATCCAAAAAATATAGGACCCTTTTTTTTCTTA